>JAJEJO010050305.1:0-10749 GCA_020662805.1 Glaucomys volans
TTTTTTTATTTTAAGTTTTTAGTTGTGGATGAACCTTTATTTTTATGTGTTCATTTCTATGTGGTGCTGAGAAACGAACCCACGGCCTCATACATGCGAGGCAAGGGCTCTATCACTGAGCCACAACCCCAGCCCCGTAACATGTTCTGAAATATGCATTTGTTCCATTATGACTGATATGTTGGAGAATTTGCTTATGTCCAGTTTTCTCTGTGAGAAAGAACAAGGTCAGAGTTCTCGATCAGGACAATTTTGTCTCCCAGAGGACACTGGGCAAAATCTGCAGACACTTTTGATCGTCATAAGGAGGGATGCTACTGGTACTTAGAGGCTATGTGCCAAGGATGCTCCCAAACACCCTACAATGCACAGGACGTCTTCACACAAAAAGTTATCCAGTACAAAATGTACAAATATGTACAGTGGCAAGGGTGAGGAACCTTGCCCGTGTGAACAGCGGACAGAGCTGTGCAGATAAGTAAATGCACACGAACATCCTTCGCACGCCTACCAGCTACCTCAGACTGCCTTGTGTGATGAGCCCACCTGCCACTGGTGTCAAAATGTCCATCTTGGAGCTGGGGTTGTGGCTCAATGTAGAGCACTTGCCTCACATGTGTGAGGCACTGGGTTCGAGTCTCAGCTCTGCACATAAATAAATGAATAAAAATAAAGGTCTATCAACATCTAAAGAGGAAATTTTTGTAAAAAAAAGAGAGAGGGACACCTTTGAGGGTAAAGCAAGGAATACATACACATTCAAGGAAGAACGCAGGCCACCACCAGAGGGAGAGACAGCCAGTTGTGATTTTACTGCACAATTTCACAAAGCATTAGAATTTTTAGAAATGCATGACATAACATAACCGAATGGATGTTTTTATTTCTGTTAAATACACTTATTCTCACCTGACTAAATTACTTACTTTAAAAATATTTTCTAAAAATTCTCGAAAGACTTCATTTCTTACTACTTTTAAAATTTTCAGTTTGTGCTAGTATTCACCAAAGATGTAACAAGTTTGACTAATTTTCTTCATCTTTTCTTTTAATGAAATAAATAGAACATGACAGATGAAACTCAAATTCTCTTGACTCCTATCTTCATTATTGTTCTTTTTTCCCACATTTTTTATTGATGCATAATAGTTGTACATAACAATGATGGGGTTGTTGTACATATTTGTACATGCACACAATATAACAAAATAATTTAGCCATATCACTCTTCCATATTGTTCTTTATTTTTATTTCTTATTTTTACAGACAGCATTTTGATTCATTGTACACAAATGGGGTACAACTTTTCATTGCTATGGTTGTGCACGATGTAGTTCACACCATTTGTGTAATCAAACATGTACACGGGGGAATGATGTCTGTCTCAGTCCTTATTGTTCTTATGCTCACTCAGTTGATCTCCCTTTGAGGAGGCAAACATGAATGTGGAAGCTTCTCAGTTCATATTTCAAAGTTAATACCCTTAGTGAGGCCCTAAGCGACTCAGTGAGACCCTGTCTCTAAATAAAATACAAAATAGGACTGGGGATGTGGCTCGGTGGTCAAGTGCCCCTGGGTTCAATCCCCAGTACCAAAAAAAAAAAAAAAAAAAGTTAATACCCATATGTATCCACAAGTAATATATAGTATTTCTTTGTATATCTTATACATAAGCACTTATAATGCAACTTGCATTTCCACTCAACATTCTGAGATTTGTGTATATGTATATGTATGTATATATGTATATATATATGCCCAATTTATCTTAATTTTGTGTAGTAGTCTATAATCTAAATACGTCAATGTTTTAACCTTTTTTTTCCCCACTGATCATTTCTGTTCAGTTCTGTGAATTGCCTGGTCATACCCTTTGCTCACATTTATATTGGGGCACTTATAATTTCATTTCTAGTATTCTTCATACAATTTGTATATTGACTGTTGACTATACAAGTTACAAATAATTTCAACTGGTCTTTGGTTCACCACTTAATTTTGTTTATGCTCTTTTATGTTGTATGAAATTTTCAATTTTAATGCAAATATGTAAATCTTTTTAAAAGTCTCTTTTTTTTTTTTTTTTTTTTTTGGCAGGGGGACTGGGGATTGAACTCAGAGGGACTTAATCACTGAGCCAGATCCCCAGCCCTTTGTTGTATTTTATTTAGAGATAGGGTCTCACTGAGTTGCTTAGAGCCTCGCTAAGTTTCTGAGGCTGGCTTTGAACTCATGATCCTCCTGCCTCAGCCTCCTGAGCCGATAGAATTATAGGTATTCACCACCATATCTGGCTTCTTTTTGTGTCTTGTTCAAGAAATTCTTTTCTACACCAAATTCATAAAGATACACCACATTTACTTCCCAAAAGCTCAGGTTTTGCTTTTTGCCCAGATTTTTTTGAGATGGGGTCTCACTATGTTGTCCAGGCTGCTCTTGGACCCCTGGGCTGAAGTGATCCTTCCACCTCAGCCTCCCAAGTGCTAGGACCATGGCCACCTCACCCAACTCTAGTTTTTTAATGTACCTGTAATTTCAGTTTTGTGAGGTATGAGGGAGTATTCTAACAATTTTGTTTTCCAAATGGAAAGTCAACTGTCCCACTACTACTTTTGAAGGTCTGTGTATCTGATCCTATGGCCACTGTAACAAAGTACCACAAACTGAGTGGCTTCAAACAACAAAAATTCATCATTCTCTTCTAGTTTTGGTGGCTAGAGGTCTGAGAACAAGGAGTCAGCAGTGCCAGGCTCTCTCTAAGGCTCTAGGGGAGAATTTGTTTCTGCCTGCCTTTCAGCACTCGCTGGCAGCTAGCTCCTCACCCTGGGTGTTCTGGGCTTGCAGCTTCATAGCCCACTCTCTGCAAGGCCACACGGCTGTGCTTGTCTCTTTTTAAATGGACACTGTTCGTATTGGATTAAGGGCCTACTCTACTCTACTCTAGCATGACTTCACCTTAATCAATCCATTACCTCTACAACCACTTGTATTTACAGAGAAGGTCACAATCTGAAGTTCCAGGCAGGACCTGGCTTTGGGTGGGGGAAAGCTATTCACCGTAGCAGACTGTCAGCTCCTGGGTTCACTGTTCTGTTTCTACCGCTGTCAATCCTACACAAAACAACACTGTATTAATTCTACAGATTTACAGTGTCGTGTGAAAGGGAGATTCTTCTTGGCTCTTTTTTTTTCAGAATCATACAAATTTTTTACCTTTATAGCTGTTTTTCTTTATTTGAGGGTTTGCTTTCCAGTTTGAAAATATTAAATGGAAAATTCCAGAAATAAACAATTTATAACTTTTAAATTGTGTGCTATTTTGAATAGCATGCTGAAATCCCACCCAGGACAGGAATCATCTTTTTGTCCCCCAAATCCATGCTGTTTGCCGGTTGTTCCTATTTCTATTAACAGATGGACTGTTCCAGGATCAAAGTTCTTGTGTGCAAGTAACCCTTACTTTACTTAATATTGGCTCCAGAGTGCTGGGATTGGCAATTCGGATATGCTAAAGAAAAGCTGTAATGGGCTCCCTTTAAAAAAAAAAAAAAAGCCGGACACATGTGAGGCGCTCCTGGGATTCCAGCAGCTCAGGAGGCTGAGGCAGGAGGATCGCAAGTTTAAAGCCAGCCTCAGAAACTTAGGGAGGCCCTAGGCAACTTAGTGAAACCCTGTCTCTAAATAAAAAAATGAAAAAGGGCTGGGTATGTGGCTCAGTGGTTAAGCATCGCCTTCCCATCAAAGGTTCAACCCTTGGCGCGTGCACACAAACACAAAAGTGAGTGTCCCCACATAAAAACAAAACAAACCCTGTGCTGAGCTTGCTAAAATTCATAGTAAAAATCATTTCTGAGTCCGTGAAGTTGTAAGGGAAAAAAATTTATGCTAGTTTTGCTGTCACTGCTTAAACTACAAAAGTTAGAGTCAGAGTGTGTGAGATAAGCACTTAGTGAAGATGGCAAAGTCATTACAGAGTTTGACATCACCCCCCCCCCTTTCAGGCATCCACTGCGGGTGGTAGAATACATGTGTACTGTCATTTTTCCAACTGAACTTTTTCTACGTTTGCAAATATGTTACTGTCATTTGCTAAAACTGCAGCGATTTTATGAATAAATCTGAATTATACTTAGTTTTTTCATCTATGGGAATGACATCTGACACTTATTGAAAATTCATTCTCTATAAAAGTTCTGAATATCTTTTGTACCTTGAAAAAGATGTTTTATGATGATCTCAATTCGTTTAATAATCATCAAGAAAAGTTAGAAAAACAACAAAAAATCAGCCACCCCTCTAAACGTGGTTTCGACAAAGCGCTAGAAAAGCAAGGCGTCCCCGGCAGAGCTGCCATTCTCGCCGCTGCTCCCAGAGCCGACCCAGGGCTCTCTGTCCGACACCCCGGCCCCGCCAGGCATCATCTCACCCGCCCCACCGCTCAGGCCCCTGCGTGCATTCGCTGCCCACGACGCGGAGCCGCGGCCGGTGCAGCACCAGGTCGGCCCAGGCCCTCTCCGCCCGCTGCCCGCAGCCCCGCAACCCGCGCTCTGCGGCTTCGGGGTTCGGGGTGCGAGGGTGGCTCCGGGGCCCCGCACGGTCCCCGCCCCCCGCTCGCGGTCCTCGCCGTCCGCGGGCGCCACCCACGCGAGTCCGACACCCGCGCCCGCGCGCCGCCGCGCTCCCCTTACCGGAGCCGGCTCGCCCATGGCCCTCGCTCTCGCCCAGCTTGGGGACGGCCCCGGCCTGCGCCCCGGCGACCCGGACGGTCCTGGGCAGCTCCGCGGGCTCTCGGCGCCCCGCGGCCCGGCCGCGCGGTGCACGCTGGGACCCGGCGCGCCCCGCAGCGCCCCCTGCGGCCGGAGGAGCTGGCGCCGCCCGCCGTCGGCCCGGGCCAGGCTCCGGACCCGCGGCCGCAGAACGCCCGTCCCGGGTGCACCCCAGACCCTCCCGGCTTCCCAGCGGGGGAGACGGTCGCAGACCAGCTGAAAGAACTGGAGGGAAGGTGGAAATGGAGACCGAAGGCGGGGACCGCCGACACTTCCCAGGGACGGACGGAGACGCAGGCCGCGCAGGAGCGTCCTGTCTGCAGCCGGGCCCTGGGCTCCGGGGACCGTCTGTGGACCGAGCGGGGAGCCGCGAGGGGCAGGCCCGGGAGGAGGCGCCCGGGGAAGGGGCAACCCTCGCAGCAGGCTGGCCCTGCGCAAGGGGTCCACGCGTGCGGACGCTGCGGTGCGCGCGCAGGCTGGTCCCGGGCAGGGCGAGGGGCTGGGCGCCCGGCCACGAGTCCTGTCCCTGGTGGTTGAGGGCTTGTGGCGCCCGGGGCGCAGGCCAGAGAATGCCCTCGGGGAGACAGGTGAGCGCTGCCACCCAGGCCTGGGGAGCTGCCCGCGGACGCGGGAGGGCCCGCACAGCATCTTCGGTGGGACAGAGGGACAGAGGGACAGAAAGAATGAAACGGGGACTGAGAAACCGAAAGAGACAAAAACAGAGCCAAAGGGCTGGGTGGTGGCTCAGTGGTGGAGCGCTGGCCTAGCATGTGCGAGGCGCTGGGTTGGATCCTCAGCACCGCATACAAATAAATAATTAAATATAGGTCCATCGACAACTAAAAGAAAAAAAGAAGGTAGATGGAGTGACACAGGAAGGGAATAAGGCAGGGAGAAACTGAAGAAGAGAGGAAGACGGTAGGTGTCTGCAGACATCAACCTCAGATTCTATCCAGATCATAAACTAGGTGTCAGGCTGGAGAACCGAGGGAAAGTGTGCAGGTGGGGAGTGGAGGGTGAGGACGCATGTGAGAGAAGTACAGTAGTCTCTGTATGTGGGGTAAGTGGGTAGGGATATTTGCCATGGAGTAGTCAAATGTACACACTTTACTGTATAAAGTCATTAATTAAAAGATATAAAAAAATCAAAAATTAAAAAATATACAGTAAAATTGACCCCTTTTGGTGCATAGTGGTATAAATTATAATACAAGTTTGAGGACACCTAACCAAGACAATACTTTGGCTATTCAAAGTTTCATCATCCCACAAAATGCCCTTGTACTATCTTTGTTTCACTTCCCTTCCCATACAACTCCCAACAAGGCATGATTTGTTTCTGTCCCAATAGTCTTACCTTTCAGAATGTCACATAAATGGATTCAAAGTATGTAACATTTGAAACTTAGGTTGCATATTTCTACTCAGCATAATACCTTTGAGAATCATGCACATTTTTACTCAGTGCTCCCTGTAGTACTCACACCATGGATATATGCATTACCCATTGAAGGACATCTGAGTTCTTCTAGATTTTGGTAATTACGAGGAGAGTAGCTGCAAACATTCATATACAGGTTTTTGCATGGATATAAGTTTTAATTTGCCTAGGATAGATATCCAGGAAGGTAAATTTGTACGAAATGAACCATTTTCCAAAGTAGCATTACTGTTTTGCCTTCCCACCAGCAATGAGTTCCATTGCTCCACATTCTCAGCAGCACTTGGTATTATCAGCTGTCCTAAGATACAGTGCAGGACACTGACAACTGAACATGTCAAATGGGAGCCTTTGAAACACCCCACCCAGCAGAAATCATAAATATGAAAGTTCTTAATTTTAGGAAGACACAAAGTAGTTTTTTTCTGTGTCCTGGGGATTGAACCCAGGGCCTTGAACATGTTCAGCACATATACTTCGAGCCCCAGGAGACATAAGTTGGACATATAAAAGTTGAGAATCCCAGAGAAAGTATAAACTATTTCTCCTTTTAACTCTGGGTTGGAAGGAATAAAAAAGTAGAAGGGTTATAGTGATAGTCATGAATTGATAACTGTCAATTTCGGAAAAGAAAATGAATAGCCAGGGCTATTTTTTTTTAATATTGGAAGATCCTTCTATATCATCCCTTTATTGTATGCAGTTGTTAATCTTATAAATGTGTTTTTAAAAATACTCTTTAACTGATGTGTGTTCTTTTCAATACTGTTTCATCCTGGCCACCAATCTTTTTCACCTGGAAGGAATGTGAATTTGTTTATTCATTGTCATTGTTCTCCTACAGAAGTTCATTCTTCTTCTGGTGATTATAATGTATGATGCTATTGTCATATCAATCACATACTGACTGGTACGATTCAGAAGCAGTTACACCAGATGTACTCATGGCTATCTTCTTAGTCATTTTATACCTGCAAGGGCATGGTTCTGTTCCTGAAGCCTTCACCACCAGAAAGGAGACACAGAAACTGATGGGCATATTTGAGTAACAGAGAAAATAACCCATACTCATATTTCAGCTTCATCATCAGATTACTTAAAAAGCACCAGAATTTATATGCCAAAATAATGAAGGACTTTGGAGCCCACAGAGCAACCAAACAGGATGTCCTTCTTATTGGTTCATGACAGTTGTGACCCTCCAGACATATACCTTGGAAAATGTGGCCGCTTTAGCTCTGCTACAGTAGAACTGATAGAATTAGTTTTGTGAGCTATGAACCACCATGCTGCCAAGGGTTGTGTTTCTTGAAAAGACAGTGAGCAGATGTCTGTGGGCCTTAGTGATGAGGGCTAAGTTCATAGAGACATCAAATTGTTTTGGACCTGGTTTGATCTAATCACTTGTAAAATGGGACAAATGAGAGTCCCATTATTAAGTGGGAACTATATATTTAGGATCAGGAAAATTCCAGCCCAACTGGAGTTTTAGCCTTTCATGCAATTGTGGCTATAAGTCAGTAGGCCAACCCTTTTCCAAGAGGTGTCCCTACAACCACCCTAGAGATTTGTGGGGTCCCAACCATACAAAAGGAACATACAAAAGGTAAGCAGTTGCTGAATTCTGGTCTGCATGTGCCCTGTCATGGTTTTGTTTTTTGTTTTTGTGCAGAGGATAGAACCCAGGGCCTCATACATGCTAGGCAAGGGCCCTACCAATGAGCAATACTCCTAACCCCAGTTAATGTATTTTTTATTTTTGCAAAAAGGCACCATCAGCTCAAGAGGCTTGCACCCAAAGGGCTATACCAACTACAGGTTGGTTTTCTCTTTGGTTAGACACTGAGTCTTGTAACACCCTGTTCCCAGCTGATTCTGATTCTAATTGAGGAACTACATTTTGTGATTTCCTAAGGAAGGAAAGTTGTAAGTTTTCTTAGAAATAATGTTAAAGATGTGACCGTCCCATATGTATGTGAAAGTCTGCTAGAATGGTCAGGGGAAATTACCTTACTGTAAAAGATCAGGTTGCAGAGCAAAAACTGGAATGATGACAGGGACTGACAAAAATTTTCCTTTGGTATTTACCTCAGAGACAATTAGGCATCTTTCGTTAAGAACTGACATAACTGTTGAAAAGGCAGAGGGGTTAGATAAGTAATAATGCTTATTGCTCACAATGATGAATTTTTAGATGATTAAATCACTCCAGAAGGAAATAACACTGTGGCTAATACATGAATATAATTTGTAAGTGTGGGTAATACATAAGTCTCACACATGAGATGGTGAACAATAGCATTTACTTTTGGCAAAACAGAGAACACCCCATCTCCAAGGAGACAGATACCCTGCAATTGTGCGAGAGAAAATGAAAATCTACTATGAGAGATAACAGATGATTTCAATGGAATTTAAATTGGGAGGCCCAGCAATGTAAAAGCTGGTTTCTAAAAATGAAGGACTTATGCCCTTGGATGACACTCTGTTGAACTAGCAGATTGGTATAAAATGTTTCTTAGGGCTGGAATGTAGCTCAGTGGTAGAGTGCTTGCCGAGCATGCAGGCCCTGGGTTCCATGTCCAGCACCATGGGGAGAAAACCTTTTCTGGCATGACTGGCAGTCTTTCTCTGTCTTTGCCCAGATTATCTGGAATTTTTGTCCCAGAGCCATGCGGTCCTGCTGACTGTGTATCTGGCCAGGGTGCCTATAGCCAATCTGTGAAGTCTTTGCTCTGCCAAACTAGACAACTGCGCTGTCACCGAGGGTTGTGTGGTCTGACCTAGAGAATGGGGGGCTTTTCCCTGGCATGCAGGGCAATGTGGGTGTTGAGTGCCCCCATGTATGTGAAGCTCCTTCCACACTCCTCACAAGAAAATGGTCTCTCTTGGTTGTGATGATGCAGATGGGTCTTCAAACTTCTCCTCTGGAGAAAGCCCTGGCCACACTGGGGACACTGGAAGGGCTTCTCTCCCCTGTGCGTGTGCAGATGGACCTTCAAACTTCCCCGGATGCAGTAGCTCTTGTCACACTCCGGACACTGGAAGGACTTCTCCCCGCTGTGGACACGCGTGTGTTCCGTGAGCCGGTACCGCTGCGTGAAGCTTTTGCCACACTTCGTGCACGAGAATGGCTTGGTGCCACTGTGCTGGAGAAGGTGGCTCTTCAAATTTCCTTCGGTCACACTGGGGACACGGGAAGGGCTTCTCCCGGCTGTGGACGCGCAGGTGTTTAGTGAGCTGGGACTGCTGAGCATAGGTCTTGCTGCACTGGCTGCAGGGGAGGGCCGCTCATTCCTGTGTATGCGCTCGTGGAAGCGCATGGAGGTCTTCCAGAAGAAGCGCTTGTCGCACTTGGGACCCTGGAAGGGCTCCTCTGCGCGGTGAATCCTGCACTCGGCGCAGGACAAGGGCTTCTGGGCGCTGTGGCTCTGGAGGTGCTGCGTGAGCCTGGAGCGCAGTGGGAAGGTCTTCCTGCACTGGCCGCACGCGAACTCCCGCGGCCTGGTGTGCACGCCCGCGTGGCGCGCCAGCTTGGAGGGCCGGGTGAACCTCTTGCCGCACTGGGCACAGCAGAAGGGCTTCCCCTCGCTGTGCAGGCGCTGGTGGGCCCTCATGGCATTCCTCCAGAAGCTCTGGCCGCACTAGCGGCACTGGAAGGGCTTCTGCCCCCGGTGCTGCAATCCATGGGCTTGCAGGCTCCTCTCCAGGCGGAAGCGCTTCTCACACTCTGGGCACGAGAAGGGCTTCTCTCCCGTGTGAACCTGGGTGTGCTCCGTGAGCTTGGTCCTGTGGACGAACTGCCTCCCGCAGGCCTCGCAGGAGAACGGCTTCTCTCGGCCGTGCGTCCTCCGGTGGGCCTGCAGCGAAAAGCCCCTGCCGCACTGCGGGCAGCCTAAGGGCTTCCGGCCGCTGTGCTGGCAGAGGTGGGCCTTCAGGCTTCTCTGCAGGCGGAAGCCCCGGCCGGCCGCACTGGGGACAGGGCAAAGGCCTCTCCCCGCTGTGCAGCCGGAGGTGCTCGGTGAGCTTGCACTGCTGGACGAATCCCTGGCCACAGTCCCCACAGCGAAAAGGCCGCTCACCTTTGTGCACACAGAGGTGCTTCTTCAAGTTGGCCTTGTACCGGAAGGTCTTGCCACACTCGGGGCACGCGAAGGGCCGCTGCCTGGTGTGGACCACCTGCTGAGCGATCAGGCTGCACCTCAGGTAAAAGCTCCTCTCGCACTCACTGCACTGGAACCGCTTCTTACAGCCCAACATCCGGGACCACGGGAGTCCCGATTTCCCTCTGGATTTGTTTTTGTATTTCGAACTTTCAGAGGTTCTTTTAGCGTTCTTGGACTGGTACTAATGTGCTCTACCAAGTTGTTCTTTATCTGGAAGGCTGGCCTGCAGACAAAGCAGGAAAACAACCCTGGCCCTGGAGGAATTTCCATGTCCAGTGGGACATCCGGAGGCCTCGGCCTTGGATCTTTCTTGTCATCGTTAGACTCTGGGACTTTGAGCATTTTATTTGGAAATTCTTTTTCTTGGAGGCTTGG
>JAJEJO010050306.1:0-12644 GCA_020662805.1 Glaucomys volans
GTGCAAGTACATTTTTTAAGGTTTCATTTTTAAAAAGCCAGGCAAACCAGCAAACATCCAGTGCCCCCGTTAAAGTCAGAAGCACAACAGAGGGAGGGGTGGGGGATTCCTGGCCAGCGCCCGTGGCTGGCGGCAGGACTCTGGGCGGGGGCGGGGCCTGGAATGTTGACGGTTCCCTTGGTAACCCCAGGGCCTCAGAGGCCACACTGGAGAGGGAGGCCATGGCTGAGGACTTGGAGCCAGAATGTAAGTGGACTTGGAGTGTTTGGGTTTGGCTTCTGAGGTTTGTCCAAAGTATGCCAAGGAACCCAGTTTCTCCGAACCTGGTTTGAAAAGTTAAGCCCCTCTTGTGGCTGCAGATCAGCTCCAGGATCACTGGGATTGGATGTGGATTCAGAGATATGTTGTCTTCTCAGATCCGATAATGACAGGCAGGAAGAGGCAGGCGTGTGGGATGCGTGTGTGTGTGTGTGTGTACGCGTTCTGGCCTCATCTGGGAGACGAGGAGGAGGAGGAGGAGGAGGAGAGGAGGAGGAGGATGACGATGAAGGGTAGACTTCTGGATGCTCCTCTAGAGTGCTCTTTTTTAAACAGCTGGACTCAGGACACTTCCTGTGCATGTGGCCAACCTGACCATGGCCCTGTCTGCCCCGTGGGAAATGCCCTGCCCTCTCCAGCCCCTGTAGGTCTTCTAGCCAGGAAGGTGGTATTATGGTTTGGTTGTGGCATCCCCAAAAGGTCACGTGTGAGACAGTGCAAGACAATGGGTTACGAGAGCCTTAACCCAATCAGTGATTTGATCCCTGATGGGATTGACTGAGTGGTAACTGGAGGCAGGTGGAGTGTGGCTGGGGGAAGGGGTTCATTGGGGGGCATGACTTGGGGTACCTATTTTGTATCTGGAGAGTGGAGACCCCTCTCTCTGCTTCCTGATCACCATGTGAGCTGCTTCCCTCTGCCACACTCTTCCGCCATGTCCTGCCTCACTCACCTTGAGCCCTGAGGAATGGAGCCGGCTGTCCATGGACTTAGACCTCTGAAACCGTGAGCCCCCAGATCAACCCTTCCTTCTCTGTGCTGGTCGGGTCTTCTAGTCACAGCAGCAAGAAAGCCGACTAAAGCAAGTGGGGTCAAGGTCTCCAGGAGGGGCACCCTTGCCCCCCACATGGGATCTCCCAGTCAACACCCTCTTTCCCACCATGGTGGTTCAGGCAAACAGATCATGATTCAGATGAAACCCTGAGGAAAGGAGGCTGGTTGGATGGAGCAGTCTGAAGTGCACAGTGTTTTAAAGGAAATGTTATTTCTTTGAAAGGCACTTGGCAGTTTTGAAGTGTGTCACGTCAGTGGGCAGGTTCAGCTGGCCCTCTGGACATTCATTGTACATTATTTAGGTGTCTGTGCCCCATCCTCACCTGCCACCCACGTGGCCTGACACAACTGTGAAGTCAGAAGTCACTTCCAGCCTCTGAGGTCATGTTTTTCTTTAGCATACTAGTAAAGAAACTCAGCCGTCCCCCTGAGCCATGGCCTGGGCGATGCGCCTGGTGGCCTTGTTGAGCCTGCTCTTGCTGATCCCAGTTCCACATTCTTCCCTCCCCCTCTGTAGGTGACAGCTTATAGCCCAGACATTGGCAGGGCGGAGCCTGGCTTCTGCAGTGTCCCCGTGCACTCCTTTCTTCTGCTGCTCTAACAAATTCCCTCAAATGTAGTGACTAGAACAGCGCTGACTTGTGGTCTCCACCCTGTGGTCACCAGCCCGTATGAGATGACCGGGCCAGTGCTCAGGGTCTCCACTGCCATCAAGGCACTGCAGGTGTGCTCATCTCTGGAGCCCTGGGGAAGGGTCCCCCAGGCCATCTGCCTGTGACTGCCCGGTCTGCATCTTGTGGGGATCCATCCTGCCCAGAACGCCTTCTTGTTGGACCCTCTGAAGTCCCTCCCAGTCACTCTCCTTGTGACCCCAGCCAGAGGAAATTCTCTGCTTTTAGGGGCTTGAGTGCTTGGGATGGGTCTGCCCAGATGAACTTGGACAATCTGTTTTAAGGGACATCACTTAAATTAAATCTGCAAAGTCCCTTGCTGTGAGTCTGGAGTCTGGAGGTCGCCATTCTTCAACCTCCACCACCTGGCCGGCTGAGAGCACGTCAGGCCTGCTCATTGTCCCTCTTCCCAGCAGACGCGTGCCCTCCTGGGGCTTCTCTGCCTTCTGCCACAGCTGTGTCCCCCCGAGGCCTCTGCAGGACTCTGTCTGCTGATGCATGCAGTGCATTGAGCATTGGGTTTTCATGTCATGGCGTAAAATGCGGCGGTAATTCTTTTCCACGTTGCTTGAATAAAGCAGTGGCTGTTCACTTTTTCTGAAGATTCTAATGCAAATGAAGCACTTTCCCTTGAGGATTTGTAAAAGTGATTGCAGATGGATGTGCAAAGGCTGAGTGTGTCCAGGTCACAGTTCAAGTGCATCTGTGGGGTATGGGAAGGATCAAGCAGCCCTGCACAGGTTCCTAAGGCACTCAGGGCACACAGGGGACAGGAGAGGCTCTACTGCTTGCTGTCTCCTGAGGCTCCTTGGCTGTCCTCTGGCTAGGCCTGCAAGGTCAAGGTCTCTAGAATTCTCTGAATTCTTTCCACTAATTTGTTCCCCAGAGTGTTTGCTAAGTGTAGGGTGATAGAAATAAGGATGTTCTGGAAAGAGACCATGAGAATGTCCGTGGATCCCAGTGTTCACAGAGACCAGACGACATGGGCAGTGATTTGTCATGAAGGTGAATTTGAAGACCTGTGGTCTCTATCTTGAAGCATAAGATGAATTTCTAAACAAAAGATGCTCTGTCTAAAAATGTTAGGTGCTAAATTGTTGGAACCTAAACTTTACCCAAAACCTATTACTGTGTTTTCCTAATCAATACACACTTAAAAGGTCTCTGTACATATTTTCAGATCATTTGTGAAATACTTACTTTCTGATGAGTATTTTGTACTTTTGGTTTTTGCCAGTTGGAGTGTGCAAAAACCAGTGTTTTCAGTGAGGATAGTATTGTGATATTCAGGGCCAGGACAGAGTGGGCGGTAAATAGTGTAGACCTTGTGAGACAGTGATGGAACCTGGGTTCTTCAAGTCTTTCTGCGGTCAACCCCAAACCTAAGCCAAGTAGGAAGCTAAGCATACTGATGAGCTAGCTGGAGGCTTCCAATCCTTTCTAAAAATTTCTGGAATAAACTGAAGGGAAGATAATGGCTGCATTTAGTGACCTCCCTCCCCATCTCCCACGGAGTGGCCTGTCTTCCCTGCTTTGTGCATTGGTGCCACTGATGAATGACACCGAAACCCTGAAGCGTTGTTCCATTTACATTTTATCTGTTCACAGTGGTGTCTTTGAAGTGCCATGTGTTTGCACCAATGTACAGCCTCAGTGGCCCTCCCAGTGGGAGGGGACAGTGCAGGGAGGCTGGGTCCTGGAGGTGGGCAGAATTCTGTCCTGGAGCTGGCAGAATTTTGAAGGGCTCCATAGTCTTTTGGCTTCCGGCCGTTCACACCAGGTATCACCCCCAGGTCTGGGGACAAGAGGAAATGGACAGACCTTAGGGAGTTGCTCCATATCTTAGGGCACAACTGGCTTCAAGAGACAGCATGCATCCTGTGACTCACGAGGCTCAGAGGCTGGTCCCTGAAGAGGGTGAGAGGCTGCGGACGGGAAGCTGTGGCTGCTCAGAGACAAGGAGCCTGAGCCAAGGAACGTGGGCGGTGTGCAGGGCTGGGAGCAACTCCCCCTGAAGGCCAGCTACGGGGCCTCCGTCCTATAACCAGAAGGCCTTGGTGTCTGGCAACAAGAACAATAAGCCTGGAAGGGATTCTTTTCCCCCAAAGTGATTTTTTTTTTTTCCCAAGAACTCAGATGGCCAGCGCCCCAGTCTCAGCCCCGTGATGTTCCCAAGCAGGCCCAGGCCCAGCCCCACGTTCTGCTGCAGGGCTGGGAGCTCAGGTGCGACTCAGGCGTGGTGGACGCTGCTGTCTGTGGCCATTTGTTACCGAGCAGGGAGGCTGTTGCTGCCCCTGATTTTCTCCTGGCCTGTTTCTTCTCTTGGGTGAAAACGGGGACAGCAATGCACCCTGACTTTACAGGCAAAGCTCTGGACTGGCCTGGGCATAGTCCTGGGGGGTACGGAGCCCGGGTCCTGGAAAGCCCCCCCCTGCCTGCTTCGCACAGGCAGCGAGGAACAGAGTAGAGGGGTCCCCGCTGGGGAAGGTGTGTTCTGGACCTGGCTCTGTCTTCATGCTGCTCACCATGGAGAGGAGGCTGTTCACAGAGGGGCTTGTGGTGGAGACACAGTTGTAGGGATCACCTGGGCCCGTGGGGGCTCAGGTGGCTCCACGAGGACTCAGCAGGCCTGCTTACCCCCCCCAGCCAGAGTCACTGTGGCTCCGCGAACACAGAGGTCCCAGTCTTGCTGTGCAAGTGAACGTTTTCTCCATTAGGCCTTGAGGGTTCTCCAAGGTAGTGGTGTTACTGTCTAGGGGTGCGGGTTCCTTGCCTCCGTTCAGCAAAGAAGTGAAGAACAGGACACAGAGGTGGCAAGGGAGAAGTGGGTTCACTGAAAAGAGACAGCGATGCAGAGACATATTTCTCCTAAGAGAAGGTCCCTGAGCTGGTTGTCGGGTGGGGAAGTTCTGGCCTGTTTTTTTATCGTCTCTGGAATTTCCTTCTCTCCTAATCTCCTCCCTGTCCCTGTGTTCCTCACATTGATTGGTGACCCCTCTCACACGTGGAAGGGTTTCTCTGATTGGGTCCCTGGCTGTGTCCACAGCGCTTCCATCAGGCAGGAGGCTGACCTCCTCAGGAGACCTTCTCACGCTCCCTTACTCTGGCCTTGCCCGGCTACTCACTCACCATCCCGCGCTGGCTGCCTCGGCCCTTGCTCGTCTCCCAGTGTCACTGGCTCTGTGGACATCAGGCTACGCAGCCCTCTTTCCTCATGTGGGGAAAGAGCATGTTAAAGGAACAGATCTGGGCTGACTCAGGACCTGTCAGAAGTGCGCAGTGCTATAGACCTTTAACAAGAATGGGGTCCAGGCCGGAGCGTCTGTTCTGTGTTTCTTTACCAGAAGTGATCCCTCTGGGGGTCAGTCAACCAGGAGCAGGGCCGGTGTGGAAGGAGTCAAGGGACTGTCCACAGGCTTTGCTTTGGGGTCAGGAGAAGAACGACACGTGGCCTGTCAATCACTCAGGGTATGGTGGGGTGCCCTGAGACTCTTCTGGAAGAAAGCATTCTCTTTTTCGTGTCCCCTGGCATGTCATGAGCAGCACATTAACGAAGACACCTTTGAGCATCATCATGAGAATTGTAATGAATTTTTTAGGCTTTCCTTCCAGAACCTTTGCTAATATTATAAGAAATACTTTGTCAAATTAAAACACTGTGCCTTCCTCTTTATCGGCCTCTCAGGTCTTCTCTGGAATTGCAGTCGGGCAGCGGCGGCCCTCCTTGGCAGCCTCCCCTGACTCGGGGCACAGGTGTCTGGAGCAGGGTGGCAGGTTCACCCTTCCTCTCTCTCTGTGGAGCCCGCGCAGCTGATGCACAGGGCGCCTGGTTGTGGAGCTGAGAGTGACTCTTCCTGCCCTGTTGTCCTCCCTCAGTTTACCTGAAGTGGAGACACTGTGAGACCCCGGGTGTGAAGACGCTGTGCAACCTCAGGAAGCTCCTGAACAGACTCCAGAGGGACCACAAGGCAGACGTGGTCCTCTACACCTCGGGCCACCTCAACCCCAGCAAGCTCCACCGGCCGCCGGAGACCACCCTGCGTTTCTGGCACAATGCCAACAGGCCGCAGGGGGAAGCAGCCCCTGGAGTGGGAAAGCCACCGGACAGGACCGTCACGAGGATGAAGGAGGCCTGGGCTCACTTTACCATCAATACAGCCCTGCATCCCGACGAGGCCGGGAACGCGCGGCTGTTCAGGTACCTGAACCCGCAGGTGCAGGCTCCCCACGCTTCCAGAGAGGCCCTCACTGCCCAGAGGGCTAAAGGCTCCCCCGAAGGACGCAGGCGAGAGGAGCTCAGGCTGCCCGAGCTGCAGGTGCTGAGGTCCCGAGCGGCGGCGTCCAGCCGTAGCTGTGCCCTGCCTGCCCCTGGCGGGGACCAGTACCAGCGCATCAGCTCCTACCTGGCCGGCATCACCAAGGCCGACAGGTACCAGAAGTTCTTGAGTTTCCAAAAGCAAGTTGTGGCAAAGCAAGATCTCCTGAAGAGTGATTTCACGGGGGCCAAGGTGGCGGTGGGCCACGAGAAGAAGCTGGAGAAGGTAAGGAGGGCCTGGCAGCGCTGGCCACACAGCGGCCCCGGGGGACCTGTGGGCTGAGCCTCATCCTCAGCTCATTCACAATTCCAAGCAGAATGGGACCCAGCTGCCAGGTGTTGAGAGTCCACATGGTCAGCAGATGCTAACAGCTGGGGTGAAATAGAAGGTCAAATGTGGACCCTGGTAAACTGGAGGCAGGGTCACAATCAGACGCCTTAGATGCTGTGTGACCATGACGGGATGTCAAATGGAGGACAGCGGAGGGATCTGAGGGTGGTCATGTCCACTGTCCGTGGAAGGCAGTGAGAGGGTGGGAGGAGGGACCTGGGGGATGGTGGCACAGCCATCCTGGGAATCCAGAGTGAGCCCTGGGGAGGAGGGTGGACTGTTACTCAGGCAGCTCTCCTGACAGGGAGAGAGCGGGGCCGGAAGGCCATGGCTGTCCACCTGTGAAACAGCAGGCCTGGGGGCTGGGCTGAGGGCTGGTGGGAAAGAGAAGAGGCCTGGGTGTCCCAGGGCCAGAGAGAACCCCGAGTGCCGGGAGCTCGGGCTCAGGAGAAGTGTAGAGCAGACACACAGGGAGCAGGGGCAGGGTTGGGGGGCTTTGTGGCCACTGGCTCCACTGAGACCAGGCTCTGGGAGGGGGCAGCTGTGCCCTTCTGATTCCTCAAGCTGAGAAATGATTTGGAGAGGACAGAGAAGACACCCTGAAGTGGGCCACTCTGTCCCCAGAAACTCCAGGAAATATGTACGTGCCTCCCGCAAGAGCTCAGCAGGCTGCAGGTCTTTGGAGAAGTGTTCGAAGATGTTTGCAACAGTTCTTTGATATTTGGTGACATCTTAAAAGAAGTTAAGGTAACAGGCGCGTAAATTTTCTGCATAATAACGATGAGAACTCTGTGTGAAGATCTGCATCCCTGGATGATCTCACGCCTCACGGAAATCCTGCCCCGTTCAAGGTCCCCCCTCTCCAGAGGGGCATCCCCCACAGAGGCGCCAGGAAATGGGCCGATCAAGGCAATAAGCACCTGGCCAGCTCACTGCTTAAGCCCATGTTTGTCTGTTTTTCCAAAATCCTCCTAGTTAATCATAACACACGTGCGGCACATGAGCTTCCGTGATCACACGGTGCTATTCTACGTGGACTCTATGCAGTGACAGGGTGGCCGTGACCTTGTGATGAAGGCAGCCTTCTGTGGAACCAGAGGTGGACTTGGCTGGCTTCAGGGGCATGCTGCTCTCTGACAGCCCTGGCAGTTGGGGACGCTGAGTGGTGGCAGTGTGGTGGCTTGTTCTACAGCCATGCCCTGGTTGCCAGAAAGCTCGCCTTAGGCTGCAGAGCAGGGTCTCTGTATGGCGTGGGATCGTTTCTGTATCTACCTTGTTTTGTGAGAGCGTGTTGAAGTGCCTAGTAGTTAAAACTCGGATTTGTTTCAAAGACTGTTAGGCTTTACACATTCAGTGTGTGTGGACTGATACGTGACAGGAGCACTTTGGATGCTTTTGTTCTTTAATCATATGAATGGACATCCTTACCCTCTACATTATCACGCCCGTGAAATAAGCTTTGCCCTGGGGCCGCGTCTCTGACTCAGGCCTCGTTTCTGTGTGCACAGGATGAATATGAGCTGTACATGGCCATCCTCCTGCACTCGCAGCCCACGGAGCAGCATCAGGTAACCGTCGGCCCTGGAGCACACGCGGGGAGTCCGTTCGCGCTCACCTTCCACCAGCAGCGGGAAACACTCAGGACCCAGGAAGCACCACTGGTCCTCCACAATTCTCCACAGCAGATACTTTTCCGGGGAAGAGCTTAGTACTAGTGGAGGATGTTATTGGCAAGGGACGTTCCTTTAGAGGGACGTGGCCCTGGGCACATGCACACTGGGAGTGTCAAGGGTGCCACATCAGTGCCTGCCGGAGCGCCCCAGTAGCTCTGCTGGGGACACAGGGAGTGCCCTGTGGCCTGCCTGGCCCCCTGTGGCTGCCCGGGGCTCTCTCCTAGCTCTGGTGGCTTCCCAGGAGGTCCCTCCAGAGTTTGCTTGAGCGTGCGTTGGTTCTAGCAGGAAAACATGCCACGGGAACAACCATCACTTACAAAAATCTCAGAGTGTCATCCTGCAGCTCTGGTGGCAGCTCTGGTGGCTTTGGCAGTTTGAGTTAGGTGACGTTCAACTTCTGTCTTACAAACGGGGAGACCTGGCCCTTCCCTCTGTTCATGGAAACATGGAGGTCCATCCGATTTCCTACGCAGCTCATGGTCGCACTCGCCTTCTGTGGCTACAGCTCGGCCGAGCCAGCTTTTGTCTTTCAGAACTGAGCGAGGCCTCCGCACTGACCTGCCGCTCCTTCCTTTCCAAGGTTGAGTAGAAGATGGCCATTGGTGTCCTCCTGGTTAAACATCAGGGTGGAAGAATTCGCAGGCTGCCAGGCTCTGGATCTCTCCACCCCTGGGAACCTGGGGAGGGCTTTGCTGCCTGCCTTCCCGCACAGGGCTGCTTTGCACACGCACACCAGCTGGTGGCAGGAATGACTGGGAGCTGGCCACCTGGTCACTGTGGACCCAGGGAACGTTCTTCAGCATGTCCTCTCCCCACACAAGCAACCTCGGAAGCCCCTGCCATTTAAGAGATTTCTTTTTCTTTTCTTTTTTTTTGGAAACAGGGATTGAACTCAGGGACACTCGGCCACTGAGCCACATCCCCAGCCCTGTTTTGTATTTTATTTAGAGACAGGGTCTCACTGAGTTGCTTAGGGCCTCGCTAAGTTGCTGAGGCTGGCTTTGAACTCGCAATCCTCCTGCCTCAGCCTCCCAAGTCGCTTGGATTATAGGCGTGCGCCACCGCGCCCGGCTTAAGAGATTTCGTAGGAAAAGGAAACATTAGAATATGTGAACGGTATTTACCTGACATTCACCTGACCAGGACGTCCCGGACACCCAGCTCCCTCCACTCCTCCCACAGGACCCACCGTAGCTGGAATTCCCACCCTCACCCGGGGCGCCGTGGACACACAGTCCTCTTAACAGGGGCGTTCCTGCCCCTCCCGGGTGGGCCTCACCCTCTCTGTGCCTTGCCCCCCCAGACTTACCTGGCTGAAGCGAAAGCGCTGGAGAAGAGGCCTGTGCGGCCGGGGGACGTTGACCAGGCCAGGGAGAGGCTGAGGAAGCTTGTGAAGGCCACCAGAGCCCTGCTGGACCGCAATGACAAGTGAGCCTCGCAGATCCGAGTCCCGCTGGGCTGGGTGACGTTTGCTTGCCAAAGTCTTAAAGCTGTGTGACATCCGATGTCCCAGTTCTGTTCTGTGTGTGACACAGCACCTTAACCAGTGTGATTCCTGTCACCTGGCTGCCTCACAAGCCATCACAAGTGTGGCCAGGGTATTCGGTGCCTCCATGGTGGGAGGGTCTCATTTCTTCCCTGCTGGGACCTGAGAAGGAACTCACAGGGGTGAGGGGCATCATCGAGACACCTCATCTGAATGGCCTTCTTATTTTACTTAGAGAATTCTGCAACCTCTCTGTAGATCTTCCAGGGTCAGATAACAATCGGGTGGGATCTATTGTCTGCAAAGACTTAAAAAAAAAAGATTAAGACCAAACTGAAATCTCCAAATGTTCTCAAGAAAACAAGCCCCGGTAGAACTCTTTCGGCCCTTGCCTCTGCTCGATCCATCCTGAGGCCTCTCACCACGTGGCTCTGAGTTCTTGCCCCTCCGGAGGGCCCCAGGGACCTTGGTTGTGAGTTCCCAGTGGGCCTGTGACAGGAGCCCTCTCCACCTGGCCTTCAGCCGAATGCTGAAGTGCTGCCCCGGGGTTGGTGTCCCCTCACAGCGTAGTGTGTGCCTCGGGAGAGACACAGAGGAGGCGGCTCAGCAAAACCCATGAAATGTCACAAGAAGGTTGTGACTTAGAATCCCAGAGAGCAGTGGGCAGCATCCTGGGGCAGGCTTGCTGAGCCGCTGGCAGGGAGGACTTCGTCTGGATCCAGATCATCCCCCAAGCTGCCCACGGAGGCCTGTACAGGGAGCCCTGGCGCAGGGTTCAGGGCTGCAGCAAGAATTCTGTGGAGTCTCAGTGACAGAGGAGGTCATTGTGGCATGCCTTCAGGGCGTGGGACAGAGACCAGTCAAGCAGCTCATTTCTGCTGTCCCGCCAGGTGTGGTGGTGCACGCCTGTAATCCCAGTGGCTTTGGAGGCTGAGGCTGGAGGATTTCAAGTTCAAAGTCAGCCTCGGTGAAAGCAAGGTGCTAAGCAACTCAGTGAGACGCTGTCTCTAAATAAAATACAAAATAGGGCTGGGGATGTGGCTCAGTGACTGAGCGCCCCTGAGTTCAATCCCTGTTCCCTACCCCCCAAGAAAAAGGAAACATAGGAGGCGGGCACAGGGAGGCTGGGAGGCAGCTACCTGGGTGGACCTTTGGAGGGACTGGGAGGAGGTGGAGAACTGGGGGCTGTGTGGAGGCTGAGCCAGCCGCTGCTCTGGTGACCGTGAAACTTTGCACCATCGAGAAAGTACAGAGATGACTAAAGTCTTTTTTCTTCTTTAAAAATTTTTTTTATATCTATTTTAGTTCAAAGATAGTAGAATTCTAACTGTCTGTGGGGAGAGATTATAATGCAAAACGGGGTGTCTGATCCTGCCTCCGTAGGAGCTTCCCTTGATTTGCTCTTTGCCTCACAGTGTGAAATGCTAGTGGTTTTATTTTAAAATCACGTATTAAAATGAGCAGCTGCACTGCCTTAGCAGCCCTGGTGCGAAGGCCACCTTTCACTTGGTCAACGTGGTCGGCGTGGGTTTCCACTTTATAAACACCTTCCATTCCCTTTTGTGTTGGGAGTAAGATGATGCTTCTCAGTACAAAGGAGATTGTGCTATAAAATCGATAAAGGGACAAAGTACAAATGCAGCCCTCATGTTTTGCCGCTGTCTTGTTATCAATCTGTAGGCTCAGAGACGAACTGGAGACGGAGAGCAAGCTGCTGCGACTCGCTAAGGAAAGAGCAGGCAAGTGCGCCCACCCGCGTCCTCCCTTCCCTCGCACCCGCCCACACTCCACTTGACCAGCTCGGTGCCAGCTGGTGTCCAGCCCTGGTCCCTCCCCAGCCTCCTGGGGATGATCCGGGCCTGCCCTGCACTCTGCTTCCGTGCCATGCCCTCTGCTGCTGGCCTGCACCATCAGGAGGCAAACCCTGGAAAAGTCTATGGGTGAGAATTTACCCCTGAACCTTACACCAGCCAGTGTCTGCAAGACAAGGTGGTCAATAAACACTTATTGATTCTATGAATGAATCAAAGCAGGAACTAGGGAGGCATACCTGTTTTTAGATCAGATTATTTTTATTGATGTGCTTGAAGTTTGAGTTACCTTATAGGTATATATGATGTACAAAATATTGTTAATAATACACAGTATTATTAATGAGCATTAGATATTAAACACCATAATAGTTTGCCTTCAAAATGTATTTCCAGAAGCAGCCGAGAAAAAAGTAATTGATGAGGAACAACTTACTCTTACGGAGAAGGTTGAAATTCAGAGATGTGAAATTCTCAAGAAATGGGATGAAATTCAAGCTCTCGAAAAGCAAATTAAAACAACGCTGGTGCACACTGGAATGTCCAGTATTACTGAGAATAAGCTTAAAAGCATAGAGGTAGGCAATTTATCTGCTTAAATATTTGCTTTGCTCTTTTGCTTTAAAGACCTTGATATTCATCAATTTGATTCTGTCATAAGGTAAAAAATGCAGTCAAATTTGGTCCAAATGTATTTTTATTTCAAAGGGTTTGTGGCAGATAATTAGAATAATTAAGAATTAGCTGAAGCAAAAACGAAGGTGATAAAAAGTGATAGGGCCGTCAATGGCCAATTCCTGCAGAATCTGTGCAGAAATTGTGCAGTCTGACCAATACAAGCTCTAGCTGCAGAATTTATAAGTGATGTGCAATCATCTTTTTTCCCCTTGTGGCTATATAGTCACGTATATTTTTGCAGCACCATTTTTCTTGAGCTGAGTGATTAGAATTGTACTGTGTGCAGCAGGTGGTGGTGATCTAAACTAGGCTGAGTTCTTAATTAATCATTATCTTGTCTCGCTGCCGTAATTGCTAACCCTTTCCAACATGTTGGCTTCTACAAGAGCAAGTCTTGATAACCCCCGTCCATCAGTTTTCACAATTATCTTGGATATTCTCATTCTCAGTACTGATTTTTCAAGTCCTAGTAATAAGTCTCTGGTATTCTTTTTTTTTTTTTTTTAGTATTTTTTTTAATTAATTAATTTATTTTTTTAATTTACTTATTGATTCATTGAACACAAATGGAGTACAGCTATTGTTTC
>JAJEJO010050308.1:0-12329 GCA_020662805.1 Glaucomys volans
CCCCAGTGGCTCCCGGCCAGACCTCTCCATGAGGCGCGGCGCAGTGGCTCGGAAGACCAGCCGCAGCTTGGAATCCCCAGGCAGCTGGAGACAGATCCTCTCTGCCAGCGAAGCTGCAAAATGGCACTGAGGGGCCAAACTCCCCACCAGAGACAGCAATCCCAGAGGCTCGCAGCAAGACCTCTCCAGAAGACGCAGCGAGGCCCCAGGGAGCCGGAGATGGTTGGTCTCTGCCTGGGAGGTTGCTGGCTGGTGCCGGAGCCCAGCCAGTGACTCTAAAGTCACTGCTGTGGACCCGCACTCACTTGCTAGCTTCCTCAGACCCAGGTCGGTGTCTCCGAAGCAGCTGCAGGGTCCGGCGGTCCTGGGCTGGTAGCTGCCCACAGCCGGGCAGAGCCCAGCCTGGCAGAGTTGGTTCTGGAGTGGCGACTGGGGACCCCTTATATGTGATTTGAATATAAAATCTCGTTGAGAGCCATATTCCTGCTGTTTGAATCCCGAGCAAGTAGGAATCGACAGAGCAAGTAGGAATGCAGCCTTCCTCTAGCCCGCCATCTTGAATCCCTTACCGTCATTTATAAAACCTTGAAAAGGTGAGTAAAAGCTGACACAATAGCTACATGTGCAGAGGAATTGACGGTGTGCCCCCTAGCTCATATGTCAGAGGAATTAATGACTTTGATATGAAAGTAAACAATACTCTTTGGAGGAGCATCAAGAAAGCATCATATAGTTTCATGTATAGACAGAACTTCCTTAAATAAGGCATGGAATTCAGAAGTAATAAGATAGACATATCATACTGAATATGTTGTGAGACTTTTTATCATCAAAATATCACTCCCAAAGTCAAAAGAGAAAGAATAAACTGAAAATTGCACTGAAATGCTGACAACCATAGAAAATGGGCATTTGATAATAATAAGTCAACCTAAGTTGCTCCATCTTATGAATAAGAAGTGCCTCCCTCTGCTGTGTGTCCCTCCACAGATAATTCACATCTCTCTTTTCCACATAAGTGTTTGAAGTGGTCCTGGGTCACATGCTGTACTTACACTCTAACCACACAGAGCCTCTGCTCTCTCTTCTGATGGTCATGCCTCTTCTGATGGGGCTGCATTTGCCATCATGTCACTGTCAACAAGAACCTGGCACTGCTGGGCTCACTGTTCACTCCTCTTGTTAGCATGGTGAGCAGACTGTTAGAAAACCACCACAGCAACCTCTTAGCTCTGGGCAGGGGATTTGCTCTCAGGTGACCTTAGATACATGTTGTTGGCTTCCAGCATCTCAGATGCTTTTCTGCAGCTCTTACTGGGCACTCAGAGTCACCTGGATGGGTTCTGAATGGAAGGTCTCCTCATGGATCCAGAGTCCTCCTGGAATGCTTGATGAGGGAGACAGAAGCTCTTTACAGACAAGACAGCAGGAAGGGGTCCAGCAGCAGTGCCCACCAGCTGCAGGACTCAGAGGAGTAAGCCACATCCCTTCCAGACCAGGTTTGTAGTGCTGAGACCTGGGAGGGTGAATACTTAAATCTAGTGTGTTTACTGATTAGGCACATTTCCCTCTTACTATTCCAACTCCAAACACATCATTTCCATGGAGGATGTTGTTCTCCACCAAATGTAATTTTTCTTGCAGAATCTCTGTTCCCTAGACACCAAGTTCAATACCAGGGGAATTGCTCTTCATTTCTCCTTGTCCATGAAATCTTCCACCTTCCAGAGAGCTAACCTCCTAACACTGGATCCAAGTCCTGACCTAAAATGTCTCCAAAGCTTAAGGTGGAAGACCCTTTGATCCCATGGGTTCCCAAAGCCTGACTGTTTTGATGACACATTCCTGCTATGTATAGAATGTTTACTATCCCCCTCTTCAACAAGGTTTGTGTTGTGAGCCCTTGATATAAACTGTGACTACTATAATCCATGGATTTTTGACACTTTTCCAAAGTCTGAAAATATCATATAACTAGTGAAGTGCTGTCATTTAGTAATTATTTATAAAATATTCGATAATTCAAAGACATATTTATTTACTCTTATGCATATTTCCCTGAAATTAGCATATTTAAAGAATCTTTTATTTTACATTTTTAAATAAAACTCTGCTCTTTGTGGTATGCTCTATTAGATTCTCATTATACAATCATACCTGTGGGGCTTTGAAGGGTTAAAAGATCTGTCCACTTGGGCCCCTTGGGAGTTAGGATCTCAACACATGAATTTTGGAAGAGACAGAAATATTTAGTTAATAACAGAGTAGAAATGCCACCACAGCAGGAAATACCTGCCTTGAACATGTGCTCAATAGGCATTTGGGTTCCACACAACAGAGGAGATGGAAATGTGTAGATTTGATGACTGCACATGGTGCACACATTTCAAAACATCCCTGTACCACACACACGTGTATGATTATATGTCAGCTAAGAACACATATTAACCATCATGTCATCTCCAAGGAAAAGTTGACTTTCTCTTTTCCAGTTTGTATGTCCTTAGTATTTTTCTTACCTACTGACAGTCTCCCAGGAGCAGGTCAATGCTGGACTCACTTCCTGTGCCAGGAGATCATTGTGATGTCACAGTGACCTGAGCCAATGAAGAGCAAGTTGACGGACACAGGGCTGCTCTCTTTGAATCATCTGCTCTGGGAAGGTAACTTCCTGTGAGCCCATGACTTATTTCACACAGAAACACCATGAAGAAAGAGAAATTTCCCATGTTTGGTATAAGGAGCCAAGGTCAGTAAGTTTGATATCCTCTCATGAAGGAAGTATAGAGGCAGCAAGTGTCTACTTGCTTAGGCAGAAGCTCAGCTGCTGAGTCCACATCTGACAAGCCACAATCAGAACAAAGGTTATGAAAGTGTTCATGATGGAAAAGTCCTCAAAATTCCTGAACCTGATTCATTCCACATTATAACCTCCATGCTCCAAATGTTATGCATATCCCAAGATGGGCCTCACCAACACTGAGTGCTGTGAACACCTTCAGAGTCTCTGGATAGAACTTAACCTGTCAAATCACAATTCACAGTGCATTTTATACAGACTGCATTTTGGTTCATTTTACACAAATGGGGTACAACTTTTCCTTTCTATGGTTGTGCATGATACAGACTCACACCATTCATGTAATCACATATGTACATAAGGTAATGATGCTTGTCTCATTCCACTATCTTTTCTTTCCCCACTTTTCTGATTTCCCTTTACAAAATTGAAAGTTTCTCCAGTCTTCTCTGACACCCCACTCTGTTATGTATCATCATCCACTTATCAGAGAAAACATTTGACTTTTGTTTTTTTGAGGTTGGCTTATTTCACTTTGCATGATATTCTCCAATTCCATCCACATACGTGCAAATGCCATAATTTTATTCTTCTTTGTTTCTGAGTATTATTCCATTGTGTATATATAACAAAGTTTCTTTATCCATTCATCTACTGAAGGGCATCTACGCTGGTTCCATAATGTAGCTATAGTGAACTGAGCTACTATAATCATTGATGTGGCTGAGTTACTGTAATAAGCTGATTTTAAGTCCTTTGGTTATAAACTGAGGAATAGAATAGCTCGGTCAAATGATGGGTCCATTCCAAATTTTCTGAAGAATCTCCATACTGCTTTTCAGAGTGGCTGCACCAGTCTTCAACTCCACCAGCAATGTACAAGTTTGCATGTTTCCCCACATCCATTCTGAGACCTATTATTGCTTGTATTGTTGATAATAGCCACTGTAATTCGAGATGAAATTTTAGAGAGCTTTTGATTAGAGTGTCTCATTACTTGAGACATTGAGATGTTGAATATTTTCTCATATATTTGTTAACCATCTGTATATCTTCAGTGAAGTATCTGCCCAGTTCCTTAGTCCATATATTGATTGAGTTCTTTATATTTTTGGTGTAAAGTTCTGTAAGTTCTTCATAAATTTTGGAGATTAGTGCTCTATCTTAAGTGGGTGTGGAAAAGATTTTCTCCCACTATGTAGGCTCTCTTTTCTCATTATTGATGCTTCCTTGGTTGAGAAGAAGCTTTTAAGTATGAATCCATCAAATTTATTGATTATTGCTTTCATTTCTTGAGCCCTGGGAGTCTTGTTAAAGAAATCTGTTCCTAATTCAAGGTGAAGGTTCAGGCCTACTTTTTCTTTTATTTGATCAAGGTCTCTGGTCTCATTCCTAGGTCCTTGATCCATTTTAAGTTTAGTTTTCTGCAAGGTGAGAGAGGGGGGTTAATTTCATTTTATTGCTTATTCATTTCCAGATTTTCCAGAGCCATTTGTTGAACAGACTATCTTTTATCCATTGTGTGTTTTTGGCACCTTTGTCTAGTATGAGATAACTGTACTTATGTGGGTTTGTCTCTGTGTCTTCTATTCTGTACCATTGGCTAAGTATTTTGGTGCCACTACCATGCTGGTTTTGTTACTATTGCTCTGTGGTACAGTTTAAGGCCTTGTAGTGTGGTACCTCCTCTATCACTCTTCCTATTCAGCATTACTTTGGCTATTCTGGGTCTCTTATTCCTACAGATAAATTTCATGACTACTCTCTCTATTTCTTTGAGGAATGCCATTGGGATTTTACTTGGAATTGCATTGAATCTGTATAGCACCTTTGGTAGTATGGCCATTTTGACAATATTAATTCTGTCTAGCCGAGGTCATGGGAGAACTTTGCAGAATCTAATGTTTTCTTTAACTTCTTTCTTTAGTGTTCTGAGTTTTCATTTTAGAAGTCTTTCACTCCTTTTTTGAGACTGATTCCGAATTGTTACTTTTTTTTTGACGTGATTGTGAATGGAGTAGTTTTCCTAATTGCTGTTTCAGAGGATTCATCACTTATGAATAGAAATGCATTATATTCATGCATGTTGGTTTTTTATCCTCCTATTTTGTTTAATTCATTTATAAATTCTAGAACTTTTCCAGTGGAGTTTTTTGGATCCTCTAAATTTGGAATCATGTCATTGGCAAATAGTGATAGTTTGTGTTCTTCTTTTCATATTCATGTCCCTTTAATTTCTTTGGTCTGTCTAATTGTTCTGGTTAGTGTTTCAAGGACAGTGTTGAATAGAAGCTGTGAAAGAGGGCATCTTTTTCTTGTTCCAGTTTGTAAAGGGAATGATTTCAGTTTTTCTCCATTTGGAATGATGTTGGCCATGGGCTTAGCATAGATAACCTTTCCATCCTTAAGGTATCTTCTTACTATCCCTATTTTTTCTAGAGTTTTGATCATGAAAGAGTGTTGTATTTTATGAAATGCTTTTTCTCCATCTATTAAAATAATTGTCTGATTCTTAACCTTAAGAGTATTGATGTGATAGATTATATTTATTGATTTCCCAATCTTGAACCAACCTTGCATCATGGGAATGAACCCCATTGATCATGGTGCACTAGCCTTTTAATATGGTTTTGTCTGTGATTTGCCAGAACTTTGTCATGGATTTTTGCATCTCTGTTCATTAGGGATATTGGTATGAAGTTTTACTTCTGTTGCATCTTTGTCTGGTTTTGGTATCAGGGTGATACTCTCTTCAAAGAATAAGTTTGGAAGGGCTGTCTCCTTTTCTATTTCTTGGAATACTTTGAAGAGTATTGGTATTAGTTTTTGAAGGTCTGGTAGAACTCAGCTGAGAATCCATCTGGTCCTGGGCTTTTCTTGATTGGTAGGTCTTTGATGGCTTTTTCTAATTAATTGCTTGAAACTGATCTGTTTCAATTGTGTGTGTCCTCCTGACTCACTTTGGGAGGATCATAGGTCTCTAAAATTTGTTGATGTCTTCAAGATTTGTATTTTGTCAGAGTATAGATTTTCAAAGTAGCTTCTAATTATGTTCGGTGTTTCAGTGTTGTCTGTCATGATATTTCTGTCATGAATTTTATTAATTTGAGTTTTCTCTCTCTCCTTCTCTTCATTAGTGTGGCTAAGTGTTTATCTATTTTATTGACCTTTACAAAGAACCAACATTTTGTTTTTTAAAATTTTTTGAATTGTTTCTTTTGTTTCAATTCCATCGATTTCAACTCTGGTTTTAATTATATCCTG
Source organism: Glaucomys volans (assembly GCA_020662805.1). Classification (NCBI taxonomy): domain Eukaryota; kingdom Metazoa; phylum Chordata; class Mammalia; order Rodentia; family Sciuridae; genus Glaucomys; species Glaucomys volans. The sequence goes on from JAJEJO010050308.1 coordinate 6,065, forward strand.
TCTTCTACTACTTTTAGTGTTTTTCTCTTCATCTTTTCCTAGGACTTTAAGGTGCAATGTTAGGTCATTTATTTGTTGACTTTTTATTCTTTTATCGAATGCACTCCATGCATTGAATTTTCCTCTTAGTACTGCTTTCATAGTGTCCCAGAGATTTTGATAAGTTGTATCATTGTTCTCATTTATCTCCAAAATTTTTTTTATCTTCTCCCTGATGTCTTCTGTTATCCATTAATCATACAATAGCATATTATTTAGTCCAGGTGTTGGAGTAGTTTGATTATCATTTTCAATTGATTTCTAATTTCATTTAATTATGGTCTGATAGAATACAAAGTAGTATCTGTATTTTTTGTATTTATTAAGGGCTACTTTGTGGCATAAAATGTGGTCTGTTTTAGAGAAGGACACATGTGCTGCTGGGAAAAAAGTCTATTCACTCATGCTGGATGAATATTTTAGATATGTCTCTTAAGTCTAAATTATTGATTTTATTATTGAGTTCTCTGGTTTCTTTGTTCAGTTTTGTTTCGAAGATCTATCCAGTGATGAGAGTGGTGTGCTAAAGTCCACCAAGTATTATTGTGTTGTGATTTACTTGGTTCCTAGAGTCAGAAGGAATTTTTGACATACATGGCCATACTGTTGTTTGGGGCACAGATATTTGCAATCATTATGTCTTGCTAATTTGTGGTTCTTTTAAGCATTATGAAATGTCATTCTTTATCCCCTCAGACTAACTTTGGACTGAAGTGTGCTTTATTGGATATGAAGATGGAAACCCCAGCTCTTTTGCTGAGTCCATGTGCATGGTATATTTTTTCCCAGGCTTTCACCTTTAGTCTGTGGGCATGTTTTTATATAAGATGAGTCTCTTGAAGTTGGTATATTGTTGGGTCTTTCTTTTTAAATCAATATGCCAATCTATGCCATTTGATTGAAGAGTTTAGGCTATTAACATTCAGGGTTATTATTGTGATCCAATTTGTATTCCTGGTCATTTTGATTTATTTTCATTTTGTTACTTGACTTGGTTTATCCTTTGATTGATTTCCTTTAGGATAGTTCCTCCCTTTGCTGACTTACATTGTTGTTTTTCACTTACTCTTCATGACATATTTTGCTGAGAATGTTCTGTAGTGCATATTTTCAATTTTTAAATTCTTTTAAATTCTGTTTATCATCTAAAGATTTCATTTAACCATCAAATCTGAAGGTTAGTTTTGCTGGGTAAAAGATTCTTGGAGGCATCCATGTTCTTTCAGAACTTGAAATATTTTAATCCAGGCCCTTCCAGCTTTTATCGTCAGGGCTGAGATATCTGTTTTGGTTTCCCCTATATGAAATCTGATGTTTTTCTCCTACAGTTTTCAAAATTCTATCGTTATTTTGTTTGTAGGCATTTTCACTACAATGTGCCTTGGTGTGGATCTGTTGTGATTTTGTGCCTTTACTGTTCTGTAAGCCTCTTGTATTTCATTTCCCATTTCATTATTCAGGTTTGGGAATTTTTCTGATATTATTTTTTGAATATATTGTACATTCCATTGATTTGTATCTCTGTGCCTTCCTAAATCGCCCCAAACATTTCTTAAATAAGGTTTTCTATGATGTCCCATAATTCTTGGGACATCCAAGAGTTTCCCTTCATGATTTCTTACCATCTTCTCTATTTGGTCAACTTTATGTTCAAGATTAAATATTTTGTCTTTGTTCTCTGTGGTTCTTCCAAGTGATTTATTCTGTTGGTGATACTTTCTATTGAGTTTTTAATTTGGTTTATTTTGTCCTTCACTTCAAGGATTTCTGTTTATTTTTTTTCAGAATCTCTATTTTTATTAAAATGGTTTTTTTCTTCCTGAATTTTCTCTTTTAACTGTTTACTGGAGTGATCATTCATTGCTTACATTTGCTCTATATCTCATCCTTTGTTTCATGGATCATTTTAATTATGTACATTTTGAACTCCTTGTCTGTCATTTCTACTGACAGGCTGTCATTGGTTTCCATTAATGTGGCATCTTGGTTTGTTTGGGATACTTTCTTCCCCATTTTTTCATGTTGTTCCTGTATCTTTCCTTCTATCAGTGCAAATTTGAGGCATTGAAGCTTTCCCTCTATAGGCTTACAGTGACCCCTCAGGTTTCCAATAACTCTCCTTTTAGGGGGAAATCAATAATAGGACACCCCATAGAAGCAGTATGCAGCACTAAACCAAAATGCTCCTATGAAGATGTTAAAAATATTATTGTAAGAAACAGAGAGGATGAGTTCAATTAATATCCACAGTATAATCAATATGTTTACAATGAGGTATACAAGTTCTAATGGTGAAAAAGAGGATGGGTAATGGTGTAGGATGTAATGTTAATCAACAAAAAGAGAGTAAATAGAGGTACTATATCATAAAAAGTGTGACTGCAGAATCAAAGGAAGCTGGGTGTTAGCATGAGAAAATGGAGAAAGAGACTGATAAAAACAGGTAAAGAAGAGGAAAATACAGAGAGTTAGAAAAATTTTTTAAAAATTAAAAAGAAATAAATCTACAATATAATGGTCACACACTATTCAAATCTCCCCCTTTTCAATAGCCTGATGCATGAGGGGTACCTGACAATGAGCTTCCAGTCTCCAGCAGGCATTTCAGGATGGAAGTTGCCCCACCTGAAGATGGCGCCTTCCCCTTGGCAAATAATGCAAGACGATTGCTCTGGCTTCCAAACACATTGGTAGAAGGGGAGCTGCAGTGCATCATCAAGGGGTGCTGGGGCTGAGTCCACACAGGGCACGGGCCTGGCCAGTGTCCTGAAGCAGGGTGAACACAGGCCCAGGCACAGTGTGCATTTGAACAAGCTTCCCAAGCAATTCATATCCACATTAAAGCTGGAGAAGTTCTGGTCTGGTGTCCGCAACCTCTCCCCTGTGGACATTTGTGCTAGATAATACCTGCGGTGCAGTGTCCTCCTATAGGATGCCAAGCAGCATCCCTGGGTTCAGCCTGCTAGGTTCAGTCACAAAACCCGGCTGCTACAATCCAGAGTTCTTCCAGACATTGGCAAGTGTCTCCTGAAACATACTCACCCCTGGTGGAGCCCACTGATCTGGAGCAGAACTGGGAGGTCTTGATGGAGTTCCCAACAAAGTTCAACATTGGTTCCTACCCCAATAACCCTTCCCTTCCCTTCATTTCCTTCTACCTAATCTAGTGTAACTATTCCTCCCTAGTGACCTCTCCTTACTGTGAAATAGCATTTGCATATCAGAAAACATTCAGCCTTCGGTTTTTTTGCAGTTTGCTTTATTTCACTTAGCATGATTTAGGCTGTGGAGGTTTTCTTAGATCCACTTGTACCTGAATGTCTTTATGATTTTCAATTCTCTGAATACAAATTTAAGGGACCTGGATTTGAGGGTCTTGTGCCTTCTGTTAGGTTTGTTCTGAACAAATGGAACATTGCTCCCATTGGCATAACAGCAGTTCAACTTTGGGCACATGTATTCACACTTTGAGACACATTTCCACAAATGTAAAATGAGTCCCTAATAGTAATGAGTTATAATGGACACCTGTAAAAATTAAATGAGACTATAGTAGATTCTAACTTCAGCCCATGGTGCCTTAAAACATCCAAATGTACCTCTTAGAACTACCAAATATTTCATTAAAGCAAGATTAAATGACATCTCCTACTTTGTGTTCCAAGCATGAACCTCTGTGCTCCATAGGCATGAAGCTAAGAGTTGTAAAACTTATCATGGGTTTGGAATAAGTAAACAAAATTCTGTCTCTTGATGAAAGGGAAAAGAAATTCCATTAAGACAATAGGAGATGTGTTGCCTCACAAGCCAGGGCTCTAAGGTTCCACATCACTTAGCAAAGTCAGGTATCTTGGACTTGGAGGACAGTTGTAGCTAAGGATTGGGCAAAGGTGCTGAGGCTGTTAGACTTCTGGGAGGCAGGAAGCTTCACCCAGAGGGATCAATAATGAATGTATCCACCTGATTTCCAACCTTCTCTCTTGGGAACAGAGAAGAGCAGGGAATTTTCCTTTCTTCTCTGACCAGTGTCCCATAGGGGAGCCATGTGCTCAGGGTTGGCAGTAAAAAGAGGAGATATACCTAATGAGCAGAGAGATGGAGCTAAAAATAGATCCTCTGATACTGTCCCTCAGCCCACAGTCTGGACAGGACAAGATGATTTCTTCTGGAGCCCTAGGTGTGGTAAGGGGACCAGCGCTTTACTCCCTCCTGCTGCCTTATTTGGGGCAGAGCTTCAGTCTCCATCATCAAACAACCAGGAGGAATCCAGACTGCCATGCAGAGATTTCGTCTCAGAAACCCCATCCAGGTGAGTCTGGGACCCAGCAGCTACTGCAGAAAAGGTTCAGCAAGATAGAATCTGACAAAATTTACTTGAGGCTACATGTGGACCAAACTAGCCCAGTCCAGAGCTGGGAGACCACTGTCATAGTTTGCTTACTTAATTAAGTAAGCAACTTATTTAGTATTTGCAACTTATTTAGTATTTGGAACTTATTTAGTATTTTATCAAGAGAGGTGTCTTTTAGTCATGTGAATGCATAAATACATATTGACAATTATGTTACAGAAATAGAATTCTATTTGTGTGAGACTGAAGAAATGATATAAAGTATTTTCCATAAAATAGAGTCTATCTAAGGAGTTTTGCAATTTTGGAGTGGGAAAATTGATTATTAATGTGTGGAGATCTGTGCTGTGAGAATATTTTGCTTTAATTTTTAACATGGAATCTGTCTGAGCCTGGTCCTGTACTTATTACAGGTCCTGACAATCAATCACTTTTGTCAATATTACCTTGAAACCATTCCCGAGAAATAAAATTTCACAAGGTCTTCTTTCATGCTTGGTATTCATATGGGGGAGAAACAGTTTTATTTGATGAGCAAAAGGAAAACCAAGTAGTCTTACATGGCAGTGCTCTTATTCCTGTGGAGGTAGAGCATGTACTGTTAGTGCTCTCCGTTAGCTTTACAATTCCAAAATCCTTGTGAAAGTATTCTGTGGGCACTGAGTACTGTTGTCTTTTGATTTCATTCTCTTTCAGGGACAAAGTGGAGACTCTGCACTAATTCTGCTGGTTGGCATTGAGTTCCTCTGCATGGGTCTTGCCAGGTGGATGGGGATAATTGGAAGTTCATGGATCTCACCTGGTCAGGTCCATCAGTCATATCTCAGACCCAAGTCTATCACTCGTAAAATTTAGCAAGTTCCTCTACATGGTCTGTTGTAATTGATTTTCTTTTAGACCTTTAGTCAATTTATTTCACATCTGCTTTTCCTCATCAGTGCCTTTTTTCTCTCATGGTGTTGGTTCTAATTTTATAACTCGTAATCATTTTCCACCTTCTGGTGGGCACATGATTTTGCATCCAAATACAGGTCACCCACATCTTTCTGAGAAGGAGATGATGTTTCTATACACAGAAGCTTCACTTTGTTCATGGAGCCTGCCTTTCTGTACAATTGGTATCAATAGTCAGCATCCTAGGTTTCCCAAGGGAAGGAATGAGATAATGCATCTAATACATCTAGCTCACCTGCATGGTAAGGCTCCTAAGGGTGTCCACTGGAATACTTTAATCATGGTGACTGCCCCATTTCCTTATTCTGTCCATCGTGTCCAGTGTCATGAGCATATTTGAATCCATTTGTACTTGTATAGGAAGAAATTTGTATAGAATTTCTATACAAAGAAATTCTTTGTCAATTAAATCTTGAATTAGGCACTCACTGACAGCTCTGATTGGAAGAAATCATTGGTTTTTAAAAATTATTCATTGAGAATTTATTCTAGGCTTTTATTCAATTCCAATGAATGCTATGGTTTTGAATGTATTTACTCATCTGATCATTCTTTTCAGTGTAATCCCTCGTGATTTCCTAAATGTCTTGTTCTACACATGTGCCCACTTTTGTGAAAACACTAAAATGAACAAGGCAGATAAGATCTCTGCTTTACTGCGTCTTATGACAAATGGCAAAGGTAGGCAATGGAACAGCCCATAGATGAGATAATGACCTCAGGGGTGAATCCCAGGAGCACAGGGCAGGTTGTCAGGACAGTGCAGGATGAGTGGAGACTGATATGAGCAGTCCCAGAACCAGGCTCATTGTCCAACCCTAACTGCTGATGGTGGTGCATACATGTAATCCTATCAGCTCAGGAGGCTGTAGCAGGAGAATCACAATTTCAAAGCCAACCTCAGCTTAACAAAGCACTTAG
>JAJEJO010050309.1:0-53025 GCA_020662805.1 Glaucomys volans
GAGAGAGAGAGAGAGAGAGAGAGAGAGAGAGAGAGAGAGAGAGAGTAGGGTCTGGGGGTAAGCTATACCTTCCAGGGCATATGCTTCATTGATCTCCTTCCTCCTACTAGGCACTACCTTCTAAAGATCAACCATCTCCCAATAATGTCATCTATTGTGACCCGGTTAATGAACTAATTCATTGATGAGGAACAGCATTGATGGGCTCATTTCCCAGGAGCCCCTGCTCTCAATATTGCTGCGTTAAGGATCGTGCATGAGTCTGAGGGCAATACAGATCTATACCACAACACTATTGTAATACACTATTAGGAGAACTATGTACTTTTGGCACATTACAACTTTAATTTTTGATTGCCTTCATCTCATTTTCTTCAGTTTGCCTATCTTGTAAAAATTTCTCTCAAAAATGTTTGCATTTCTGATTTCCTTGCACTTGCTCTACCATCTTGTCTGGTTCTCAAAATCTGAAATGTAAAAATTTCTTCCTTACTTAAATATACTTTCTTATTTTGCCAGATATATCAAAATAATTTTTCAAAAAGTTTATTTTGTGTGTGTGTGTGTGTGTGTGTGTGTGTGTAAGACATTATTTTAAGTCTTTTGTCAGGAAATGTTTTGTCAGAATTAAACTGTTTCTCACAATAAGAGCTACAATTTTAATATGATTTTTCTTAAGAAGAAACTAAAAGACTACGGATTAGCACAGTTAGGTAAAGCTATGCAACAGCTTCAATCTTCAGTACAACAACAACAACAACAAACAAACCTATATCTATACCTAAGGCACAGTGAGATTAAGTAATTTGCTAACAGGTACAAAGGTAATAAGTGGTAGGTATGAGATCTAATCTAAGCAGTCTGACTCCAGAACTTGGATGTGTAACCACTGTATTAAATGCTTCACTAATCAAGTGCAGCTGGACCTCATATTTTGCCTTTTTAGAGGGCATTTTTTATGTGTTGACTCCATAGAAAAATCCTAGTGATGTATTTCCTTGTGTGGAAAATAATCCTTATGTCTCACCTCACCTTCTTCTCTGTGTATTTTATATAGTTTCATTATCTAACAGAAATCTTTGGAACAAGGTATGGCATAAAGGTATAAACTAATAAAGAATAATTTTTATGGTGACACCAAAGGCACCATTATAATTACTTTCTAAGTTTCATTTTCTACAACACTATGAGCTTATTGAAGGCAGTGATTTATAGCTCATTTGTTTGTATTTATTCATTCATCCAAAGTCATTTCTTTGGATACTATTTCCTATTATGTCTGGCACTGTTTTGTCTAATGGGATGTAAGGCTCATATAATTCACAGGAACTCTGTCAGTTATTAAAAATAACTCATTTATTAAGCACTTACTCTGCTTCAGAAATTCTATTAGGATATTTATGGGTGTAGTGAGGCCAGGTTCTTGGCATCTCTTGTGCTTCACTTATATCCTATCAGATCACCTTTTTCTTCAGCTATTTTGTAATTACCTGCCTCACAAAGGTATAACCTGGCAGCACTTTGTCTAAATTGTGTTGAATTTTTCATTAGCTTTCCTGGTGCTTCTTTGGTGCTGTTCTGTGGATGTCTACAGTAACCCAGTGGGTAAACATACCCATGAAAACCTGAAAGTCTGGGTGGCTTCATACTTGTGTAAGGTAACATGGGAGTTGGAGATGGCTAGATTTTCCCATCTTCCATCCTTCCAGGATCAGTTCACCTATGCACTGTACACAACTCTTCAGAATGTCCTGGCAAGATTACATCCCACTTGCCCAGAGTAGTAACTGGCTTGATTACGCATACTCAACTTGACTTCCTTATTTTACTTTTATTTTTCATCACTGCCCTGAAAGTACCCCCTTCCAAATTAAATGTCATCTGTTGTGACCCCGTCAATGAACTAATTCATTGATGAGGAACAGCATTGATGGGCTCACTTCCCAGGAGCCCCTGCTCTCAATATTGCTGCATTAAGGATCATGCATGAGTCTGCTTTCTTTGGGAAATTCAGAAAAATTACACGTCAAAATTATTACTCATACTCACATGTCTGAAAGAAACGTGGTTGCTTTATATTATAAAACTACTCTGATGATAAAAAAAAAGCATTTGAGTCTTGTAATTTATTAAAATGACAGTTTCTACTACAGTAAACTCTCTTTTCAGTTAAAATGTTCAGTCTTTTCATCTCTACCTCCTGTTCGGAATCATTTGAAACAGTGCTCTTTGTTGTATGAATTGAATGATTGTATTCCTCCAAAATTTCAAGCTGAAACTTAATCTCCAATCCAATACTATTAAAAGGTGAGGTCTTTGGAAGGTGATTAAGTCATGAGGGAACACCTACACACACCCATGGATGGGGCTGTTAGCTAATGAAAGGACTAGAAGGAACTGGCTAGGACCTTTTACTGTTTCGCCATCTGCTTTGTGAAAACACACACACAATAGAGGTCAGAGCAACAGGGTGCCATCCTGGAAGCAGATGCTGAAACTGCCAGTGCTTTGATCCTGGATTTTTGGTCTCCAGGACTGTGAGAAATAAATGTTTCTTCTTTATAAATTTCCCAGTCTCAGGTATTTTGTTATAACCAACAATCTGATACATTAATACCCCTAATTTTTTTAAATTCACTCCAGTGAAAAATGAGATTATTCTATCTTCATGGAAATGCAGAAAATGAGATTCTTAGACATGGTTATTGTTCATTGGCTCCTTTGGGTCCATGATTACATTGTTGAAATACGTGGACATTGCATGCACTTGTTGTGGTGGCTTGTAAAATTTAGCTGCTGGTGTTATAAGATTAGGATCAAAAGTTTCAGAAAAACTAGGACTTGGTTGTTTGCTCTTGCCAATTGTTTTGTGTTTTCACTTTGGTAACAAATCTACATATTATCTCTAGTCCCAAACTGGCCTACCATATATGTTCAGTACTGACTACTTTTCTCAAGGGTAGCCTAAAATTTCTTGTCCAATCCATGCCACTGTGCAGTAAATTTGGAAGGTGAAATTTCATTTGGTATTGTCTCTGTGTAAATAAATAAATGTACATATTTATTGCCAGATATGCATGGCAAGTAAAACCCACCAAAACACACACACACACACACACACACACACACACACCCCAAATGTGTAGGATAAATGGATAAGCTTTTCCTTAAGTTTAAAACATGAGTTGATGGAATGCTTCTAATCCCATTTTCACTCTATTCTTCAATTTATCTCTAGGTACAGTCAGGCTCAGTATCTCACCCTCTATTCATTTTTTCTTCTTTCCAATAACTCTAGGAAATCAGGAAAAGTAGAAAATTTTGCACATTCTTTCTCTACTTTTTATATAAAAAAGGAGTGGGGGTTTTCTACTCCCTGTACATCAGGGCAACTTAACCCCAACTCCTGTATCACAACCAACCCCCCACAGTGGAAAAGTGTAAGAGAGGCCCCACCAATTCACCAGCAAGGGTCTCAGCATCAGAGGTTCTTCAAGGCGGAATACTTGCTCCACGTACTCTATTACATTTAAGCCTCTCCTAAATCCTTCAAAATTCAACACAAAGAGAGGATAAGCAATTTTCTAAAAGACACAGTGAAAAAGTGTTAGGTCAAGCAGATGATCCCAAGTTGCTTCACTATGAGCTCTGTGCTCCCAGCCCCTGCCAAACAGACTCCTAACTGCATAGTTGACTCAGATGCTACAGAATAGATGCTTGGTAAATGTGTTCTGAATACAAATTAGTGAAATAATTATCAAACCTTGGATCTTATTTCGTAGAATTGATGAAAAATGAATTATTTTGTTGCTTGCTGCTATAAATCTGAGAATATAAGTACTAATTTTCTTACATATTACATATGTTTCATTTGCCTTCTAATTAATCATCTATAACAATTCATTATAGTGGTGGAAAGAGATTCGTAAGTCCATTAGAAACTTACTTACAAAAATTTTATGTGAAAATCTATGCCAACTGCTGGAGATACAAGCATTTACAGCATAGATCCTTTTTCCTTCAGGAGATGGAAAGATGCTAAATGTGGAAGGAAAACTGACAACACATATAAGTGCACAAATGTCAGTTGAATATCACTGCCAGTTACCGTGATGTGGTTTTATATAAGGGACATTTTTATTTAGGTTAGAAAGAAACATAAGACCCTATCAATTAGAAAGAACGTGTTTCAAGTTGTCATGATAAAACCGTTCAAAGTGTCACAGAGTTGTTAATATCAAACTAAAACTAAAGTGACCAGCTGAATTCAGTTATTGCTCTTGTTAAAAGCAATTTTCATTGCATTTCAGAGAAAGTAAAATGCTTGAAGATATTTGAAGACATCAGAGTGATAAGGATCATTGGAGTGCTTGATAGAATAGGACCCAAAGCACTTGGGGGTCTCTGCTGTCCATCAGTCTTTCTCTTCACACAAGGAGAAAATCATCCATTGAGAAGTTATTTAAGTCATGTTGGCTACACTTTTTTTTTCTATAGAAATTAGAAAGAAAATTTTAGTGATGGAGGTTGAGGAACATGGGTAAAGTAAAAAGTGAGGAAAAAAAGAGCACAACTAAGGAAAAAGGGAAGCAAAGAGAGAGAACTGAGTAAAGAGAACATGACACATAAAAAGAGAAGTGATGAAAGAAGAAAGGAAGAGCAGGAGAAATGGAAGAGTAAGAAATGAAGAGAAATAGAGAACAGGAAAAGTAAGGGGAAGTTGGGAACACGGGAGAAAGGAGAAAGGGAAGGCAGAAGCTTGCACAATGGTAACCCCGTGCTTACATCTCTCTTTTCATCCCTATTTATTTCATAAATAATAGACAAAAATGCAGCATTCTGTACAGATTTCATCAACTAAGAAATCTTCCAAACAATGAGGAGATAAGCTTAGACAAACTTTTAAAGTTGATTTGCCTTAGTAGAAGTTTCTAAAAATGAACTGGCAATTATTAGAACCTCTTGAGACACTTATTGATTGTTTTCCTCCAAACATCCACCTCTTGGTGAGAAAAAGGAGAAATTTTGTTTTAGGAATCACTGCTCCCTGATTCTGACAACATATTATCTAGAAAGATTCTGAGGCCAAAAAAAATGAGCACATTGAATTCCCCTGGCCACAGAAATTGGTTTATAGAGAATCTCATACAAATTAATTGCTGGGTATATTTTGGAAACCTTCAAATAAAACTCTTGCTCTCCGCCTGTTGTTTCAGAGTGGCTACTAAAAGCTGCTAGTAGTCATTCTGAGACAACCATTGAATGAATTTTATGTCCTATAAAAGGAGGTTCATCAAATTTTTCACTTTTTTTATGAGATTTGTGTCTCAGGGTTTTATAAAAAATACAATATAATTTCTGATTTAGAAAAAGTAAAATTTAGAAAGAGAAGTTAGGCCAAACTTACAATATATTAGAAGTAAATATTAAAAGAAAGAAAATAGTTATTTTGTTTAATACTAAAGGGAAAATCCCATTATGGACATGTGGGGACAGAAAATTTATTTTTAAATTACATTTATCATTTGAAATTGTTTCTTTAACATTCATGCTGAGATGATCTCATAGGAATGAACTATTCATAATTTTAGAGTTTTTCTTCTAGTTGCTAGATACTTTTTTATGATTGCAACTATAAATAAAACAGTTTTAAAAATGTAAAGATACTGGAATGATGACTTCTGAACTTTATAATCATATATTATTCTTGCTGAAAATAACTTATAAACTATTTCCTATTTTGATTTCCATAAAGATATAAATTATTTTAAAGCTACATTTTGAAAGGAGTTGATTTATTTTCAGTCAAATTCCTCAGTACATTAATCATCCAAAATATTTTGTTGTCAAAATGAGTCAACTTGGGATATACTGCAAGTAGTTTTAGACATAGCATTTTCTTTACAAAATTCCTTGTCCAATGATTCATTCAATATTTTAAAATTACATAAATTGAAATTATGAAAGCATTGCAATTGTAATAGGAGTCCAAGTTCAAGTAAAAATATATTCATATGAAGCAGGAGGAGAGAAATTAATAACCAAACTTTCAAAAAGTATTAATGAGAGTTTATCAGATACAGCTAATAACTGGAAATAATTCAAGGGTTCATCAATAGGAGCTTGTATAAATAAACTATGGTATATCTAAATGAAAAAGAGTACTATGCAGGTATAAAAGAGGAATGAGGAATATCTTTAGAGACTACTATGTATGATTTTGAGGATGTACTGTTACATACACAGTAGCTTTGATAGACTGAAATATATCAAAATATATTTTAATGTAAGAATTCATAATGATTTTAAATCACGAGTCCATTTTGTTTCATCTTTGGAGCATCAAGGCGGCAACAACCATACTGAAACTTGATGAACAGCAAGAGTCTTGTATGTATCCTACCTTTCTGTATGACTAGGATTTGGGTAACTAAACGGTGGTTAAGGGGAAATATCTCTTTATAAGTGTATTATAACTTTTTCTCTTTTTTTATGCTTTTATGCATTCCAGTTTTACATAATTGGAGGATTCATTTTGACATATTTGTAAATGCATATAATGATTTGCTCCATTTCAATCCCCAGTACCACCCCTTTCCCTCTTCTCTTCCCTCCCTCTGATGCCCTTCTTCTACTCTATTGGTCTTCTATTAATTTATTTTTTTGTTTAATACATTATCAGTATATATAAAAATGGAATTCATTTTGACATAATCATACTTTTCAAAAAAAGTTGTTTGAAGACCTTTGTATACTTGAAGATGACTTGTATATCACACTTCATTTTTCTTCCCGTGTGACTTTTTAATTTTGTTATGCCACCCCTCAGAGGACATTCCCAATTGCTTTTTCATCAAATTCTATAGCCAGTAGAACCTGGAGAGGAGGGGCACTCAATTATTAAGAATAAAATCTTATTCCAATTCCTATTTTTCAGAAGAGGGAGTTCAGTTGCCCAAATGGGAAAGTGATCTGGTCAGCATCACGTAGTTAGTTAGGGTCTAGGCCTCTGGTACTGGTACCACACCAGCCCTCATCCCTCCCCCATCTTGTGGTTTTTCCACACATAATTTTACTTACAGGCAGTTGCTTTTATTTGTCTCTTCTTTGTCTGCTTAGTCTTCTCTGCTTCCTTTGGATCCTGCCAGTCTTCTTTGGCATGCTAGAATTTTCTGCTATTAGAGTGTTGGTGACACTACTTTTGATTACACCTCAGTATTTCTTTGTATTGTAGGATTTATGGTTGTGGTAGTTGTCTTCTCTGCCCTTTTCTGCCTTTGTGGTATTTGTGGCTCCATTGAGACCTTTCTACAATCTCCATGCTTTCCTAAGCCCTGCTGATTTTCCAATAACTTGTAACTGGGAGTTAGTGTTTACTCACTGGCAATTCTATGTGGCAATCAGAACATGATCTTCAAAGCCACCAAACTTCTGCCTCTCATGCTAGTATATCACAGCCCATACCACATTGTCCTTCTGTTGGCACAGGCAGTAGGGTGGTAATCAAGTCAGGGTGACTTTCCCACTCCCTGCTGGCTGACTCCTATGCAGATTCCCCTTCCATGGTGTGACCTCCCTGCTCTTATACTTACTCCAGAGAGGGGCCTCTTAGCTATTCACTTAGCCATCAGAGAATCTAAGAGTAGGTAATAACCACATCTGCAGAAATGATACATTTTGTTTTAGACATAAGGTATTGCCCAAAAACCCATGTGTGAGACAATATCGACCAAAAATTCATGTGTGAGACAATACAAGAAATGTTAGAGGTGAAATGGTTGGGTCATGAAAGTTTTAACTTAATCAGTGCATTAATCCCCTATTAGGAATTAACTGGGTGGTAACTGTAGGAAGGTAGGCTGTGGCTGGAGGAGGTGGGATATTGAGGGGGCGTGCCTTTTGGGTATGCATTTTGTGAGCTGAGTTTAGTTTCTCTCTTCTTCCTCGTGTGATATCCTGAGCTGCTTTCCTCCTCCACACTCTTCTGTCATGATATTCAGCCTTGCCTTGGACCCAGAGCAATAGAGCCAGCTGTCTATAGACAGAGACCTCTGAAACCATAAGCATCAAAATGAACTTTTTCTCCTCTTATTGTTCTTGTCAGGTCTTTTGGTCACAGCAGCAAAAAAAAGCTGACAGAAACAACACATTAGAATTACGTGAGAAATGAACCAACTTTAGGCCTGCCACATCCAACCAAGCAAAGTCAGGAAAACAACCAGTTTGATACCAACTTCTTTGACTTCAAACTCACATGTCCATTAGAAGATGAGACCTTTGGAAAGCTGGGCATCTCTACATCAGGATTTATGGAAGGAGAATATCAGAGTTCAATGTTGTCTGGGAACCAGGTGGTAATAATAATAATGTCCTTCCAAAGACAAAAAGAAGAGAAAAAGTTATTTTGGATAAAAAAGAAACAAAGAACAAATGACAGAATAAAAAATTACAAGCTTGTAACCACTAATAAATCATTAAATAATTCAGAATCTGGGCCATGATCATGAAGAGCTGCTAAAACCTTTAGTGAGGGTTTTAGAGAGGATGGGTCAGACTAAACACTGAACTTAGTGACTAGAAGCATTCAATGAGGGTTGCTGGACAGTATTGATTCCTGTATCTCCTGATAGAAAAATACACTACCTGTGAGATATTATGTTAAGGGGAAGGAAACAGAGAGGGAGCGAGAATAGAAACGAAGGAGAGTTAAAAGATTATCAACTAGTTGTAATGAATGGTCTTTGTTTGAAAACTGGAAGCATTTAAGAGAAAATCAAGTATATTTGGATATGGATGGAATATTTGGCATTAAGGGATTATTATTAAATTTTAGCTATTAAAGATATATTTCTGGATAAAATTATATCAAACATTTGCTTCAACTAATCCTTTGACGAGGTGGTGAACTGGGTTGAAACAAAATTGACTGTGGATTGATCATTGTAAAAGCTTGGCACAAATACTTAGAGGGATACACAGATGCAGCCCTGCTCCTCTGGAACTTCAGAGGCTCCTGGCAATTCGTGAACAGTGGCAAAGCCCAGAGGTTGGGAGAGATATAATACCTGAGAAGGCCGAATTGGCACTGAAGATAAAGCTAGAAGGTTTTCCTCAAATGGCATCTTGTCAGGGACAACACAGTTCTTATGGAGCCTCCTCAAGAAAGAGGCTTCAAAAGGTTTCATAGACAAGAGAGACATTGACAGAAGACGTAGACAAGCTCACTAACTGGGTCCAGAAAAGACCAGAATCAAGAAAAGGCTAAGAAAGAGTGCACCAATACATGAGTACTTATCAGGAACCCCTAGGAAATCTTAGTTTGAGGAAGCCTGGAACTCTAAAATATATTTGGTGTTGTAGTGTCTTGGATGGTGCCTTTCCCAAAGAAGAAGAGGAAAAGAAAAGAAGAAGAAGAAGAAGAAGAAGAGGTAGGTAGGGAGGAGGGGGAGGAGAAGTTGGCAACAACAATGATATGTCCATATTCTCATTCCTAGAATGATGCCTTATGTGGAAGAGGGGAGTTGTAGACGGAATTGGGTTAAGAATCTTGAGATGCCATCATTCTGGATTGTCTGTGTGGGCCCTAAAGTCAATGGAAAGTGTCCTCAAAAGAGTCAGAAGAGAAAACAGACAGAAAAGGAGAAAAAATTGTGACCATAGAAACAGATTGGGGAAAGGCAGCCACTGGCAAGGGTGGCTGAGGCATCAGGCACTAGAAGAGACAAAGAACATCTCTCTCCATCCCAAGGCCTACAAAGCAAGTCCAGCACTGCTGACAGCTTCATTTTGGACTTCTGATCTCCAGAACTATAAGAGAAAACAATTTCTTTTGTTCTAAGGCAATGACTTCGTGGTAGACTCAGGAAAACTAATGCAGGCGTGAAGAAAGTCAGATAAATATGGCCTACCTATGTCAAAGGTTCATCTTTGTTTAGGGGAACTTAAGGAAACATTTGTTACACAGTAATAAGTACAAGATTTAAGATTTAGCTCCTATTACCCCTTATTTCCTGCTCTCAAATCCACATAACATTCTGCATATTCCCTGCTGTTTCACATCTCCAGTAAAAATCTTGGCATCCAAATCACATCAACCTTTGCTGCCTGTGGTTCTTACAAACACATCACTCTCCTGGTATCAACCCAAACTTTCTAGGTAACTCTTCTTGTATCCTTAAGTCCAAAACCTGTGGATTTCACCAGGAACTCTGATTCATTAGCATACCAATTATCTATGTTTTATCACCCTCCTCAGGTTCTCACTGACTCAAAATGTAAATTCCATAGCCTATCCTTATCACAATCACATTTTTTGCAGACTTTTGCCCATGATTCACTCATTTTTGATAAAATCCTGCTTAGTCCATGTATTTGATGACTCATTGTCTATACCTGTGCAGCTGAACATTCTAAAAAAAAAAAAAAAAGGCAACCATGCTCATCTCATTTTAAAATTGTAGTCCAAGTATAACATGTTTCTATTCGGTTTATTCTGTCTTCCATCCTACTGCATGACATTTAATGTTATGTGTTTTATGACATGTTTCTATGTTCTGTTCTTTCTTCCATCCTACCCATGACTATTTTATGTGTTTTCATTCCTGAAACCATCTACCCACTCTCCCTGACCTTTACTGTCAATGATGAGTATGCTCCTTTTTGTTGAAAAATTAGATACAATTAAAGAGAATTTTCAATATTTCCCATCACCACATTCAGTAACCAGAAGATGCTCCTCTCCACATTGTCTTTCTCACATAAGAAGGCATGAATTATACATGCTTGACTAAAACAGCACACTCCCGGTGTGCAGTGGAGTACATCACCTCTCTTAGACTCAAGGACATTGCTCTAGCAATTCTCATCTGCATCATAAAAATACACCTTTCTCCTGAACCTGGAATCATTCCCTCTGCTTGAAGCCACACCATTATTTCTAACTTTTGAAAAAATACACCCTCTGTAATCCCAATTCCTTCTCCATCTTCCTCCAGAATATTGTTCCCTTTTATAGCAAATCTAATTGAAATTCTTGTTGACATTCTCCACTCTCAACTTCTCTTAGGCATCCTTAAACCCATGCCAATAAGGTTGCTTTCAACACATTAGCAGCTTTTCAAGGTTACTATTGACTTCCATGGTATGAAACCCAATAATTGGTTCTCAATCTCATTTGATTTACCTGTCAGTACTTGTGATATTGTTGATCCTATTTCTCTTTTATTTTTATTTATTTATTTATTTATTTATTTATTTATTGGCTATCACATTTTCTCTAAATGACTTTCAAGGGATCTGTTATCTCTTAGTTTTCTTTCTATACCCCTGCTCTGTCTTTCTGCATGTTCTTTACTAGGCCTTCCGTGAACCTTGAATGTCTTGATATTAGCGTATAGCCTTCACAATTCTCTTCCTCTCTATCTGGACTCACTCCATTGGTGAGTTCATTAGTTTGTTCTTTAAATCTAACCATATGCTAATGAGCTATGGCTGCATTTCCACTCCAGTCTTTTCTCATCCTTACATTCATGTACACTGTTCCGTTCTGTTCATCTACACGTGGATAGTGAAAAGTTACCTTGGCAAGTCTA
The DNA here is from genome assembly GCA_020662805.1 of Glaucomys volans. NCBI lineage: Eukaryota > Metazoa > Chordata > Mammalia > Rodentia > Sciuridae > Glaucomys > Glaucomys volans. Next base: position 11,592 of record JAJEJO010050309.1, read on the forward strand.
AAGCTAAACTCTCAATTCTCAAACCTGCTCCTCCTAAGTGTCTCCAATATCAGTTAACTACTGACAAATTTTTGAAATGGTGTGAGCCAAAAATGGGGGTCATTTGGTTGATATTCAAGTCATTAAATGATTCCTTTGATACTGTTGGCTCTATTTTAAAAATGCACATAGGGCTAAACTACTTTACATTTTCTTCTATCACTACCATACTCCTTAAAATCATGTAGATTATTACTCCTTAGGTTTCCCTTTTTGCTTCTTTCTAGATTTTTGCTTCTTGTTCTTGTCTGATATTTCCAGCATCATGAATCCTTATTTTTAGGAAGTTCCACATTATCCTTTCATAGGACTTAGCTCCTGTTTTGCCATATTCTCCTTCTGGAAGAGGATTCTGACTTTGTAATCTAGCACATTTTGCTATAGTCTAATCCCTTCAGCAATTATGTTCCCTAAATTTAACTTTTCCAACTGCTCATGTCAGTGCCAGGCTGTGAAGGCAAATTTGTTTTCTTAGTCTTTTCTTAATTCTTGGTTTTTCCCATCCTGGCAGGATTACAGATGGCTTGCCAGGTCTTCATGTATTCTTATGTAAAGCTCTTTTATGTTATCTTCTAAACAGAACTGAAGCCGTAATTCTCAAGCAAGGAATTAGAAAGAGTCATTTTATAAGTTCATTATAGTATAGCAGAGTCATTTTATAAGTTCCTGCCTGGATTAGAGTACTAATCCAAAGTATAGACATACCAATCCGAAGTATCATTTTTAAAAGCTTTCTTATCAGTGATTATAGTCTAAATTATGTATTTGCAAGGATGTGAATTTAGACTCAATATTTATTCATCTCTCTCATGATTTCTATGTGAAATATGCCATCTTGAAAACTCTAAATACAAATGCTTTATTCATCCTTCAGCATTATGTACATAAGTGAATGTCTTCATGTAAATGGTGACAGTGAATCTTTATCTCCTTTTTTTCTAAAAGTATATATAAGAAGTGATGAGAAAAACTGGGAATTTAATTTTGGTAAATATTGTGGAATTATTTATAAATTTTTGAAGATAGAGTCCAGTGAAAATATTAGAAGATGTGGTTACACAATGGAATACTACTTAGCCATAAAGAAGAATAATATTATGGCATTTGTAGATAAATGGAAGGAATTGGAAATTATTATGCTAAGTGAAATAAGCCAATCCCAAAGAAACAGGGGTCAATTGTTTTCCCTGATAAGTGGATGATGATATAGAGTCTGATTGGGGAGAGGGTGAGAGAGGAATAGAGGATTGATCATTAGATGATGTAGAGGGAAATAAGAGGGGGAGAGGGTAGGGGTATAAAAAATGTTGGAACGAGACAGACATCATTACCCTATGTACATGTGTGATTAACAAGAATGATATGAATGTACATCAATGCACAATCATAGAAATGAAAATTTGTACCTCATATGTGTACAATGAATCAAAATGAAGTCTATAAAAATAAAAAATTTAATAATAAAAAAAGAATCTCTAATGAGATATCAGATCTAGATGGAAATTTTCTCAACCACTCATTTAATCTGCGATCTTGGTCATATCTTATAAATTCTCTGATATAATTTTCTTCATATAAAATTCATAATTGAATTATTGGTCTACTGTATCACCTTCATCTCTGAAACAGCAATTTTGATTTTTTTAATGCTATAAAAAGTCTGATGGTTGCAGAAATCATTTATATAAAGAAAGATTTTAAAGCAAAATTTTTGCAACCATTTACTATTTTATTTTTACATTTCACCATAACTGTACCTAAGTACACCCAGACTATTTAATCCTTTGATTATAAAACTGGAAGTCACTTGCCAAGAGTTTCTCAGTTCTTTTTATGGAAGCAAACACATGTACATACTATGATGTCAATACATAAAATATTAACACATTTCTGAGTTTTTAAAATTTCTTATATCGCAGTTGAGAATATACAGACATGTATTAAATGCACTGTTTTCTTAATAATATAATTTTAAATGCATTCAGGCTCTGGAGGTTCCTGATACCACCCTCAGGTTCAATAATTTAGGAGAAGGACTCACAGAACTCTGCAAATCTCTTGCACTCCCAGGGCAGTTTGTTATAGTGAGCAGAAACATTAAAATCAGCAGCAAGACATGATCCAGGAAGGAACAGACATAGGGCTTCCAGTTGTCGTCTCCAAGAAGGATCATGTGGGTGGAGCTAGCAGAAACTCAGCTGAGGTGGGAGAGGGGAATTGAACTTCCAGGTGTCGAACATTTTTTCATAAATCTGCTGATTGCTTGTAGATCTTCCTCTGTAAAGTGTCTGTTCATTTCCTTGGCCCATTTATTGATTGGGTTATTGGTGTTCGTGGTGTAAAGATTTTTGAGTACTTGGTAGATTCTGGAGATTAGTGCTCTGTCCGAGGTGTGTGTGGCAAAGATTTTCTCCCACTCTGAAGGCTCTCTCTTCACGTTGCTGATTGTTTCCTTTGCTGAGAAGAAGCTTTTTAGTTTGACTCTATCCCAATCATTGATTCGTGCTTTTATTTCTTGCACTTTGGGAGTCATGTTAAGGAAATCTGGTCCTAGGCCAACATGATGAAGATTTGGACCCAATTACAGCAACAAACCAGAAGGAAAGAGCCTTTAATCGCTTGCAGTGATGGTGTGAGCAACTGGCTGAAGCTGAAGAAAGCACAGATTCCTCCTGCTCCATTTTCCCATGAAAGGCACATAGGTGCAGGGTCAGGCAGATCCTGGCAATCTATGTTGAGGAAACCCCCCAAGAAAAGGGTCTGGTACTTTCATGGACCTCTGTGGTCCTAGGGAGGGTGACGGTACAGGGTAGGAGAGGACAAGCACTGAGAACCCAGTCAAAGTGGGATAAAATATGTTTAGGCTCCCTGCTTCTCTCCACATAGGAGGCATTGGCAGAGGCACCTGAAGTGAACCTTGGCAGAAAACTTCAGAAAAAGAGACACAGGAGACACTACAGCTGGGGCAGTGTATGTATGAAAGAGCACGATCAGCCAGAGGGAACTGAGTAGCTGACTGCGACTCCCTTCTGTGACTGCTGTGCACTGGCTAGGCATCAGGTTGGTAAGGCTTTCATAATGGTCTACGGTCAGACTTGAAAAATCACACACAGGTTTTTCACAAAGAGAGGGACAACTCATTTCTACAAATGACAGTGTGTGACAGCACACAGGGTGCACTGCCAACCAGTGAAGCTTACCAGAACTTTAATGCACAGGGATTGTACTGATGGTCACACAAGCATGGCTGACCTTAGTCTCCAGCTGCTCCAGAGGTCAACCTCCCACAGCAGGACACAATGCTCCCTCTGTAAATCACATTATTTGCATATATTAACTGATATGGTCCACAATCCTGGGTAAAGCAAAGACTCTATGAGGCAAGACATTCCAAAGACGAGAACATTAAGTTCCAGGAAAGAAGGGCAAGAGCCAGAACTTTCTGTTGCACAAGGTACTATATGATATTATGGGGTAGAAATAAAATAAAACAATGATATATACTAAAAAAATATGTGGTATGGTGTAGGAGATGGAAGGAAAAAATAAGGGTGTATAGATTGTGTTTCTTTCTTGCTTCATCTATGCTGCTACCATATTGTTGTGTTTCTTTATTTCCATAGGGCTATTTAGAGCTTTTGCACTGAAAAGCGTCTGACAGGCAACAATGATTGCTACCTGTAAATCAGATAGAATGGTTCCACACTTTGTAAAATTTTGGCAATATATTTTACATCACAAAAATATCACCCTAGAAAGTCTGAAAGGGCGGAAGACCATGATTTTTAATAAGTTGTGTTTAATTAGTGATAAAAGAATGTCATAAAAGGTCATAAGAGAACTCCATTTGTTCTTTAGATTAGAGAAAGTACTGTCATACTGATAGGACAAATCTTTGTTAAAATTTCTTTGAGTTAAATTCAATATGAAGTATATTCTATTGCCTTGTATCATGTCAGATCTTTATGAGGCAAATTATGTGTTTTAAGATTAACAAGGCAATCAATTTTTACATTCCTTATATCACTTCTAAGACTCAAAGAGTACAGTTTCAAAAAAGGTAAGTTATTTACTTGTTAACCTGGTAAAGAAATGGTTTTCTCTTTATGCATCTTATAATGAAAAAAAATGGTTTCCTATTTACAATGTTTAGTAATGATGAAAAATGGGATCCAGGAGAGCAAAAATTTGCTGAACTTCACTCAGTGGAAGGACTGGGATTCTACTTGTGGTCTGCAGCCTCTGCTACACTGTGGTTGCCTGTAGTTTCCTCCTCCTCCTCTTCTCCCTCTTCTTCCTCTTTTTTTTTTCTTCTCATTACTTTACTTCTTATATGTTTAATTTTAACTGGTCTCACTTGGATAAGTATGCTGCTATGGACATATGTTGTCCTTGGTTCTGAATCTTCTCAAAAATGATTGAGAACTCTGCTATTTCTTGAAGTAGAATCTGTGGTCCACCCTAAGTGAGTCTTATACCAAACTGGCTATTTAATAAAGACTCTCATGAAACTCTTCTTTGATACAACTTTTCTACTGTCCTCTTAAAAATGAACTAAACAAAAATAACAAAAGAAATTAAAACAAAAGAACTGAGATTCCTGCTCTTTGAAGTAGATGGATCAATTTAACTTGAACATTTAAAAACAACTGCAAAATCTTACAAAACATCTTTAAAACTATTTGGTTGAATTTACTAGCACACTATCTGGCACACAGAATTCAACTAAAATATGTTGGTTGAAGTCATCAAATTAATGTATTCAACATGGTTAAATGAGTTTCCATTTCAGCCTTAATCATCACTTAAAATGACAATCCACAAACTTGGAACTGTTCACACTCAGAAGAATAAACAAACTCAAATGTTTTAACAAAATTTAATTCTCTTTTTCTAACTTGCTGAAAGTAACCATTATTTTTGAGTAACTAGAAGGTTTTTTTATGACTTAGTAGTATGTTGTCTCTTGTTTCTCCAAGAAATCAAAGCTATCATTGGACAGAAGAAACGATTTGAGTTGAGAAGCCATGATAAATGTATTCAATTCCATTTGCATTTAACAATCCAACTGATTGGCATTAGCATTAGGTTAAAATATTTATTGCACTTATTCAAGACAAATTGCGTCAATATAATTTATTATTTAAGAACAAATGGGAATAATCTGCACCAGTGAAGATAACATTATGCTTCATACTATTCTTGACAATGGCAGGTTTAAGGAAGTGTTAAACTACTGGTTTATAATTTATAAAATACAAAAATGTACTTGTAAATATTTTAACATCTTTAGAAAAGAAGCATTAAAAGTGTGACAACCATGCCAAGGTTGGGGGTAGGGCATGCCCGAAAGACATTCCCACAGAAAAGCCTGCCAGAGAAACCCTTCAGAGAGGACTGAATTAATCAGACTGTCTCCCTGTGGGTCCTTTCACAGTTCTATTGTAAATGAGCAAAGTAATTTGCATCTAAACAGATTCTTCAATAAATAACTTCTACCAATGAGTAACATACATCAACGTTTTCACTCTAACTTCCATGACTAAGCACTAAGTTTCTGAAAAGTCACAATGAAGTAAGATTTAGAGTAAGAACACTTAAATAAATAAGCTTATCATTTTCTTCATTTTATTAGATTTTTTTTTTACCACTGGGGAAATCTGCATTAATAAAAGTGTTCTATTGTACTGTCATCATGAAGGATGCTGCCTAGATTTCCACTGATCTTTCTGTTACTCTTTTGACATCATCCTGAATATTGCTTTCCCATCACCTTGACATCATCGCATAGCCTCCCCAGACCTGTGGTGATATTGCTTTGCATTGTTTTAACATCACAGTCTGGTCTGTGTAGATTTGTATTGACCTCATTTTGCCATCAATTTGACATTGTAATTTGGTCTCCATGGAAACATGAAACCATTTTGTCATTACAATTTGTCATTATAATGTGGTGTCCATGGGCTTATCAAAATGGTTTTCATATAGCAATTTGACATCACAACACAATCTCTATAGGCTCCCCTTGGAATGTTATGATGATGGTAAATTGTATCCAAATGAGTGGGAATAGGATTATGATAAGCATGAGAAAAATATCCACTGTATGTACCCAGAAAATATTTTTCAATTTTATGTATGTGCATAATTTAAGATTTTTAAAAGATCATTGTTGTAGGTGACTTTTGTGATATGTATTAAATTTTATGCATTTTGTATCTCCAACTCTTGAAAAAAAATCCCTCATTTGTTCAAAGTAAATTTTCTTCTCTTGTCAATAATCAGAATGCACAAAATGTTATCTTTGTTCATTTCCTTCAATTTTCTACCCAGTCACTGACACTAAAATCTGTCTTTGCTATATGATAAAACTCTGATATATTCCAAATTTAATTACAAGGGTCTGAAGATGGAGGAGAAAAGAGATGGGGGAGGTTATTCTGTTACCAAGTTAAGGGCGGAGAACAAAAGAGGGTTTCTTGAATGTATTTAAAAATCTTAAGAAAAATCTCATCACTACCCAAATTTGCCACCCCATCCTCTTTACAAGCCCAACCAATTCAAAAGCCACAATTTATGGAATATCCACCTATCCCAAAATTTCCATGCCTGCAGTGAATCCCATTCCTCTCATCTAAAACTAATATAGGTTCAATGTAAACAATTTGTGCCTTCCTTCCCCAAATCTGTTATAAAATAAACCCTGAGCTCTGGTCCAGTGGAAATTTTTCCATCTGCTACTTAGCCCCACTGCTGGTGGCTATAGAAACTTGTCAGAGGACCAGTCTTTCTTTTTTGGCTAGCATCTATAACAGTTCAATAAACCATTCTATTTCAGAGATATCTTGGTCTCTAGAGTGTTTGTTTAACAAACAACATAGTGCTAAATGAAGAACACGTTCCAAGACAGAGCCCAAATTCTTCTTTCTAATATTTGTATAATTTTGAAATGTTTAAACTATAATTTTATTATTCCTCTAAAATCAGATTTTGGCATTACTTCCATGACATTTTTTTTTTTAAGAATCTTTGGTAACCACTACACATGCAAGCTACTCATATTGTTTTAGTTAGAAATGTGCATTTATTTTCAGAGAACCAAACCACAGGAAAAGTATGGGTGAAATTGGCCTTAAAAGTGTTAACACCAAAGTGACTCAATTTGTTTCGACTCTCTTTAGTTCTCATATCCACCTCTTTCTGAGTGCCAGTCTGTTTTGTCTTATTTTAGTCCAAGTAGTTAAGGAAGGAAGTAAAGACATGGTGGATAGCAGTTTAGGACTTGAATCTCCAGGCTTTCAGACCATAAGGAATCAAATAAATCTGCAATGTTGTCCTCAAAAACCCTAGTCTGAAAAAGCTGAGGAAAGAATTCTCTGATCCAAGCCCTCATTTCTTGCAAATTTCTTGATTAATCATTGTGATCAGAGAAGCAAGACAAGGCTGACCAATTTGGGTGACATACAACTCCTATCACCAAGGTTACAGGAATGCTGTCATTTGCAAAATCATCCATCAAAACCAAAACAAAAGACAAAGAGAATTTCAGAATAAAAGTGAGAAGATCTAGTCAAGTGTGGAGGCACACTCCTGTAATCCTGGCAACTCTGGAGGCTGACACAGGAGGATCACAAAAATGAGGCCAGCCTAGGTAACTTAGTGAGACTCTGTCTCAAAATAAAAAGTAAAAAGAACTGATGATGTGTCATGTCCCATGCAGCAACAACAAAAGATCTCCAGAAGGGGTGATGGGAGATTAAGAAAAACACAAAGAAAAACACAGAGACGTTTTTAAGTAAAGCAGGGACCAGGTAGGACATTGTCCTATGAGGGAGCAACAGTGACCCAGAACTAGTTCAGCATGCTTATTATGTAGGGTCTCATTTTCAGAAAGTTAAAATACGGAAGCTCTGTAGATTGTTCAAAGCTTGTGAGTTAACAAGACGCTTCTTTGTGCACTAAAACGTTACAGAGTTAGGAACGTTTTGTGGCTATCCTCCTGTACCCAGAAAACCCATTGTACTGGAACATTTGATAACTGTTAGTGTCAGAGCCGAGTGCCACGGCTCTTCACATATCCTGCCTTTGGCAAGGAACACTTCCCGAATGTGGCTTTGCCGACACCAGAGAATCAGGTGACGACCATTGCTTATTCGATCTCCACATTGACGCAGCTCAAGGGTAAAGTGCCCCTGGGTTCAATCCCCACTTCAAAAAGTAAATAAAATAATAAAGAAAGAGAAGGAGGAAAAGGAGCAGGAATAGAAGGAGAAAAGAAATGAGATGCTCTAGGAAATAAGGAATAATGCTCAAAGGAATAATAATAATGTTCATGACAGCTTTATATTCTTCTTCCTTGCTGCTCTGAAGTTTCCCTTAGTGAATTCTGTTCTCTCTCCTAACAGCTATATTCATTTCATTTTCTATGACTGCATTTTTAATACATCTCAGTGTCCCCTATTACCATATGTCATTCCCTTATGTACTCTTTGGACCAAATTCTGCTGCGTTCTAAGTCCTACTCACAGATCCATTAAGCATTAAGCAGGCTATCATTACCCAGAGATAAAGATAATTTTGGTAAGAACTTGATACTCTCTAGACCTAAAATCTTTTGAATCATTACATTTCTCATTTCTTTTTTATTTACAAATTTAAAACTTATACATCATTTCCTATAGAATATATCTGGAAAACAGAACGCCTTTAAAGAGTTAACAGTGTTCTAAGCAAAAATGTATAATTAAATCCTACAACATAAAGTGTTCTGAAACCATTTTAAATAGATTCTCATTCTATCCTCCAATATTCGTGCAGCAAACATTTTACAATATCTGTTTCATACATAAGTAAGCAAATGTCTTTGAAAATTAACTGGCTTTGTAAGACTCATTAGTGTGTTAGCTCCTGATTCTAATATGTTAAGATTCAGACCGGGACTTATATACTCTTACATGCTTCTCATGTATGTAGATACAGACTGTATTAGACCAGAGGTTTATTGGTTCTCCATCTGCAAACAGCACAACATGTGACTTCTGTCTCCATGATCATGTGAAATACACACACACACACACACACATGCACACACCTCACACACCCACACACAGACATTACTGATTCTTTACCCTGGAAAACCATGACTAACACAGTATCTGCCGAGTTGGGTAAATTTTCTCTTTGCTTGAGGTCCCCAAGGAATCCTGTTTCCTGGATTCGTCAGAAAGTGACCTTCCTTAATCACTTGTAAGCTTGAGAACTCTTTAAGTCAGGTAGCAGGCAGGTTTTCTCTTTTTCAGGACGGCTCCATAAAAATCAACCTTGGTTCTTTTAAATTGGTCATATCTGATTCTATGCATCAAATTTAGATTTAACATTCTATTCAAAGCTTTGGTAATATAACCAACATTTCCAATTGTGTCCTGCTGCAAAGAGAAATGATTCTTTATTGAACATAAGCAAGTAATTGTACTACCACGAAAATAAGAACACTCAATAATAGCGTCTGAATTCTAGAGGGATCAGGCAAGGAAAAAAGGTTAATGTTTTATTTCTGTTTGCAAAACTATAATCTACCAAGTCATCACAAATATAAATAACCTAAGATAAAAGGGAATTTCCTTATATCTGGAAAATAGAATATTAAGGAATCAGCAATATATAAAAAATGTAATCACTTTTTATCAATTGTTCAGTCCTGTGTAATTAATACATGTTCTACTTGATCTTGGGTTAGCTGTTTCAGAACTGTCCATCTTTTCCACTGGAATTCTAGAAAGCCTAGTCCAGCAATCCTATAGCTGATTGCAAACAATTTCAGAGACAAACTGCAATAAAACAAAAGCTGTTTGTGATCAAATTTCTAAGAATTTCATAGCTTCTGAACAAACAAAATTTTACCCACACAAATGTAAGGAAAGGTAAGTTCCTTTCCTTGTTTGACATGCTCCCCATGTAATTCAACATATCAAATAAACCAAGTTAATTTTAGTACCTCTCTTTATAAGATAAAACAACAAATCCTTTGAAATTTTCCAGGAAACCTTTGGGAAATTTTAAGATTAGTCTGAGAATAAAATTTCATATAGGATTTGATTTGGGAAAAGTAAAATTGCCAAAAATATAAGAAAGAAAATCCCTCAGCTGTTTTAAAAGTGAGAAGTTTTGATTCACTTACATAGTGAAAGATATGAGAAAAGTTAATATACAGCATGGAAAATTATTCTCATAGGACAAAATTTTAGTTTTTAGACAGAGTTTTAAAAAAGTAAAGTAAAACCTTTTGCAATCTTTTTTTAAGAACAGATCAGTGATCCAAGAAAATACTGTTTCATTGTAGAGAAAAACAAATTCTAGTGTTGTATTAATAAACTCTCTGGCTTAATAAAAAAAAGTTAATGAAACTCTTATAAATAAATTTGTTCAATTCTACAAGCTTTTACCACATACGAAATTCTTTTCCCATAAATCTTCTACAATTTTCTATATCCATTCAGTTTTTGTCCTGTATTATTCTCTTTCTCATTCAGGAACAAATATCTTATTTTAGAACAAAATTATTCTTTTCTCCTCAACAAAACACCTCCGTCATATCTTATCCTTCTCCTTTCCTTAACATATCCTACTTTCCTTAATTCTTTTTGTAAGAGTAATTTCCTTATTAATAGTAGTACTTTTGTTTACACATGTCAATTAAAATTTTTAACCATTACTAATGTTTTTAAAAAAGAAAAACTAACAAGTAAACAAGTGAACTATTATGAATTGTCACATACCAGTATTCTGTAGCAAGCTAGCAAATTTTATAAAAATATCATCTCTCAATTTTATAGGTACCATTCCTCAGAAAACATTTTTCAAAAAATCAAAAAGTAGCAAAACCAAGATTGTTAACAGATCAAATGTATTTTGCCTCTCTGCAACATGTAAAAGAAAGAAGCCATAAGAATGTCAGCTTAAACTATGTTTAGCAATGAGTGGTTCAGTGGCACATTTTAATTAGAAATTATCTAGATGTTAATGAATGTCTAATAGTTAATTTAGTTTTGTATAATGAAGATTTGTTGGACAGCAATTTTAGGCAGACATATTTCAAGATTAAACCAAACTAGTCAGCATCTCACTTAATTTCCCTTTCCTTGACTTTTATGGCACATGAATGTTAGACAAGCCCTGCAAAAGCTAAAACATGGAAAGGTTAAAAGCATGATTTTTGTTTTACTGTATTAATGCACATGAGGTAATAGTTATCAAGCAATTAATTTTCATTGTATCTTTATACATTTGTTCTTAGGTTGAATTGATAATTTAAACATCCAGGAGATACAAAATCTTATTTCACTAGTAAATCTGATAGAATAAAGAAGAATGCTCACATGTTTAATGCTGATAACTTAGAAGGCTGTTTTATTAAAGAAATAATAATCAAATAATCTTACATACTAAAGATTTATGCAAGTCATGCAAACTGGCAAAGAATTTGGGTTAGTTTCTAAATTTCTGAGATTTTTAGGAATAGATAATTTATATAAGCACTTATTTATCTTTAAGCCAATCAGACTAGAATCTCATTAAGGGATTTTTTAAATACTTTCCAGAGGCAGGAAATACCACATATTTATAAAATTCACATATATGTGTGTACATGTATATGCATATACATGAATATATACACAAACACAAAGATATCATTTTCATTCTAAAATTTAAGCCATCAGGTAAACACAATAATATATTTTAATTTTTATTTCACATTATATTTTTATCCAGATTGTGTTTTACCTGCTCCATGTGAAGGCCAATACATTTTATCATTATTTGCTGAGAAAACTTCAGATTTTCCTTTGCTCAGATGTAAAATTTTATGGAAACTGTGGAGCACACATTAGGTGCGAGGCTGAGAGGACATCAAACAGTGGTTGGGATGTCTCCAAAGCCTCATCTGCATGAATAAAATATCCAGTATATTTGCACTTGGCTTTTTTTTTTTTTTTTTTTTTTTTTTCTTTTCAGCCACAGGTAGTTGCTTTCTGGAATCCTTGAATCCTTTGAAAGCCTTGGTAGAGACAGGACACCTAAAGTTACAGTGACCAAAGAGCTAGAGGGTGGAGGGAGAGATGGAAGAAGCATGGGTGGAAGGCAGAGTGATGAAAGGATTCAGGAGGCCGAAGAGGCTGAAGAGGCTGAAGGAGGCAAAAGGAGGAGGTTAGGAGTAGAAGCAAATGTAAGAGTGACACCATAGAGCAGCCAGGTTGGGATATCTCAACTTTCCTAAAGACACCACTGGAGATCCTTTCTTCTTCTCTTTGTAAAATCACAGCAGCAAGAAAGGAAGTGGACAGAGCTGGCAGAACATCCAGCTGTGATGGATCCAGAAGAAACCACTAGTCAAGTGAGAAGCCCTCATAATCTTAACTCACGGTGACTTTATGCTTATACCAGAGACTTTTGGGGCTGTACCCTAACTCTGCTTGTTACTGAGACTAGCATCTTACACAGAGAAGCACAGAACTCCAATGTAGTCCCTGTTTTCCTAGAACAATACCCCAGGCTTTTTCAGGGGCCCTGAATCAACTTCTGAAGTATGCCAAATGTTGAGAGTCAAAATCTGTCCTTACCAGCTTCAATGGTCTGTCCTTGAACTACTGGTTCAGAAATCACACTCCCTAATGGATACCTGATAAATCAATTATGAGTGAAAGCAAAGACTTTAAAGGTGCATACCCAGTGTCCTGGGTGAGAGGTACAGAGTCTAGCAATGAATACTACACTTTCTAAATCATGGTACCAAAACAGTCAAAGAAAATCAGACCCCAAAAAATTGATAGAGTGTTAAAGACAAATTTTATTCAAAACAATTACACAGAGGTAAAAAGACCTCAGTCTACATGAGCTCTTAACTCCACATACTGCATGGACAAGTGCAGATTGATAGCCAACAAACAGGTGTCAGTGGAAAATTACTAAGAGAGAAGTGTAGTTTTTTGCTAAACTGACCTAAGAAGTTCTTAAGAAAGGTGAGTCAAAGTGCTCAAATAATGCCTGGAGTATGGAAGGGAATAAAGAATTTGACAAAATACAGACAGTGATCAGATGTTGGGGTACACAGAGATGGCTAAACTAACTTGACAAGAGTATTGCTAAAAATGAGCTCTTAAGAATCTCCAAGAATGGGATCGAATTTAAAAAGGGCTCAGAGGAATCTGCCCAGAATTTGGTTAAAGAGAGAAAAGTTATCACTTAGCATGTTATTTGCATTAAGTGGCACTGAAACTACTGCTTGATTATTAAAACTTATTTTTAGGTTTGAATTCATCTGTATTTTTGCAAATCTTTTAAGACACCTTTTTATAATTAAACTTACTGTTCAAAAAATGATCATACTTAAAATTAGCTTCAATCTACACTTTCCTATTTACATACTTCAAAGTGCAATTTCTATTGCTTAACAAAAAGAAATCTCAAATTAAAATTTACTAATTATACTTATACTTTGTAAAGATGGCAACCATAAAAGAGCAGTGGGAAAGAAGGTGTATTCTGTATACTGTATTCTGGCTGTAGAATCTAAGTCCCTAGGTCAAGTGTTGTAACTCAGATGACTTCAAAGGTCAAGCAGGAATACAAGCAAATGGCGTGCTTCAAAACAGGATCTCAATAGCATTCTTTGGACAGAAACACTTCTTGAATACTAGGTACACAGGGAAATGTTTTCATGAAACTTGCAGTCTCTTTATTTTCCTTTTCTGTAGCAAGAGACCACCGGATAAACACAGTAATAGATGGCAAGTAAAGCTTATCCTTAGCATTAGGAAGCATCAGGGAATAGCAACAACTGCGGCATTAAGGGTAAAATATGTATTTTTGAAAGGGCTAGCTGCTCCTTAGTTCAAACTGATTACTCCCATGTGAAAATGCACAATCACTGTAGCCAGAGAGCCTGATTTTTCAAGGGAAGCAATATATTGATATGTTAATATGAAGCCTTTAGATATTAAAATGTTTGCAACCAATTTAAAATGATCAAAAGCATCGTTCAGGCACTGTGATATCCAGATGCCCTATACAGAATTAAAAGTTCACGTAGAGAAAGATTAACTATTAAATAAAAGAAAAATGCTGAAAGGGAGTGTGTTTTAATGACTGTAAGAAGTCTGCCATAGTTACAAGGTTCATGGAGTTCAAGTTCAGAGTACGGATTAAACTAATCTTTTATCAATTAAGTAAAAGTGTACTTTCCCTTGCTTGGGCTGACAATTCTCTAATTTAAAAACAATAGCCAGGAAACTAATTGAAACCCTCACAGCTCAAAATTGCTAAGTAAACAGGTAGATTGTTTGCTAGGAGAGCTTAGCTTTCAAGTGACAGGTCCTGAGGTTGAAGTTAGAATTTAGGCTCAAATTAAGATATAAGATGGAATTCTGCTTCCAATCATAGACATTTGCCTAAGGGAAGGTGCCCCTGGATAACTGCAGTTAATTTATTGTACTTCAATCAAACAAAAGAAAAGGTTACCTTAACTATATTCCAGAAACCTAGAGCCCAATCTCTGTCTTATTTCTTCCTTCTTCTTGTATAGTTTTAACAACAAAGGAGAAAATTATTATAAGTAGTAAAAATTTAAAATAAATGAAGTGTCTTAGGTGAGATAATCTTAGAGTTAGTGGATGCTTTGATAGGTAATGTCTCCTTTTAGTAACAAATATGTTTAGCACTTCACAAAATGAAATTGTAACATAATTTTAAAATAATATTTAAAAATTGGCAATGTAATACCCTAACTCAAGCATAAGGAAAAAGTAATTTAAAATGTAGAATGAAATAATATACATTAAAATGTTAAACAAAAATAAACACCTGCAATTTCCAAGAAGGCCCTGCAAATCAGTAGTACACACATTGAAAACTGTTTTCCTGGATTTAATCTGCACTGCACACATACTTTGCTTAGATAAATGGTTTCCAGAGTGCCGTGAGCTCTTAGGACAACTGACAGGTGAGATGCTGTGGTTTGCAGCTGGAATATCCCCCTAAGGTGCATATTTAAAATCATAGTCCTGCTGGGCATGGTGGCACATGCCTGTAATCCCAGAGACTTGGAAAATGAGGCAGGGTTACTCCAAGTTTGAGGCCAGCCTGGGCAACTTAATGAGACCATGTTTCAAAATAAAAATGAAAAGGGCTAGGGATATAGCATTGTGTTAAAGTGCCGTGGGTTCAAGCCCCAAACAAACAAACAAATAAAAACAAATAAAAAAATCAAAATTGTCGTTCTCCATCGTGTGGCTTTATTGGGAGATGGTGAAAGCTTTAAGAGATGGGGCCTAGTAGGAGAAATTTAGGGCACCAGTGAGACCGTAGCTCCTCTTCTCCTTGTTTCCCAGCCACCAGGGATGAGCAGCTTTGCTCCACCATGGTCCCTGCCGTGCCATTCTGACTTGCCACAGGCCCAAAAGCAACAGGGACAACCAACTAGGGACTGAAACCTCTGAAAATATGAGCCAAAACAAACCATTTCTCCTTTTAGGTTGAATGATTACCCCAGGTGGTTCTATTTTTTTGAATTTTTTGTCACAGCAAAGGAAAGCTGACTGACTAACACAAGGTTGAACATTAAAGTAGGTTTTGAAAAAGCTGTCAATTCATAGTATCATATCTGATAGTATGAATGTCTTACAGAATTAAAATTTATTAATTCTGTGTGTGCTACTTATTCTCAATTTTATTTGATCAAAGGAAAACTTTTCCCTTACATCTAATTGCATCTCTTTGGAAAACCAATATCTAATTGCACTCACAAGTAAGGTTTTAATATTCCATGCATCCAATCCAACTTTTCATAGTCATTCTATTATATGAGTTTCTACTAACTAATTTAAAGAAAAAATGGAGGGACCAGAAACAAACTCCCCATACCTAGGTTAATTCATGCATGATTATTATGACTCCAAGTTTTTAATTTACATACAAAATTATAAATTTAAATAGTTTGATTCTATATGTTAACTTCCATTTCTTAGGATCTATGTGCAAGCTGCCAAAATATATACTTTCTCAGGACTTGCATTTCAGGATATTATTTGAGACTGAAATAATACCTGTATTCCCAGATTTAAATTATATATTGTATTCTACCCTGCCGTTACATTCTTCTTGCACTTTCTTGTGTGATGGTATAATGAGGGCGTGCCACATTAAATCATTAAATTTCATCTGTGACACTTTCAATCATGACTATATTAAGATTTCCCTGTATTTTTATCCTGTTCTCTACTCTACCTACAGTTTTCAAATCAAGCTATTGTTGAGTTTACTCCCATTTCAAAGCCATTTATACAGATGCTAAATGAGAATGCCCCTAGTACAGAACTCAAGGAAAATTTGTTACCTTTCTTTTCTGCAGTCTTCCACTCACAATTGGAAGGAAGGATTGTGTATTTGTGTATATATGTATGTGTTCCTTTTGCACTTCTTTCTCAAACACAATTTGCTTAATCTATTATTACAATATTAGGTAGAAATGCCAAAGAACTATGGTAGGAAAACAACATTCTTGTATACAATCAATGGAAGCCAATCTATAAATGTATTAAATAATTACACATGTGAAAAATCAAGTATGGAAAGAATATATTGAAAGACATAAGAATCAAAACAGATAGTAAAACTATGAATACCTAAACATCTTCACACTTCAAGTTTCAAGGAATTATACAAAACTTATTATTCTTTTCCAAATTTGTGGGTATTTTTCCCCCATTGAATTTAGTGCTACACTTTGAAGGCTTTGTGTATATATGATGTACTAAGTTTTGAACTGAACATTTTATTTTTCTAGAGTCTTCTTAATCTTATGTATTATTTTCACAAAAGTGATGGTGTCATGCTTTGTAATTTCTCAACAGATTTATTTTAGCAACTATATGAGTTGTTGTCCAATTTATCCTTAAAAATACTGTTGTGAGACAATTTTTAATTTGTTATATTTTACTGGTTGTGTTATGAATCAGAATGTCAATTGTCATGAGCTTTCCTAAGCAAGTAAAAATATTTGGTAGAAGCACTTTTTATATTAAAAAATATTCCCGTAACCATATAAGATTCTGAGAATTTTGTTTTTACCAGATATATTTGTCCCTTAGGCATCTGTGTACACCAAACAAATTATAGAGATTTTTTCTACCATTGCTCATCTTAGTAATTAAACATGAAATATCTTTCCTTAGAAAATATCTTATTTCTGCTTCAAATGCTCATACTTGAAATACCCACTCATTCTTGCTTTTAAATGACCATGTGGAAAGGTCCTGAGACCACATGGCAAAAGACCCAGAAGCACTCAGTTCTCCCACTCTCCTTTCCAGGACCCAAGGTATGTAAGGAGAGTCACCTTGGAACCTCAGACGAGTTCCCAGACACCAGTTGAATATCACTGTGTGATGCAAATCAGTGCCAAATGGAGTAAATTTACATATTTAGATTATTCTCCTGGGCAAGGTCTATCCAAATCTGTCCTTGATGCACAGACTATAAGAACAATAAAAATAGTGAATTAAATTTTAGGCTGATATCTTAATGTAGCAATAGATAAATGGAAATCTACCTTTCAGATCATATTAAAATGTTTATTATATAAAATATAATAGTCATATATTTACAAATAACTTATCTATTATTCATTTAATAAAAAGCTGAAAGTCATTTTAGCTCCTTTTTCTGGGTTCCCTCAACTTTTTCTACAGTCCTCTGGAAATTTTTTTTAGCCCTCTATTTCAATTGTTCTTTCTTCTGACTACACATGAGTCTGATGCAAAGTATATTTCTTCAGTAGAATATCTAGAAGTTAAGCAAATGCACTTTTGTTGAGACAGTCTGAGCTCCTAGTCCATGTTACTTAATTTCAGAAAACCTCAGGGTTTTTCTGCCTGTACCATAGAAGAAAGAATAGTCCTTGCTCAATGAACTTTTAAAGATTAATCAGTATGATTTTTAAGAGAGAATAGCATTGAAAGTTCTCAAAATATTTTAAATAACTAAATTTCCTTCTTCTGAATTTCATTTCGCATCAAGATGAAATAATAGATAACCAATTTACCCTTCCACCTGAAACAAAAGAAAACCAGAAGGAAACAATATATATATAAAGCAACATTTTTCAGGACACTAAAACTCAAACAACCAAGAAGAGTTTGATGATTACGCTCTAGATATGAGGTGTCCACCCAAAGCTCATGTAAAAGACAATGCAACAAAATTCAGAGATGGAATGATTGTTATGAGAGCTTCAACCTAATCAATGACTAATCCACTAAAACGGATTAACTGGGGAATGACTGTAGGTAGGAAGGATGTGATTGGGGACAGGTCACTGGGGGTATGCCTTTAGGGTTTACATTTTGTCCCTGATGAGAGGATCTAGCTCTCTCTGATTCCTAGTTGCCACTTCCTGAACAGTTTTTATCTGACATGGCCTTCCACCATGATACTCTTGCCTCACCTTGGGCCCAGAGCTATGGAGTCAGTGGATCATCGACCAGACCTCTGAAACTGTGAGCCAAAATAAACTTTTCCTCCTCTGTGTTGCTCCTGTCAGGTCTTTGGGGGCACAGCCACAAAAAAGCCAACTAAAGCAGTGATCTTCAAGAGATAGGAAGCTAATTAAGTGATGCCAGGAGTACTCCACGTTATCTTGAGAGAGTTTCCATGCTGAGACACACAGGTGGAATGTGATGGACCCCAGGAGCTGAGGAGTTAAAGCTGCGAGTCTGATCAAGGTGTGAATGTTCATAGGATAAAGTACTACAGATGACAGCTGCTCACAGAAAGAAATTGAGATGCTAAGGAAGGCCTCATCCCATACTCAGCTGAGTGCTAATGAGTACCTATATGTGATAGAACTACCCGAATCCCAGGGAAAAAATCACAGCACTCACACAGGGCCAGAATTATTGCCTATCTCCAACAAGCAGACTGCAGAACTTCACAATTCCAGAGACATTGGGTAGAGTACACAGAAGGATTTTGCATATTAGTGGGGAATAGCTATCAACAGACTCAGCATTGTCTATGCCACTACTAGAACAGCCAAACTCACAGTTCCAGGCAGGGGCAAAGTGGGATTAGAAAAATAAATACTCACAAACACAGATTTTGAAGGTAAGTAGCTGGGATCAGGTGGTGTGCTGCTCTCTGTTGGAAAAGCAGATCTAAAGAGTTACGTGCATTCTACTGTCATGTATAACTAATTAAGACAAATTTTAAAAATTTAAATTTTTTAAAAAAAGAGTTATGCCAGCAATATTTATTTATATATGTCTGATTACCAGGTTAAAGACTATGCAAGCATTATTCTGCGTGCTCAGAAAGTTACAGAAACTAGAAACATCTATGCAGCTTTTCTGCAGTTGCAATCCGTAGTTGCAAAGTGCAATATTAGGAGCTTTGTGCAGCTCTCAAGAAGGTCCATTGTTTAAGGTTAGCATTAAGCAGGCAGGCTCAGGAGTAGTGGAGCTAGTGAAACATTGTGGTTGTTCAGCATGAGAATTCCTCTATCCTCTATCCTCGGGAGCTATGTGCCTAAGCTCAAGGTCCAAGCTGACAAGACTTCCCCAGAGCCTCTTCATGCAGGGCATTACCAAAGGAACTAGGCAGCCTATGCCTTTCACAAAAATATTCCCAGGTACCAGGCAGCCATAGCCATGACGTCATCAGAGATCCCCAATCTCTATCACTGCTCTGTCATTCTCTGTCACTGCTTTCCACAGTTCCAGCTCCACCTAACATAACTTAAAAACTAGACATGAAATGATTAAACCATTTCTAAATTACTTAGCCACATTCAGGAACAAAACTCAAGGATATTTACAGAAATACAAAAATGTCCTGCATCCAAGTAGATAAAATTCATGTCTGAAATCCAGTTAAAAAAAATACTACCTTTTCAAATAAGTAAGAATAAATACTGTTTTAGTGAGCTTTTTCACTGCTGTAACTAAAGGACCCAACCAGAACAACGGTAGAGGAGGAAAAGTTTATTTGGGGCCTCACGGTTTCAGTGGTCTCAATCCACAGACAGCAGACTCTATTCCTTAGGGCTTAAGCTGAGGTTGACCATCATGGTAGAAGAGTGGCAGAGGGAGGCAGCTCACATGGTAATCAGGAAGCAGAGAGAGAGGTCTCCACTTGCCAGATATAAACATATACCCCAAAGTGATCCCTCAATTCCCACCTACTCCAGTCACATCCTACCACTTCAGTTACCACTCAGTTAATTTCTATCAGGGGTTAATTCACTGATTGGGTTAATATTCTCACAACCCAATCATTTCTCCTCTGAACCTTCTTGCATTGTCTCACATGTGAGCTTTGGAGCAACACCTCACATCCAAACCATAACAATAACCCATAATGAGTAGAAAAATCAGCCAAGTTGAACCTGAAACTGACACAGGTGTTAGAACAGCAAAGAAGGTTAAAAAATAGCTATTATACCTGAATTCCACATGATCAAAATATTAAGTAAAGACATGTGAGACACACATATACACACACAGAGACACACAAACCCAGACCTATATTGGTCTTCTTGAAATGAAGACTATAATGTGGGAGATAAAATATACACTGAAAGGAATTAAAAGAAGATCAAGTAGAAGAAACTATACTTTTATAATCAAATAATTGACACACTTCACAAATTAAAAAAAATATGGGTAAGAAAAAGCTTTACTACAATATGGCCTTAGAGTTAAATAGAAAAAAAGTAGGGAAGAGAAAAAGCATTCTGTAGTGTACACTGCTCAACTTATCCTGCATATATGGTCTTGTTTTTCTTTTCTTGCCATAATATTGTTCATGCTTTCAAAGCAAAACAAAAAATTGAAGTTAAGAGAACTTCAGAAACTTGTCCAGTGTTACACTGCTTGAGATTATATGAACCAACATTTGAGTCCTTTGGTTTACTTCCATATCCTCCTATTTGCTGGAACTTGTGCATATCCATCTATTTGCTGGAACTTGTGCATCTCATTCCATCCTTTCAGTAGGAAAGAGGATAATAAGCAAATGAGGTGTACACCTTCCTGTTTAGGGAAGAAATGTGCAACTTGAACCCATATGTACTGCTCTGGTTTTCATTGAACAAATTTAGTCTATGCCCACATCACTATAAAACGGAGACTAGGAAATGTCATCTTTAATGGGATACCTCGCTAATAATTGATAGCTCTGATGGGACCCTCTGCAGCTTGCTCTAGAATGGTGCAGTAGAGCAACTCAGTTCAGGAAGCTAATCTTGATTTTATTGATACCTAGAGCAAGAAGCAAACTAACAACCAAACAAAAAGATTGAGGAAGAAGAAGGAGAGGGATTTTACCTCCATAGTCAATGATAAAGTACTATTTTTAAAATTCTGAGTTACTCAACATATGGTTCTGCTCAACTGACTGGTCTGTGACATTCTACAGAAGAAATCTAAAGAAAATCTTCTCTTTTGGAGCAAACAAAAACAGAAATCATGCCTGGGAAAGCAAATAACCATTATTGTTCCGGCCACTAAGAAATCAGAGAAATTGTGGTTTGTACTCTTTTTTAAATAACATGAGAAAGTCATTAGAAAGACCAGCTTCCTTTTGTGATGTTAAACTTAAAAATTTCATCTCCTGTGAATAGAATTTAAAACAATAGTGCTATAAGAAATAGTGGTTTCTGTATGTGCAACTTTAGGAATTAAATCAATTCTCAAAATTTTTACTCTCTTTTCTAGATATCTTTAATAGTAATTGTTATACTCTTCATAGTCTCATTATGTTCTAATAAACTATGTTGAGATAAAAAATAATGATTCTGGAAGCATATAACTGCTATATTAAACAAGCAAGCAAATAAAATTAAAGGCAAATCTTCTGTAAATAGGTATTTTGAAAAGAGTCTGTTTTTAAAACCTATTACTTGGAAAATTATTTTCCAATTTTGAATGCAATGTTACATTTTTAATGAGAAAAAATTGGAAAAAATAAGAAAATGTCTATGAAATTTCCTGGTCTAAATATCATACACAATTTGTATGATTACCAAAAACTGATCAAAAAATTTGGCATGGTGGCATGGTTCTAATCCCAGCGACTTGGGAGGCTGAGGCAGAAGGATTATAAGTTTGAGGCCAACTTTAGTAAGAAGACCATGCCAACAAGACCATGTCTCAAAATAAAAATAAAAAGAGCTGGGGATGAGGCTCAGCGGTAACAGTTAAGTACCTTGGGTTCAATCCCAAATAGTGCACACACACCCACAAATCAAAAACGCAAAACAATTTTGAGGCATAATATGACTGGATCAATACTTACGTTGTATTTCAAATGCAAAATGTCTTACATTTGAGAGAAGAAAAATGATAGGAGGAATCTGCAAACAGGGCCCTTGAGATGATACTGCAGTTCTAGTTTTTATCCTGTCTAAACATAGCCTTGAGTTTTGATCTTTTCCAATACTCTACCTTATTCTTTACAGTTATCTCCCTTTTTGAAAGCTTTTGAAGAGAATGTTATGGCTATGATCAGGAATCAAAACTGATTAACTATAAGGGAAACAACATGCTCTTAGAATGCCTTGTAGTATAATGATGATTGAAAGGCATGATCAATAGAAACCAAACATCTTAAATGAACTGAAAAAAAAAAAAAAGAACTTACTTTTGTTTTCTAAAAATAAATATGAATTTAGCTATACCTCACAAATAATTTTCTTCATTTTAACTTTAGTTAGAGCTTCAGATGATTTCTTTCTTTTGTATAGATGGAGCTTTCCATTTTACCTTAAAACCTATGCCACATAAATAAAATAAGTGCAATTTATACTGTTTTGTAGTTTAAAATGTTTAGGGAAGCAAGTTATACCATAAATAATTATCAGCTTAGAAAGACATTTTTCTCAGGTCCAGCTTAGATGTAATATGTCTTTGTGCCAAACAAACCACTATGATTTTGAGTATTTTCAATTTTTCATACACAGCTTCCCCAAAGATAAATGGAGATTGTTCAAATATAAATCAAAAGTACAGGATTAGACTCATGGACTTATGATAAGGTCCTAAATCTTGCTTCCAAAATTCCCATTAAAATTGTCTACAAACTATGAAAATGTGGGGGAAAAACGTTCAGACCAGCAAAGATAGTGAAGGAAAAGTCTTACCCTATACATCAGAAACAGGTGGAATCTCTGATAGGCAAAATATCAAAGACACAATTTTGAGCCAAATCAAATAAAAATGTAAATCATTACCACCTTAAATGACAAAATTTTTTTTCAATCCCACTCCTCCACTTTTTTTGAGTACATGGTATTTTCAAAAAGTATTGAGAGTAAAACCTTATTAAACCTCAAATGGTACACTCTGTCATGCTTTGGATGTGAGTTGTCTCCTCAAAGCTCATGTGTGAGACAATGCAAGAAGATTTAGATAGAAGAAGGTTATGAGAGCCTTAACCCAATCAGTGAATTAATTCTCTTATGGGATTAATTGAGTGGTAAGTGAAGGGGTAGGATATGGTGGGAGGAGGTGGGTAATTCGGGACATGCCTTTGGGGTATATATTCTGTATCTTGCATGTAGAATCTCTCTCTGATCATCCTGTGAACCACTTCCCTCCACCCACTCTTCCACCACGATTTTATGCCTCACCTCAAGGCCCAAGGATTGGAGTCAGCCTTCTATGGATTGAGACCTCCTCCAAAATCGTTCTTGCCAGGGTTTTAGTAAAGCAGTAGAAAAGCCAACCAAAACACACCCTTGATTCAAAGAGTCTTTGAAAGTACAGCTCAATTATTGTTCCTTTAAGAAACAAGGAAATTAAGAAAATAGGCATCACCAAAATTAACACTCTCTCACAATATCCCAGGGTGAATGAATACTCAAACGGTACCTACCATTATTCCCCCTTTCATCTGAAGTCACCAAACATAGAGATTTTCTTGTGAAAAAATTGAGTGGATATTCACACCTGTTATCAACAGAAGCTGACCAAGTTCTTTTTTTTTAAAGTTTCACTTCATCATTGGCAAGCATATAGAATGAGCTTATGAAGCAGTGTGGATGTGATGATGCATGAACAGGAGCTTTTTATCCTCTCCTCACTGTGCTCATCACTATTCAAAAATCATTCTAGGGTGATGCAGAAATGAAAGAGTGAGTAAGCATCTAGTTGCTGAGTAAGATGGAAATCCTTCTTTTAGGTATCTTTGTTTTCTCTAAGTTATTCATGTGGAATCCCATTTTACATGGTCCAAAGTAGTAGAAAGGAAATCTCTTCCATTTACCTATCTTTCCCCTACCAAGAACAATGAAATTATTTTTTTTTTCTCTTTCTCTGGTCTTGTTTGTGTTTATAGATAAGCTCTACATTGAGCTGAGTAAATGGTTGATTATAGCATAGCCCATTCAACCAATTATTAATGAGGTCTGAGAGGGGAATTTGGCTCCAATTTTGTTTTATCACCTTATCCACAAATATCTTGGGATTTCTTTCTTGGCTTTGGTCTCTAATTGCCAGTTCCATTGCAATAGAAAAACTCCTGTTTGACATTTTCTTAGTCCTGAACATATTTGTATAATTAAAAGGTCCTGCAATGCTGTGAAAGTATTCTGGAGCCACAAGTGATGGAAACACAATAAATAAAAATTTATTTATAAATAAAAATTCTTCAGCACCAACTTGGTGACCAGCACAATTCACTTCTGACACCAACTATCCTGAGTTATCCCAGATCCCACAAATTGACTCAGTCACATAACAAGGACTTAGACTCTTCATTTTTGCCCTCAAATGTCAAATTGGTAACTAAAAGCAGAATTGAAAGCTTGGCATCTTTGCCTCCATTTTGCATCTGTCTCCTGTGCTCTGAGTTACATTAGACTCCAGGATAAACAGGACTAATCCATAAACACCTTGTGATGAGTCCAAACTCCCTCTCAAGCAACAGCAATTTCACTATCATCAGCAAGGCCCCACCTGACCATCCTGCCCCCAAGATAATGATGTACCACGCCACACCTGTCCAAGAGAACTTGCTTTGCCTGCTGTGTAAATCTCCAGTGGTGCAAACTTCCAGATATGTGAGCTACCTTGCCCTCAGCTGTCTTTCTATAAAGCCTCAAAGTCATTACCAGTCTCTCAAAGACAAGGTTAAGGACATGGGTCCCTTATCTTTCCAGGGTAGCTACACTAATTAAAGTTCCTTTCCTGTTTTTTACCAAAGTTTTTTCCATTTGGTTTTGGGTTTAATGGCCTGACCTGCTTAGTTGGACTCCCCAGAGTCGGGCTGCTTCCATAAGACTTTGGTAACAATCACGCAAAACTACCTGCACTCCAGAAACACCAGTTACAAAGGTTGGTTCCCATATGGCTTCCTGGTGGACTACATATACAGAGTTCCCCAAAATCCCGTCAAGTCTGACAGTTCTTTAGATTGACTCAATAAACTCAGAAAGGTGCTTTACTTACTACGACCAGTTTACTACAAATGATATAACTCTGAAATATCCAAATGGCACAGATGTGTAGGAAAAAGTAGGGAAACAGGGAGGAAGGGAATTTCCATGTCCGCTCTGGATGTGCCACCCTTCCAGCATCTCACGTGTTCACCAATCCAGAAGGTCAGAGAGACTATTGTGTAGAGATTTTATGGAGGTCTTATTATGTAGACATGCTTTATTAAATCAATGACCATTGGTGATTGGACTCATCTTCCAGCCCCTCTGATCTCCCTGGAGTTCAAAAGCATGGTGCTAAATGTTTCAATCCTCAAATTGCATGCTTGAACTCTTTGGCTACCAGCAACTATCCTGAAGCTATCTAGGGAGCCACCAGTAGTTTTCTCATGAGCATAACCTCAAGTGTGGTGAAAGGAACTGTGAATAACAAAAGATATCCCATTAGTCATGAAATTCCAACATATTTTGGAACTCTATGCTAGGAGCTAGGGATAAAAAAAATCCAAAAAACAAAAACCTATATTTTTGTATTGCATCAACAGTATTATGATCACTATAAACCAGTGGGTCTAGGGACATTTTGGGGGGCCATTGGAAGGGTGGATAATACAGTCATATATTGAGGAGAGGTCAGAAATTCATCTAAGTATTCCTAAACAAAGATTATATGATAAAACCTGTCATTAGTGCCACTGTGGTTGGAAAGTCCCACTATAAAGGATATAAATTATATGGCCATATTCTTATTTTTCTAGTTAATGTGATAGGCACCTTTTATGGTTTCCAAATGCTAAATCAACCTCATTCCTAGAATAAAGCTCACTTGGTCATGATATATCATCATTTTCACATATCACTGTTTAATTTGGTAACATTTTTAAAAGATTGTTTACCTATGTTCATGTTATTAATTTGCAGCTTTGTTGTAAAAGTTCTACTATGGTATGTTATGGAAAATAGGATTCATAAAATAATTAGGGCATCTTTCATTTTCCAATATCACATAGAGTTTGCCCAATATTGTCAATATTATATATACTTTCCATTTGGAAAGTATGCTTCTTTACTCAAGATTAACTTTCTTTACCAGAAAAATGACAATTTTGATTTATTTCTCTTGTGATGGTTCGGTAAATTGTGCTGTTTAAACAATTCACCCATTTTATACAAATTATAAAGTGTATCATGTAAAGTTTCATAACATTTTATTTTTTTAAATATCTCTATGCTTGTAAGGAATGTTATCCCCTTTATTCTATTATGTTCATGAATACAGACAGGCTTATTGGCTTTTTAGATTTACTGAATTTTTTCTTGTTCACATATTTTTATTCCACTAATGATGTTCTGTTTTATTATTTTCTCCTTTCTGCTTTCTTCAGGCTTGATTAATTTTATTATTTTAGGTAGATGTATTAGTCATTGAATTTTCTAACACATGCAATAACAGATATGGATTCCTTTCCCTCCTACTCCCTTCCATTTTCTTTTCTTTCAGCAATTTTTAGCAACATCTCACAAATATTGATACGTCACTAATTTGTTCACAGAGTGGGGAATCACTAATTCTTATGATTCTCATAATATAATTGTATTTCTGTTGGTGTTATATTGACTATTTACTAGCATATGGTTCAGTTGTCATGCAGTTGGATGTTTTATAATTGACCTTATATTGGGTTCTCTTTTAATTTCAAGGTTGTGATATAATGTTCACTTAAATAATTGAATTTTTTTTTTTTTTTTTTTTTTGTCAGTGCTGGGAATTGAACCCAGGGCCTTGGGCTTGTGAGGCAGGCACTCTACCAACTGAGCTATATCCCCAGCCCCATACTTTCAATTACTTAAAATTTGTTCAAGTTTTCTTCACTGCCCAGAACATCACAAATTTTGGCATATGTTCTGGGTGCACTTGAAGAAATAAATTCTGAATTTCTTGACACTATGTTTTATTTAGGTACAATTTGTCAGGTGTATTGACTGAGTTGCTCAAATATACTAATGTAAGCAAAAGTCATAAAAGTGATTTTTATGTGCTTATTTGAGCCTCGATTAAAATGTGTGCTATGTCTCACAGTGAAGAATTATTTCTTTCTTCTTTGAGCTCAATATTAACAAATGTATCCTTTACACATATATTGAGTATGCACAGATTTAGAATTGTAATAATTTACCATAGAATTTCTCAGCCTAACCTTTTGAAATTTTTTGTTTATCTCAGTATTGTTTCTCGGCTTTGAGTATATTTTGCCTTTTATTAGTATAGCTTTCTTTTGATTAGTGGTTGCCTGATGTATCTTTTTCATATCATGTTAGCCTTTTTGATCTTTTCCTTTAAGGAGTATATCATAAAATAACAGGTATATAGATTTTGCTTTTATATCTAGAGTGATAACTTTGACTTTTACTTGAAATACTAATTAATTTGCACAATACAATTACTAATAAGTACCTATCTTTTTCTGTTAGTCAACATTTATTCATGATAAATACTCTTAGCATACCAAAATAGATAAGCAATTTTCTCAAAGGGTAAAACCTTCCAGCAAACAACACAATGAAGAGTAAAATAATGAAAACTTTCCATCTAAACTCAAAAACGATAAAAAAATTCCAGTACCATTTTGTATTGGAAGTCCCAGCCAGTGGAAAAATGTAAGAATAGGCCATAAAAAGTATGAGGATTTTAATGGAAAAAAAAATACTGTCATTATTTGCAGAAAATATAATTGGTCACATGGAAAATCCAAAAGAATTACCCCAGTATAATGCAATATAAACAGTCCTCTCTTTCCCTACTACTCTCTAGTAGCACAGTAATAAATCAAGGGTTCCTGTGTTTGAATCTGCTTCTGGTTTCACAATTCTGTCTACTTGATCTATATCTACACGTCCTTTTCTCAGAACTTTCAAAATTACTACCTAAGGTAGACTGCAGTACAAATTACTCAAGCATTTCTCTTGTAATAGAGTATTTTTGAAGTTTCGCAGTCACCAATAATGCTGCAGTGCACAGGTTAGTGCCCAAATATTTCCTATAACTAAAACGTTCTCATTTTGAATATCATGCTAGTTTGTTTTTCACTTGACTCACTTGACATATGTTTTATTTTCATCTTTGCCTTTTCTGGCTTCTTTTAGAATAATCAAAACTTAATCTATCCATGTTAAGTACTTGACCACATATTTACATTATTTTTTCTTTTAACCTGCTTTCCTTTTGGATTAATAAAACAATTACATGCACTGATCACTATACCATTTATATGGACCCATATAATGCCACTTCATGGTTTTCTTCATTTTTTTTCTTACTTTTTTTTAATCCAGTAATATTTATTTCAGCATTAAAAAGGAAACTTCCTTAAGTGATTTTTTTCTTTTTCCTCTTCTTGTTTCAATTTGTTTTAATGTACATATACTTGCCATGTTGTCATCAGCTTTCATTTATCTGAAGCCATCTTTATTTCAGTATCATTTTAGAAAGATTATGTTTTAGGTTATAGCAAATTCTATAGCCAGGCAGTGTGGTACATAACTGCAATCTCAGCTACTCCAGAGGGTGAGGCAGGAAGATCACAAGTTTGAGGGCAGCCTCAGCAATTTAGCAAGACCCTCAGCAACTTAGAAGATAAGAACTTTAAAAATTCTAAATTGACAGCACCTTAAAGGTTATGCTTCCATTTCTTCTAGTTTTCATTATTTCTTTAGGTATCTGATGAAATTAAAATAACATGCTTTCTGTTTTTCCTCTCTAGCTGTTTAAATATTTTTCTCTTTGCTTTGATTTTTTTGTGGTTTGAATCTGTTGTTCATAGATTATTTCTTTGGGTTTATTTTGCTTGTCTTTTCAACTATGTGATTATGTATTTCGGCAGTTTTAAAACTTTGTGATGATTCATCTTCTTCTTTATTCTTTCCTTCCTTTTTCAAAATAGCGTTTTGGATATTTAAATTCCACTAGTTACTTATTATCTATATTTTGCATTATTTTTTCTCATTATACTTCAATGTAAATATTTTCTATTAATCTGCTTTCTAGTTAACCAATCCTGCTGGTAAAACCAACCTGTAAGTCCTAATTCAGATATTTACTTTTTAAGAATGTACAATTTGATTAGTTTTTATATATTCATATTGTTTCATTCATCCATTTTTCATCTATGTTTCTCTACCATTTATTCCAGATTTTTTCATAAATTTGTGATAAATTAATTTGGGGTGAATATCAACATTGAATCACATAGTGGTATGCTTTTATTGTCTATTTTATACCCTTGATTATCAATTCAATAATCTTTTTGTTTTCAATGTCTCAAACATTGAATGTAAATGATGGATATTTGTGTTAAATGTTAGTGGTTAAATATGACTTAACTCCTATGAGAAAAGTTCTATTCTGTCTTCTAATGGGCATAAAAAGTATGGTCTACATCCTTTAGTTAAAACAGGTTGAATTTTGTCAAATCTGGCCTCCAGTTTTGATACAACTCAACTCTTTCTGCTTTGCCTGTTCGTAGACTATGGCCCTCCATGCCTTTCAGTCAACATCAGGAGAAAACCTAACTCCTCAGCCCTAAGGAACAGAGGGAATATCTTCTACTTTTCAGGAATTTTTATTTTATTCCTTTAGCCTCCTTGCCCTCACATCTTTAAAATTTAGATTTTTTTTTTTTTTTAACAGCAATGTGTGTGCGTGAGATTGCTTGAATTTCCAATGATGTCACTCCAGTCCCTTATAGTCACTAAAGCCACATTTGGTTTTTCCTCAGTCCAGGTATCTGTCTATCCTGCATCCAGGATTTAAAAATTCCTCAGGGACATTTTCTGTCCCTTCATTTTTAGAATTTCTCTTTTCTGCCGTTTAGGAATTGTGCTCCTTTGGTCCTTTTGCTTCCTTGGTTCTCTGATAGCCGTAAAGATGGTTGTAATATACCATTCTCTCTCAGTTTTATTATTGAGAACCATCATTAGTGAGCTATAACATTAACATAGACCAAACACATTTGTATCTTTCCACAGTGTCAGCATGCGTTGACTAACAAATTCACAGACCACACCACTTTCATCAGTGGAAGTTCACTGAGTACTTGTGGGTCACCAGGTAGTCATCAGCAGGACAATCAGTTTCTTTTATTCCAATATTAAATTCTAATATCTAAAACACTATAAAGTCACATGTCACACTTTATACAAATATATTACAGAAAGGCTAAGAACATGCTTAGGCAGTCACAGGGGTTCAGGAGTCTGAACTGACAGCAAAGGCAGAGAACAGAAATGAACACAGAAAGTCACTGTGGGTGGTCAGATAAGATTACCAAACCAACCAAAAGATCTTGTTCAGGGCACAGAACTATCAAAGTGCAGGAACTTATTCTAGTTTAAGGTCCAGACGGTTGACAGTAGTTTTACAGTGTCAGCTTGGACTGGGCCATGCATGGTTGTTAAGGGCAGGAGAAACTACACTCTGCTAAGATCAGAGGGCAGAGATCTGTAAGGTTCTCTCTGTAGTTATTTTCCTGGGCCAAGTTCATGATAAATAACCAGGTGACAAGGTCAGGTCAGTGTGCCACTGTTTCCAGGCTTGGGGATGGTGCTTCCTTTTATGGTCCTCAAGTGAGGGGATTGCTTCATTCAGTGGTCTGTTTTGTTCAATAAACTCATGGGTTTTTCTGTTGTGAGTCTGATAAACCCATGCATCCATGTGCTTCTGATTAATTTGATAAGTACACATCCAGTCATTTTATTAACATTATTAATTTAATTATCAGTTTGTGCCTTAGGCAGATGGTGGTTGTTTACTTGTACACACATAGTGTAGAGCCATTCTATCTGAGAAATTGAACTCAAAACATAGTAGCTTATGGCTACTGCTTTATAAAGTGAGTAACTCAGGTTTAGGCACAGCTTGAAAACTGCTGTACTATATATCATGGAGTAACTCAGAACAGGGCACAGCCTGCTCTCCACAGAGACATTGACCTTCCATGAACTTCTTCATCCTACTGACAGTTAAATTTCTTTGTTGTTTTAAAATAAGCCAATTTTTGGTTCCACTATAGCTGAAGTGTTGATCT
This sequence comes from Glaucomys volans, assembly GCA_020662805.1. Taxonomy (NCBI): domain Eukaryota; kingdom Metazoa; phylum Chordata; class Mammalia; order Rodentia; family Sciuridae; genus Glaucomys; species Glaucomys volans. Next base: position 43,197 of record JAJEJO010050309.1, read on the forward strand.
CCAGGTAATTTGATATCAGTGAGAAAGCAGAGTCAAAACTTAAAGGGTCTGTTTAGTCCATTTGTACTACTCATAAAATTTCTCTGTTCCCTTTAGTTATGAAGTCATAATGTCCATTGGTTTTAACAACCTGATCAGTTTCAGGCAGTGCTATTTGTATCCTTATCTAAGTCTCATATAGAAATCAATACCATTTCTGCTTAATGACTTAAAACTAAATTGTCTTTTTGGAAGAATTTTGTATTCAGCATAACTAATAACACTTCCATTAGCTTGCAGAATATCTCACAGATATTTTGAGATTTGAAGATTAGTTTACAGAATATCTCTATCATAAAACTGATGAGATCCTAAGCCAGTATTAAGCATGTCTCTTTGCAGCTGCAAAAGGTTCCAAGACTCAAATCTGTATTATTTGTCTCCTAATCCATCTTCTTTGTACACAAAGAGCAACCCATTTCTCAAACAAATGTTGGGAGCTAGTCATCTTCTCTTTTACCTTTTAAGGCAAAAAAAATTTAAAAAGAACATAAAACAAGACATTTACATCACTGTATGTATAGAAGATCATAAGCAAATCAATCTGTGTGGGAAAGGTTTTGAAAAAATAAAACTTTTCCTTAAAAAAGTGTTTTAGTAAATCACCCCATATACTGGGAAAATTCAAGATTAAATGTAAATCTAATTAAAAGAGGATAATTAAAATAGCAAAGAAAAAATGATTGAATATTTCTTTCTAATACAAGTGAGAAACAAAGGTGAATTGTAGTACAGCACAGATAGACAGAAATGAATCATATGTTCAATTTCCCAGGAAGAAGATAAAATGACATTTAAGGTATTTTAAAATGGAACATTGTGCATTGACTTTGAAGATATTATTCCAAAGATCTAATAATAGAACATAATCCATTTCATTTAGACTTCAGTTAAATGTGTTTTTGATGTAATAATACATTAACATAATATTCTAATACTTTAAATTATGACTTCAGGTCATGACTAATTAATCTGTGGGGTTTTATTAGACTCTATAAAACCTAGAAATAGTTGGTAAAAAGAAAAATTATGTTTTAATGACTTTTGTAAAGCAGTTTAGTCTTTAAAAAGAAATCTGACTCTAAAGGTTTAAAATTAAAATTAAATTATTATTTAAGGTTTAACTTCTTTGATTTGTTTGGTCTAATAATTGTTAGAAATACTTAAATAAGCAGCTGCAAAGAGCCTTATTTACATAATTCCAAAATTTCCATGTGGATGATTTCTTTTTTTTTTTTTTTTCCAGTTTGGATAAGGTGGCAGAATTTGTATTCTTTCTGGATGTTAGAACATTGACATCCTGAACTAAGAATAGTTTATATATCTTCTATACCTAAAGATATTAGCATTATTAATCTATAAAAATTAAATAACTATGAACAACAATTGTAAGACTTTCTAGAATCAGTTCTATTGATTTTGAATATACTTAAATGTACTTGTGGTTTTCCAAAGTGAACAACTATGAAGAACAGACCTATAGAGAGCATATTTTCCCTATAAATCAAAACCACAAGTTTAATCTTCAAAAAGATGCCAGATCTCATAATATAACTGACTACAAAACAGAAATGGAAGAGTAAAAAAATCACAAGGGCAGACAATTTGCAACTTGCCAGTATAATGCCAAGATGTTTATTCAGTTTTTCTGTCATAAGTCAATTGATAATTCATGAAGATTTTCAGCTTTTCCACAGCTTAGAATTTCACTCTAATGTAGTTTTCATTTGTTGGCATTAAATTAAATCAAGATAGACTTTTTAAGCTACTATAAATTATGTACCCACTAATATGCAAGCTCAGACATCTACAAACAAGGTCCTGAAACAAAATTAGCCTGCCACCTACTTCTCCATGATGTATGATCCATGTATAATTTTTACATTTTTAAATAGTTGAAGAAAATCAAAAGAAAAATAATATTTTGGACACATGAAAATTAGATGAAAATCAAATTTCAGAGTCCATTAATAAGGTTTTATTGAAACAGAGCTAAATAAGTTATTGTGAAATGTCTGTTGAAATAATAATGTTTTGAATACACTGAGTTAAATAAACCAGATAAGGAACATGAGCTATAACTCTGGTCTTTCAATATAGATATTAGAACATTTAACATTATATATTTCACATTACGTTGTTACTGGACAATGCTGCTCTCACTATTGGTTGCTCTCACTAATGGTCTACCAGAGAGGTGTTAATAAGAGTTTCATGTCTCTTTTAGTAGGATAAATTCATCAATACAACAGAATAATTTTCAGATCCTACAAGAAATTGGAGTTCCTTATCCCAATAGTTACAGAGAATATGACAAAATGATAAATAATGGCATCAGGAATATAAGATTCATCTCATTTAGAGATTTAATACCCTAATTTTCCAATTTCTCTTTTCTTAAGAATTGACATTATAAGACTCAATGGTTTTAGAAAAGATGGATGTAGTAGCTTTAGGTAACTCATATCTACTGATCACCCAAAACATCAACTATATTATTGTTTTAAGCATCAGAACATGTCTGTCAAAAAAAATTCTACTTTAATATCAAAATTGTCATAAAAGCACATGTATTCTGATTAAAATCTAGTTGAGCTTACTGACTCCCTGTTTTCCATGATGTCTCCACACCCATCCCAGCCTTCAGACAACTTGAGAGAACTGTGCAGATATTTTCTGAAAATATCTGCATGTAAGATATTTAAGCCAGGCATGAGTATGCTGAGGTCCTTCTATTGGTGATTCATTGTCTTACAATCAATGTCTATTTTTTTAAAACAAATCTGTTTACTAATGCATTATAGTTACACAAAAAATGGGGCTCATTTTGACATAAAATGTTACTTTTTAATTTGAAATATAAAGTTTGGTAATGAATCTTTTTGAGAATAATTTTCAAATGACATAGGAAACATGTAATCTTAAAAATAAGTTTATGTTTTATGATTAACCATAAATTAAAAAAATACTTCCTAACTTACAAAGTCCATGCACATCTTTTATTAACTTGAGCTATAAGAAATGATTAATTATGAAAATGGTAATTTCACATAGTTCAAGATGATAGATTAAAAAGATATCGATAATGGATATAATGGCTACTTGAGCTGAATTTTTAAGAGCAGCATCTTTTCCACTTTATTAATATTGTAATATTAATATTCAGGCTAAAACTAACACTAGATAGAGGTACTTAGTATAAAAATTATTATATTGCAGGGAAGCTGGATCTGAATTATCTGGGAAAATCCTTCAATTATGCAGAAGAGAGGATCAAGTAGGCTGGTTGGTTATCTTCTGAAGGGCCACCAATAGGTTTTGTTTAGTCTTTTCTATTGTAGAACAACTTCCTACCATGGCCAAACATAACATATGTAATTGACAATCCGACAAAGGTATTTCAAGTCTACCTTTTTCCTCTTGTACTTTCATTAATAACTATCGTCCATACTTTATGTTATGGTTTAAATGTAAGGTGTCCTCCAAACGCTCACATGTGAGACAATGCAGGAAGATTTAGAGGAGAAATGATCGGGTTATAAAAGTCTTAACCCAATCAGTGAATTAATCCCTGATGGGGTTAATTGAAGTGGGGAAGGGTGTGGTTAAAGGGAGTGGGAATTGGGGCGTGGCTATGGGGTATATATTTTGTATCTGGAGAGTCTCTCTGCTTGCTGATGATGCAAGCTGTTTCCCTCTGCCAGGCGCTTCTGACATGATGCTCCGCCTCACCATGGGCCCCCAGGAATACAGCTGGCCTTCTATGGACTAAGACCTCTGAAACTGTGAGCCCTCAAATAAAACTTTCCTCCTCTGTAATTGTGCTGGCCAGATCATTTAGTCACAACATTGAAAAAGCTGACTAAAACACTTTGTCTAAATCATACCATTAGATGGAGTTTCAAACTTTGGGAAGAATTTAACAGAAAGTTTTATGGAATGTAAAATAGTCCCTCTAAAAATCAGGATTTTAGATTTATCCAAATCCCAATAAACAAATATTCACATCTGAAAAATTCTACAATTCTTACTTTGGACTTAGTAATCAATTTCTCACAGCCTGGTAATTCCAATTGGCACAGGTTTAACTTTTAGTGAACTGTATAGCATTTTTAGCTATATTTCTTCCTTATTCATGAAGATGAGTTGAGAACACACTGAGCCTATAGTACATTGAGGAGAAACGTGGGATATCAGTTCATCCAATACCTACTGAGTGCCTCTTCACAATTGTATCAGAAATTGCAAATAAAGAGATTATTTAAGTCTTAGTCTATGTCCCACAAGAATTCATAGTTTGTTTTATTCTATCATAGAAATTATAACTGGTTATTTTTGTTTGTCATGCTTATAGGACGCTGACTAGAACTAGCAATGTGAGGATGTGGGCCAAATGATTGTAGTAAGAATATAGATGAATCTATAGTATTGGAATGAGTTTAGAGATGTTATGCCTCAAAATATACTAATTTTGTTTAATTACAAATTTCAGTTTTATGTTTATGATGCTGTCTGTGTTTTGGTGATTAGTGATTACATAGCCAGAAGGCAAATCAAACAACTAGAGAATCCAAAAATCCAAAAGACAAGAAAATAAATTCTTTGTCTTCTACTCCATCCATAGAATGATTTCATTTTAGATGTTTATATATGGAGAGGTGGTGGATGTAGTAAAATATAGACAGCAGGATGGCTGGGAGAAATAAAAATGAGTGAAAAGTGTACACATTTTATGATTATTTTCAGGTCACTGATCCAGTTTATTGATAAAAGATTATGAAAACTATTGATGACATCAAAAAATGTCATTAACACCTTGATCTGAGCTTGTGCTTGGATAGCTCTTTATTGAAATGTATACTGAGGCCTCCCTGGAATGTCAAATTCTGAATGCTCACAATTTTATGACAAGTATATAGATATTTCTGCCCAAGTTGTTTCATAGCTGCTTTATCTAAAACTACTCTAGATTATCTTTGCTGAAATTGAGCATTTTTATCACCCCTTTCCCTTGAATAGTTTTGAGAGAAAAATGAACAAAACAATTTGGGGAAAATAACGAATCTTCTTAGTCATAAATGGAACAAAACCAAAACACTTCAAGGTTGATGGTCTTCGATGTTAAGTCCTGTCAGAAACCCAACAATCTCAATGACTACCTTATTTTCAGAAATTCTTCTGAAGAATTGCACGTGATCCACTTTCTACTAGGTTAAAATTTGTAATTCCTGAATATCCTCTGTATTTGGGAAGCAGCACAAAAAAGTTGGCTATAAAAAATTTTAGGAATATTAGAGATTAAAAACATTATGGAGTCCTTTATGTCATAAACAAAATGAAGCATATCCTTGTGAGCAAAATTTTCTTATTAAAACAAGTTTGAAAGTAGAAATTTTAAAGTTGTTTTTCAGACTTGAGATAATTTAAAAATTAGGAAGCTCTTTTAAAAAACCACAGTCATTGAATTTAACCAGTAAAATTATGAAGATTATAAAACACAAAATTTCACATCTGCTGGATCAGGTACAAAAACTTTTTAAATCAGTTAACTTTCTAAGGTTTATGACCATTTCCTTATTGCTTTCAGGAGATAACACCAAAGTCATGAGTCACTATTAAATTACAGGCAATTTATGAATTTGAGATATTTTACTTTGAAAGTTAAATAAAGCAGTTATACCTGGTTACCTGAATTTCAGTCTACTAGTCCTGAATATAGATGAGATGGAATTTTAATGTTTTATCCTTTAGATCCCAGCTTAGATGGCACATTTGCCTTAAGATCTTCCCTGACTTTCTTTCTACAGAAACTATTGCTCCTCAAATTCCACACTTCCTTGTTGTAGTGTTGCTGAATGTTACTTTGCTATGGGTATAAATATGAGAGACACAGTCTTTCACTCCCATAGGGAGTCACTTGAATTTTCTTTTAGTGCACAAATTATTCTGTATGTGTTTTCCATTATTTTCTAATGAAGGGCTCTTGTTTTATTCATCTCTTTTTCCAGCACCCAGTTGAATGCCCAACTCATTGATATATTGGATAAATGAATTGTTGGAATGAAGTATATCCCTTTTCATAAAATTTTAATATCTTTTGCCCATTAAAGAAGATCACTTTCTATTCTTCATGACTGAAATAAGAAATTCAATGTAATCCCTTATGGAATGAACAGTGCAAAGGAAAATCAGAGGATCTGGCACAGGCTGTCCTGCAAATTCTATTCTAAAGTGACTATGGTTGTCTCTTCATCCAGTGTCCACAGAGCCTGACTCAAAATCCACCTCCTCGTGATGCTAAGAGTGCTTTTCTTGATCAACTGAGAATTATACATGGAGTTGGTGTTCCACCTGTTATATGATATGTGACGTAGTATCTATTGCTTACCTTCCACAATTCCTTTTCAATTCCTGGAAAAGAAATTTAACCTTTGTAAGTTTGGGGGAAATGTTTACAAAAATGTTTTATAAACTGTGAATCTGGAGACAATTACATTCATATTACTAATAATCTTAAAATATGAAAATATTCATGTTTTCCTTTTCCATATTGCCTTTTTATAAAAAGAGAAAAAAATTCTCCTTAATTTCTCTGGCACATATGTTAATGTTGTGATTGGATATTTTGATCTTCTTCCGTTTCATTTCTCCTATTGTGTTATTGATTTTGTTAAATAGCTGCCATTCTAAAAATATTTTGGAATACTAATATGTTTTATAATAATTCAGAAGGTAATTAACATTTTTGCTTAGTAGAATTTCCAGTTCTAGGTCAATGCAGAAAATAGAAAACCTAAAAATATGTTTGTTGTAGTGTTTCCTTAACTGGCTGACCTATATTAATAGAGTCTCAATAATTTTAGAAAAATGTAAAAACGTTAGTTTTGTTATTTCTCAAGACTTATCCTACAAATTGAAAGACACGTCCACAAGTTGTCTATTATATGAGAAGTTAATAATCTTGTTTTCTAGTTTACTGTTTTTTGACTCTGTGGAGTTCACTTCTCATTAAGATAGATGTTTCCCAAGATTCTGTACCATGATTCTTCACTTGAGTTTGAAAAGTAATTTTCAGATGTCCTGAGCTCAGATGGTGTTTCTGTTTTCAAAAAAAAAAAAGAAGAAAAAGCTTAACATCAGGGTTAGCACTTATTAATATCTAGCTTTTTGATCACAAGAGGTGTACAGTAGTAGCTCATGGTAATTTTAGTTTACATTTGTCTGATCACTATTGAGGGTGAGAATCCTTTCAGCTGCTTATTAATATATCTTCTTTGGGAAAATATCAATTCAAATATTTTGCCCATTTTAAATTGTATTGTTTTCATTGTTGACATGTCATTCATATATTTTTGATACAATTTTCTTATCAGATGTGATTCATAAATATTTTCTTCCATTCGGTTGTTTGTTTGTTCATTCTTTTGGTGCTGTGCTTTGAAGCAAAAAGTTCTATGTTTGATGATGTTTAATTTTTCTGGTCTTTTTCTTTGGTTGCTCGTGCTTTTGATGTCTCATTCTAAGAATATTTTGCCAAATTCAAGTTCAAGTAGGTTTCCTCCCTATATTTTCTTCTAAGACTTCTATAATTTTGACACTTATATTTAAGTCTTTGATCCACTTTGAGTTAATTTTTGTATATGTTGTAAGATAAGGGGCCAACTTTATATCTGAGTGTGGTTTTACAGTTGTCCCACATCATTTGTTGAAATTACTTTTCTTTCCCCATTAGGTGGTCTTGACACCTTGCTAAAAAATCACTTGATGATTTCCTCAATATATAACTACTTATAGCAGCATTTTTCATTAGCCAAAAGATAGAAGCAACCCAAATGTGCATCAAGTAATGAGTGAATTAAAAAAAATGTGGTGTACACTTATCATGGAATTTAATTTGATGATTAAAAAAAGAACAAAAGACTAAAACATAGAAGAACCATGAAAACATTATATGGAGCATAAGAAGTCAATTACAAAAGATTATTTATTATATGAATCCCTTCAGATGAAATACCCCAAGCAGGAAATTGTGCATAGAAAGTTGCTAAGTGCTGGGGGTCATACAGGAGAGTCATGGTGAGGAAGCCAAGTAGCACATAGTTTCTTTTTGTAGTGATGATATTGCTATGTTCGAAGTGTTGTAAACGTTTGAAATTGTGGTAATTGTTTCATGTGGTAAATACATTAAAACAATTAAATTATATATTGGAAACTGATGAATTTTATGCTATGTGATTTATACCTCAATAAAATTGTTTTGGAAAAGACAGACGTCTAAGGGTAAGTCTAAGGACACTAGCTTTTGACTGGTCAGGGAAGGAAGCATAAACAGTGAACAACAACTGGAAGGATCTGTTAAAGCAGAATGAACAAAGCCAAACAAACATATTAGCCTAGAAACCAAGCAGGGTAAAAAAGTCTCAGGGAAATGATCCACCAAATGTGTGAAAAATGTTACTGATAGGGTTGAATAAGGAAGGATTAAAAACTGAAAGCAATCCTAAGCAAGAAAAGTAAAACAGGAGACATCACAATGTCAGACCTTAAATTACACTACAGAGCTATAGTAACAAAAACAGCATGGTTGCTGGGGACGATGGCTCAAGACTGTAATCCCAATGGCTGGGAAGCCTGAGGCAGGAGGATTGAGAGTTCAAAGCCAGCCTCAGCAAAAGCAAGGTGCTAAGCAACTCAGTGAGACCCTGTCTCTAAATGAAATACAAAACAGGGCTGGGGATGTGAGGATTCAGTTTTCCTGTGTCCCTGAGTTCAATCTTCCCTGGTACCAAAAACAAAAACAAAAAAACAAAACTCAGCATGTTATTGACATGAAAATGAACATGAAGATCAGTGGAACAGAATAAAAGACATAGAAACAAACACATAAATACAGTTACCTCATACTAGGCAAAGGTGCAAGCAACACACATTGAAGACAGGATAGCCTCTTCAACATATGGTGTTAGGAAAATGGGAAATCCATAAGTGCCAGCATGAAGTTGAACCCCTGTCTCTTGCCCTGTCTTTCAACTCAAAGTGGATCAAGGACTGAGGCATTAGACCAGGCACCCTGCACCTCCTGGAAGAAAATGTAGGTCAAACCCCCTGTCATGTCAGCTTAGGAACTAACTTCCTCAATAAGATTCCTAAAGTACAAGTAAAATCAAGAATTAGTAAATGGTGTAGTTTCAAATTTAAAAGTTTCTTCACAGTAAAGTAAACAATCAAGAACATGAAGGGAAAGCCATAGAATGGAAGAAAATCTTTCCCACATGAACCTCAAATAGAGCATTAATTTCCAGGATATATCAAGAACTCAAAAATCTTAACAACAACAACAAAAACAAAAATGAAAACAAACAAACAAAAAACCCAAATAATAGAATCAATAAATAGGATAAGGAACTGAATAGGCACTTCACAGAATAATAAGTACGAATGGTCAACAGAGATGTGAAAAAATGTTCAACATCTCTAGCAATTAGAGAAATGCAAATCAAAGCTACATTGAGGTTTCATCTCACTCCTGTCAGAATGGCAACCATCAAGAATATAAGCAAATGCCATAATATTATTCTTCTTTATGGTTGAGTAGTATTCCATTGTTTATATGTACCACAACTTCTTTATTCATTCATCTGTTAAAGGGCATCTAGGTTGGTTCCATAATCTAGCTATTGTGAATTGAGCTGCTATAAACATTGATGTGGCTGTGTTACTGTAGTATGCTAATTTTAAGTCCTTTGAATGTAAACCAAGGAGTGGGATAACTGGGTCATGCACAACCATA
>JAJEJO010050311.1:0-33085 GCA_020662805.1 Glaucomys volans
TCAGCCCTCCTGCACATGTCAAGAGCCATCGTGCACACATCATAGGGCCCTACTGCAAAGGACCTGGAGCCCTCCTACACACGTCCTAGAGCCCTCCTGCACATGACATAAAGCTCTCCTGCACACATCCTAGAGTTCTCCTGAACATGAACTACAGTCCTCTAGCACACGTCCTTGAGCCCTCCTTCACAAATCCTACAGCCCTGGTACACATGTAATTGAGCCCTCCTACACATTTCCTTGATCCCTCCTAAACACGTATTAGAGCCCTCCCACACACATCCTAGTGATCTCCTGCACATGTCCTGCAGCTCTCCTTCACACGTCTTACATCCCTTCTGCACATGTCCTAGAGCCTTAATTCACAAGTCCTGCAGCCCTCTAACGCACGTCCTAGAACCCTCCTAAACACATACTAGAGCCCAACTACACACATCCTGGAGCACGACTACACACATCCTAGAGCTCTCCTGCACACCTCCTACAAGCCTCATGCACACGTCCTTCAGACCTCCTGCACACACCCTCCAGCCCACCCCACATCCCTGAGCCCTCCTACACACATGCTGGAGCACTCCTACACACGTCCTGGTGCCCTCCTGTATTTGTCCTACAACCCTCCTGCAAAGGTGTTAGAGACATCTGCACACATCAGAGAGCCTCCCTAAACATGTCCTGGAGACATTCTTAACATGTCTGACAGCCCTTCTGCAATCATCCTAGATCCCTTCTACACACATCCTAGAGCCCTCCTACACAGATCCTAGATCCATCCCTGACGTGTCATAAAGCCTTCGTACACACGTGCTAGAGGCCTCCTTCCCACGTCCTACAGCCCTCCTGCACACGAATTAGAGCCCTTCTGCACATGTCCTGGAGCACTCCTACTCACATCCTAGAGCTCTCTTTCACACGTCCTACAGCCCTCCAGCACACATCCTAAATCCTCCATCACACAACCAAGAGCCCTCCTACACATATCGTAGAGTGCTTCTCCACGTCATAAACCTCTCATAAACTCGTGCTAGAGCCCTCCTTCACCCATCCTACATCCCTCCGACACACATCCTAGAGCCATAATTCACAAGTCCTGCCGCCCTCCTACGCACGTCCTAGAATCCTCCTAAACACAACCTAGAGGCCACCTATACACATCCTGGAGCACTCCTACACATATTCTACAGCTCTCCTGCACACATCCTACAACCCCCTGCACAAGTCTTACAGACCACCTGAACACGTCCCACAGCCCTCCTCCACATGTCCCTGATGCCTCCTACACAGGTCCTAGAGCCCTACTGCACACATCTTAAAGCCCAATTGCACACGTCTTAAAGCCCTCATCCACATGACCTAGAGCCCTACTTGACACGTGCTACATTCCTCCTATACACATCATAAAGCCCTCCTACACTCGTCATATAGCCCTCCGAAAAACATACTAGAGCCCTCCTACACACATTTTACAGCCCTCCTACACATGTCCCAGAGCCCTCCTACATGTATCCTAGTGCCCTCCTACACATATCCTAGACCATCCTACACAGGTACTAGAACCATCCTACAAACGTCCTGGAGCACTCCTACACACGTCCTAGACCCCTCCTGCACATGTCCATTAGCCCTCATGCACATCCTACAGACCTCCTGCACACATTCTACAGTCCTCTTATACATGTCCCTGAGCCCTCCTACACACATCCTAGAGCCCTCCTGCACACGTCTTAAAACCCTCTTGCACACGTCTTAAAGCCCTCTTGCAAACAACCTAGAGACCTACTTGACACGTCCTACATTCCTCCTATTCACTTCATAAAGCCCTCCTCCACACATCCTAGAGCCCTCCTTCACACATCCTCCACTCTCCTGCAAAGTACTACAACCCTCCTACACAAGTTCAAAAGCCCTCCTACACACATCCTACAGCCCTCATATACACGTCCTACATCCTGCCTGCACAATTCCCACATACCTCCTGCTCACATCTTTGAGTCCTTCTTCATAAGACCTAGAGCACTCCCTCACACGTCCTACAACCCTCCTGCACACGTCCTAGAGTTCTACTTCACACGTCCTTCAGCCCTCCTTCAAAAGTCCTACAGCCCTCCTAACCATATCCCAGAATCCTCCTACACACGACCTAGAGCCCTACCACACATGTCCTAGAGCCCTCCTTCACAAGTCCTACCGCCCTACTGCACACGACCTAGATCCTCCTACCCACAACAAAGAGCACTCCTACACAGATCCTAGAGTCCTCCTGCACATGTCATAAAACCCACGGACACACATCTAGAGTCCTCTTTCACCCGTCCTACATCCCTCCTGCACAAGTTCTAGATCCTTAATTCACAAGTCCTGCAGCCCTCCTTTGCATGTCCTAGACCCTCCTACAAACGTCCTAGAGCTCTCCTACATACGTCCTGGAGCACTCCTACACACGTCCTAGACCCCTCCTTCACACGTCTTAGAACCCTCCTGCACACGTCCTACAGACCTCCTGCACATTTCCCAGAGCCCTCCTCAACACATCGTAGAGCCCTCATTCACGTTGTACAGCTGTCCTACACACTTTTTAGCACCCTACTACACACATGTTTGATCCCTCCTATACACATACTAGTGCACTCCTATACACATGCTACAGACCGCCTACACACCTCTTTCAGCCCTTCTGCACATGTCAAGAGCCATCGTGCACACATCATAGAGCCCTTCTGCAAACGAACTGGAGCCCTCCTACACACGTCCTAGAGCCCTGCTGCACATGACATTTGCTCTCTTGCACACATCCTAGAGTTCTGAACATGACCTACAGTCCTCTAGCACACGTCCTTGAGCCCTCCTTCACATATCCTACAGCCCTGGTACACATGTAATTGAGCCCTCCTACACACTTACTAGATCCCTCCTAAACACGTATTAGAGCCCTGTCACACACATCCTAGTGATCTCCTGCACAGGTCCTGGAGCTCTCCTTCACATGTCTTACATCCCTTCTACACATGTCCTAGAGCCTTAATTCACAAGTCCGGCAGCCCTCTAACCCACGTCCTACTACCCTCCTACACACATAGTAGAGACCTCCTACACACATCCTGGAGGATGACTACACTCGTCCTAGATCTCTCCTGCACACGTCCTACAACACTCCTGCACATGTCCTACAGACCTCCTGCACACACCCTACAGCCCGCCCCACATCCCTGAGCTCTCCGACACACATCCTGGAGCCCTCCTACACACGTCCTAGTGCCCTCATGTACATCTCCTACAACCCTCCTGCAAAGGTGCTAGAGACCTCTGCACACATCAGAGAGCCCTCCTAAACACGTCCTAGAGACTTCCTTAACATGTCTGACAGCCCTTCTGCAATCATCCTAGATCCCATCTACACACATCCTAGAGCCCTCCTACACAGATCCTAGATCCCTCCCACACGTGTCATAAAGCCCTCGTAAACACGTGCTAGAGGCCTCCTTCCCACGTCCTACAGCCCTCCTGCACACGAATTAGAGCCCTCCTGCACATGTCCTGGAGCACTCCTACACACATCCTAGAGCTCTCCTTCACACGTCCTACAGCCCTCCAGCACACATCGTAAACCCTCCTTCACACAACCAAGAGCCATCCTACACATGTCCTAGAGTGCTTCTGCACATGTCATAAACCTCTTGTACACTCATGTTAGAGCCCTCCTTCACCCATCCTACATCCCTCTGGCACACATCCTAGAGCCTTAATTCACAAGTCTTGCCACCCTCCTATGCACGTCCTAGGACCCTACTAAATACAACCTAGAGACCTCCTACACACATCCTGGAGCACTCCTACACATATCCTACAGATCTCCTGCACACATCCTCCCCCCCCCTGCACGCGTCTTACAGACCTCCTGACCACATCCCACAGATATCCTCCACATGTGCGTAGGCCTCCTACACAGGTCCTAGAGCCCTCCTGCAAACATCTTGAAGCCCGCTTGCACATGTCTTACACATAAAGCCGCCCTACACACATCCTATAAGCCACCGAAAAACATCCTAGAGCCCTCCTACACACATCCTACAGCCCTCCTACACATGTCCCAGAGCACTCCTACACATGTCCTAGAGCCCTCCTACACATGTCCTACAGCCCTCCAACCCAGTTCCTAGAGCCCTCGTGCACAGGTTTTACAGCCATCCTGCAAATGTCCTAGATCCTTCCTGCACACGTCACAGAGCCCTACTTCACACATCCTCCACCATCCTGCAAAGGTCCTACAAACCTCCTACACACGTCCTAAAGCCCTCCTACACACGTCCTACAGCCCTCATGCAGGCGTCCTACATCTGGGCTGCACAATTCACACATAACTCCTGCTCACATCTTTGAGTCCTCCTTCACAAGACCTAGAGCCCTCTTTCACATGTTCTACAACACTCCTGCCCACGTCCTAAAGTCCTACTTCACACGTCCTTCAGCCCTCCATCAAAAGTCCTACTGCCCTCCTACACACGTCCTAGAGCCCTCCTACACATGTCCTACAGCCCTCCATTACACGTCCTACAACCTCCTGCACACGTCCTAGATCCTCCAACACACAACCAAGAGCCCTCCTACACAGGCCCTAGAGTCCTCCTGCACATGTCATAAAGCCTTCGTACGCACATGCTAGAGCCCTTTTTCAGCCGTCCTACATCCCTCCTGCACACGACCTAGACCATTAATTCACAAGTCCTGCAGCCCTCCTACGCATGTCCTAGACCCTCCAACACACGTCCTAGAGCCCTCCTACAAACGTCCTGGAGCACTCCTACACACGTCCTAGACCCTTCCAGCACATGACCTACAGCCCTCGTGTTCATCCTACAGACCACCTGCACACATTCTACAGTCCTCCTATACACGTCCCTGAGCCCTCCTACACATCTTAGAGCCCACATGCACACGTCTTAAAGCCCTCTTGCAAACAACCTATAGCCCTACTTGTCACGTCCTACATTCCTCCTATACACTTCATAAAGCCCTCCTCCACACATCCTAGAGGCCTCCTTCACACATCCTCCACTCTCCTACAAAGTCCTACAACACTCCTACACACGTTCAAATGCTCCTGCACAACTCCTACAGCCCTTATGCACACGTCCTACATCCGGCCTGCACAATTCACACATACCTCCTGCTTACATCTTTGAGTTCTCCTTCACAAGATCTAGAGCACTCTTTCACACGTCGTAAAGCCCTCCTGCACACGTCCTAGAATCCGACTTCACAAGTCCTTCAGCCCTCCTTCAAAACTCCTACAGCCCTTCTCACCATATCCCAGAATCCTCCTACACATGACCTAGAGCCCTACCACACATGTCCTAGAGCCCTCCTTAACAAGACCTACAGCCCTCCTGCACACGTCCTAGATCCTCCAACACACAACAAAGAGCACTCCTACACAGATCCTAGAGTACTCCTGCACATGTCATAAAGCCCACGTACACACATGCTAGAGCCCTCTTTCAGCCGTCCTACATCCCTCCTGCACACGTCCTAGACCCTTAATTCACAAGTCCTGCAGCCCTCCTATGCATGTCGTAGACCCTCCTACACACGTCCTAGAGCCCACCTACAAACGTCCTGGAGCACTCCTACATACGTCCTGGAGCACTCCTACACACGTCCTAGACCCCTCCTGCACATGTCTTAGAACCCTCCTGCACATGTCCTACAGACCTCCTGCACATGTCCCAGAGCCCTCCTCAACATATCGTAGAGCTCTCATTGACATTCTACAGCAGTCCTACACACGTTTTAGCATCCTACTACACACATTTTCGATCCCTCCTATACACATACTAGAGCACTCCTACACACGTGCTACAGACCGCCTACAAACCTTTTTCAGCCCTCCTGCACATGTCAAGAGCCATCGTGCACACATCATAGAGCCCTTCTGCAAACGACCTGGAGCCCTCCTACACACATCCTAGAGCCCTTCTGCACATGACATAAAGCTCTCCTGCACACATCCTAGAGTTTTCCTGAACACGACTTACAGTCCTCTAGCACACGTCCTTGAGCCCTCCTTCACAAATCCTACAGTCCTGGTACACATGTAATTGAGCCCTCCTACACACTTCCTAGATCCCTCCTAAACAAGTATTAGAGCCCTCCCACACACATGTTAGTGATCTCCTGCACACGTCCTGCAGCTCTCCTTCACACGTATTACATCCCTTCTGTACATGTCCTATAGCCTTAATTCACAAGTCCTGCAGCCCTCTAACGCACGTCCTAGAACCCTCCTACACACATACTAGAGACCTCCTACACATATCCTGGAGCACGACTACACACGTCCTAGAGCTCTCCTGCACATGTCCTACAGACTTCCTGCACAAACCCTACAGCCCACCCCACACCCCTGAGCGCTCCTACACACATCCTGGAGCCCTCCTACACACGTCCTAGTGCCCTCCTGTACATGTCCTACAACCCTCCTGCAAAGGTGCTAGAGACCTCTGAACACATCAGAGAGCCCTCCTAAACATGTCCTAGACACATCCTTAACATGTCTGACAGCCCTTCTGCAATCATCCTAGATCGCTTCTACACACATCCTAAAGCCCTCCTACACAGATCCTAGATCCCTCCCGCACGTGTCATAAAGGCCTCCTACACACGTGCTAGAGGCCTCCTTCCCACGTCCTACAGCTCTACTGTACACGAATTAGCGCCCTCCTGCACATGTCCTGGAGCACTCCTGCACACATCCTAGAGCTCTCCTTCACACGTCCTACAGCCCTCCAGCACACATCCTAAATCCTCCTTCACACAACCAAGAGGCCTCCTGCACATGTCCTAGATTGCTTCTGCACATGTCATAAACCTCTCGTACACTCGTGCTAGACACCTCCTTCACCCATCCTCCATCACTCCGGCACCCATCCTAGAGCCTTAATTCACAAGTCCGGCTGCCCTCCTACGCATATCCTAGGACCCTCCTAAACACATCCTAGAGACCTCCTGCCCACGTCTTGGAGCACTTCTACACATATCCTATAGCTCTCCTGCACACATCCTACACCTCCGTGCACACGTCTTACAGACCTCCTGAACACGTCCCACAGCCCTCCTCCACATGTCCCTGAGGCCTCCTACACAGGTCCTAGAGCCCTCCTGCATACATCTTAAAGCCCTCTTGCACACGTCTTAAAGCCCTCTAGCACATGACCTAGAGCCCTACTTGAAACGTTCTGCATTCCTCCTATACACGTCATAAAGCCCTCCTACACACGTCCTATAGCCCTCCGAAAAACTTCCTAGAGCCCTCCTACACACATCCTACGCACTCCTACACATGTCCCAGAGTTCTCCTACACATATCCTAGAGTCCTCCTATCCACTTCCTAGCACCCTCCTGCACACGTTTTACAGCATCCTGCAAAAATTCTAGATCCCTCCTGCACACGTCACAGAGCCCTCCACCACACGTCCTAGAGCCCTACTTCACATATCCTCCACCCTCATGCAAAGGTCCTACAACCCTCCTACATACGCCCTAAAGCCCTCCTACAAACGTCCTACAGATCTCATGCACACGTCCTACATCCTGCCTGCACAATTCACACATATTTCCTGCTCACATCTTTGAGTCCTCCTTCACAAGACCTAGAGCCCTATTTCACAGGTCCTACAACCCTCCTGCACACGTCCTAGAGTCCTACTTCACATGTCCTTCGGTTCTCCATCAAAAGTCCTACAGCCCTCCTGCACACGTCCTAGACCCTTAATGCACAAATCCTGCAGCCCTCCTACGCATGTCCTAGACCCTCCTACACACGTCCTAGAGCCGGCCCTCAAACGTTTTGGAGCACTCCTACACACGTCTTACACCACACCTGCACATGTCCTACAGCCCTCGTGCACATCCTACAGACTTCCTGCACACATTGTGCACACCTCCTATACACGTCCCTGAGCCCTCCTACACACATCCTATAGCCCTCCTGCACACGTCTTAAAACCCTCTTGCACACGTCTCAAAGCCCTCTTGCAAACAACCTATAGCCCTACTTGACACGTCCTACATTCCTCCTATACACTTCATAAAGCCCTCCTCCACACATCCTAGAGCCTTCCTTCATATTCCTCCACTCTCCCGCAAAGTCCTACAACCCTCCTACACACGTTCAAAAACCCTCCTACACACGTCCTACAGCCCTCATGCACACGTCCTACATCCGGCCTGCACAATTCACACATACTTCCTGCTCACATCTTTGAGTACTCCTTCACAAGACCTACAGCACTCTTTCACACGTCATACAACCCTTCTGCATATGTCCTAGAGTCCTAATTTACACGTCCTACAGCCCTCCTTGAATAGTCCTACAACCCTCCTATCCATATCCCAGAATCCTCCTACAAACGACTTAGAGACCTACCACATATGTCCTAGAGCTCTCCTTCAGAGGCCTACAGCCCTCCTGCACACATCCTAGATCCTCCTACACACAACAAAGAGCACTCCTACACAGAATCCAGAGTCCTCCCGCACATGTCTTAAAGCCCACGTACACACATCTAGAGCCCTCTTTCACCCATCCTACATCCCTCCTGCAAAAGTTCTAGATCCTTAATTCACAAGTCCTGCAGCCCTCCTTTGCATGTCCTAGACCCTCCTACACACGTCCTAGAGCTCTCCTACATATGTCCTGGAGCACTTCTACACACGTCCTAGACCCCTCCTGCACACGTCTTAGAACCCTCCTGCATGCGTACTACAGACCTCTTGCACATGTCCCAGAGCACTCCTCAACACATCGTAGAGCTCTCATTCACGTTGTACAGCCGTCCTACACACGTTTTAGCACCCTACTACACACATCTTAGATCCCTCCTATACACATACTAGAGCACTCCTACACACGTGCTACGGACCACCTACACACCTCTTTCCGCCCTCCTGCACATGTCAAGAGCCATCGTGCACACATCATAGAGACCTTCTGCAAAAGACCTGGAGCCCTCCTACACACATCCTAGAGCCCTCCTGCACATGACATAAAGCTCTCCTGCACACATCCTAGAGTTCTCCTGAACATGACCTACAGTCCTCTAGCACAGGTCCTTGAGCCCTCCTTCACAAATCCTATAGCACTGGTACACATGTAAATGAGCCCTCCTACACACTTCCTAGATCCCTCCTAAACACGTATTAGAGCCCTCCCACACACATCTTGGTGATCTCCTGCACACGTCCTGCAGCTCTCCTTCACAGGTCTTACATCCCTTCTGCACATGTCCTAGAGCCTTAATTCACAAGTCCTGCATCCCTCTAACACAGGTCCCAGAACCCTCCTACACACATACTAGAGCCCTCCTACACACATCCTGGAGCACGACGACACACGTCGTAGAGCTCTCCTGCACACGTCCTACAACCCTCCTGCACATGTCCTACGGACCGCCTGCACACACCCTACAGCCCGCCCCACATCCCTGAGCCCTCCTACACACATCCTGGAGCCCTCCTACACACGTCCTAGTGCCCCCCTGTACATGTGATACAACCCTCCTGCAATGGTGCTAGAGACATCTGCGCACATCAGAGAGCCCTCCTAAACACGTGCTAGAGACATCCTTAACATGTCTGACAGCCCTTATGTAATCATCCTAGATCCCTTCTACACACATCCTAGAGCTCTCCTACACAGATGCTAGATCCCTCCCACACGGGTCATAAAGCCCTCATACACACGTTCTAGAGGCCTCCTTCCAACGTCCTACAGCCTTCCTGCACTCGAATTAGAGCCCTCCTGCACATGTCCTGGAGCTCTCCTTCACACGTCCTACAGCCCTCCAGCACACATCCTAAACCCTCCTTCACACAACCAAGAGCCCTCCTACACATGTCCTAGAGGGCTTCTGCACATGTCATAAACCTCTCATACACTCGTCCTAGAGCCCTCCTTCACCCATCCTACATCCCTCTGGCACACATCCTAGAGCCTTAATTCACAAGTCCTGCCGCCCTCCTACGCACGTCCTAGAAGCCTCCTAAACACATCCTAGAGACCTCCCACACACATCCTGGAGCACGCGTACACATATCCTACAGCTCTCCTGCACACATCCTATAACCCCCTGCACACGTCTTACAGACCTCCTGAACACGTACCACAGCCCTCCTCCACATGACCTAGAGCCCTACTTGGCACGTGCTACATTCCTCCTATACACGTCATAAAGCACTCCTACACACGTCCTATAGCCCTCCGAAAAACATCCTAGAGCCCTCCTAAAAACATCCTACAGCCCTCCTACACATGTCCCAGAGCCCTCGTACACATGTCCTAGAGCCCTCCTACACATGTCCTACAGCCCTCCAACCCAGTTCCTAGAGCGCTCCAGCACACGTTTTACAGCCATCCTGCAAACGTCCTACATCCCTCCTGCACATATCACACAGCCCTGCCCCACACGTCCTAGAGCCCTCTTCACACATCCTCCACCCTCCTGCAAAGGTCCTACATCCCTCCTACACACGTCCTAAAGCCCTCCTACACACATCCTACAGCCCTCATGTACACGTCCTACATACGGCCTGCACAATTCACACATACCTCCTTCTCACATCTTTGAGTCCTCCTTCACAAGACCTAGAGCCCTCTTTCACACGTCCTACAACCCTCCTGCACACATCCTAGAGTCCTACTTCACACGTCCTTTAGCCCTCCATCAAAAGTCCTACAGCCCTCCTACACACGTCCTTGAGCCCTCCTACACATGTCCTACAGGCCTCCATTACACGTGCTACAACCTTATGCACATCCTAGATCCTCTCACACACAACCAAGAGCCCTTCTACACAGGAACTAGAGCCCTCCTGCACATGTCAGAAAGCCCTAATACACACATGCTAGAGCCCTCTTTCAGCTCTCCTACATCCCTCCTGCCTACGTCCTAGACCCTTAATTCACAAGTCCTGCAGCCCTCCTACACATGACCGAGACCCTCCTACACACGTCCTAGAGCCCTACTACAAACATCCTGGAGCACTCCTACACACGTCCTAGACCCCTCCTGCAAATGTCCTACAGCCCTCGTGCACATCCTACAGACCACCTGCACACATTTTACAGTCCTCATATACACATGCCTGAGCCCTACTCCACACATCCTAGAGCCCTCCTTCACACATCCTCCACTCTCCTTCGAAGTCCTACAACCCACCTACACACGTCCTACACCCCTCATGCACACGTCCTACATCCGGCCTGCACAATTCACACATACCTCCTGCTCACATCTTTGAGTCCTCCTTCACAAGACCTCAAGCACTCTTTCACACGTCCTACAACCCTCTTGCACACGTCCTAGAGTCCTACTTCACATGTCCTTCAGCCCTCCTACAAAAGTCCTACACCCCTCCTAACCATATCCCAGAATCCTCCTACACACGACTTAGAGCCCTACCACACATGTCCTAGAGCCTTCCTTCACAAGTCCTACAGCCCTCCTGCACACCTCCTAGATCCTCCTACACACAACAAAGAGCTCTTCTAGACAGATCCTAGAGTCCTCCTGCACATGTCATAACGCCCACGAACACACATCTAGAGCCCTCTTTCACGCATCCTACATCCCTCCTGCACAAGTTCTAGATCCTTAATACACAAGTCCTGCAGCCCTCTAACGCACGTCCTAGTATGCTACTACACACATACTAGAGCCCTCCTACACACATTCTGGAGCCCGACGACACATGTCCTAGAGCTCTCCTGCACACGTCACACAACCTTCCTGCACATGTCCTACAGACCTCCTGTACACACCCTACAGCCCACCCCACATCCCTGAGCCGTCCTAGACACATCCTGGAGCTCTCCTACACACGTCCTAGTGCCCTCCTGTACATGTCCTAAACCCTCCTGCAAAGGTGCTAGAGACCTCTGCACACATCAGAGAGACCTCCTAAACCCGTCCAAGAGACATCCTTAACATGACTAACAGCCATTCTGTAATCATCCTAGATCCCTTCTACACACATCCTAGAGACCTCCTACACGGATCCTAGATCCCTACCGCAAGTGTCATAAAGCCCTCGTACACACGTACTAGAGGCCTCCTTCCCACGTCCTACAGCCCTCCTGCACACGAATTAGAGACCTCTTGCACATGTCCTGGAGCACTCCAACACACATCCTAGAGCTCTCCTTCACACGTCCTACAGCCCTCCAGTACACATCCTAAACCCTCCTTAACACAACCAAGAGCCCTCCTACACATGTCCTAGAGTGCTTCTGCACATGTCATAAACCTCTCATACACTCGTGCTAGAGCCCTCCATCACCCATCCTACATCCCTCCTGCACACATCCTAGAGCCTTAATTCACAAGTCCTGCCGCCCTCCTACACACGTCCTAGAACCCTCCTAAACACATCCCAGAGAACTCCTACACACGTCCTGGAGCATTCCTACACATATCCTACAGCTCTCCTGCACACATACTACACCCTCCTGCACACGTCTTACAGACCCCCTGAACACATCCCACAGCCCTCCTCAACATGTCCCTGAGGCCTCCTACACAGGTCCTAGAGATCTTCTGCAAACATCTTAAAGCGGTCTTGCACACGTCTTAAAGCCCTCTTGCAAATGACCTAGAGCCCTACTTGACACGTGCTACATTCCAACTATACACGTCATAAAGCACTCCTACACACGTCCTACAGCCCTCCTACACATGTCCCAGAGCCCTCCTACACATGTCCTAGAGCCCTCCTACACATGTCCTAGAGCCCTCCAACCCACTTCCTAGAGCCCTCCTGCACACGTTTTACAGCCATCCTGCAAAGGTCCTAGATTCCTCCTGCACACGTCACAGAGCCCTCCTCCACACGTCCAAGAGCCCTCCTTCATACATCCTCCACCCTCCTGCAAAGGTCCTACAACCCACCTACACATATCCTAAAGCCCTACTAAACACGTCCTACAGCCCTCATGCACACGTCCTATATCTGGCTTGCACAATTCACACATACCTACTGCTCACATCTTTGAGACTTTCAAAAGACCTAGAGCCCACTTTCACACATCCTACAACCCTCCTCCACACGTCCTAGAGTCCTACTTCACACATCCTACAGCCCTCCATCAAAAGTCCTACAGCCTTCCTACACAAGTCCTAGAACCCTCCTACACATGTCCTACTGACCTCCATTACACGTCCTACCACCTCCTGCACACGTCCTAGATCCTCTGACACAAAACCAAGAGCCCTCCTACACAGGCCCTAGAGTCCTCCTGCACATGTCATAAAGCCCTTGTACACACATGCTAGAGCCCTCTTTCAGCCGTCCTAAATCCCTCCTGCACACGTCCTAGGCACCTAATTCACAAGTCCTGCCACCCTGCTATGCATGTCCTAGACCATCCTACACACGTCCTGGAGCCCTCCTACAAACAACCTGGTGCACTCCTACACACGTCCTAGACCTCACCTGTACATGTCCTACAGCCCTCGTGCACATCCTACAGAGAACCTGCACACATTCTACAGTCTTCCTATACACGTCCCTGAGCCCTCCTACACACATCCTAGAGCGCTCCTGCACACGACTTAAAACCCTCTTGCACACGTCTTAAAGCCCTCTTGCAAACAGCCTAGAGACCTTCTTGACACGTCCTACATTCCTCCTATACACTTCATAATGCCCTCCAACACACATCCTAGAGCCCTACTTCACACATCCTCCACTCACCTTCAAAGTCCTACAAACTTCCTACAAACATTCAAAAGCCCTCCTACACACGTCCTACAGCCCTCATGCATTCGTCCTAAAACCGGCCTGCACAATTCACACATACCTCCTGCTCACATCTTTGAGTCCTCCTTCACAAGACCTAGAGCACTTTTTCTCACGTCCTTCAACCCTCCTGCACACGTCCTAGAGACGTACTTCACACGTCCTTCAGCCCTCCTTCAAAAGTCCTACAGCCCTCTTAACCATATCCCAGAATCCTCCTACACACGACCTAGAGCCCTACCACAAAAGTCCTAGAGCCCTCCTTCACAAGTCCTACAGCCCTCCTGCACACGTCCTAGATCCTCCTACACACAACAAAGAGCACTCCTACACAGATCCTAGGGTCCTCCTGCACATGTCATAAACCCCACGTACACACATCTAGAGCCCTCTTTCACACATAGTACATCCCTCCTGCACAAGTTCTAGATCCTTAATTCACAAGTCCTGCAGCCCTCCTATGCATGTCCTACAACCTCCTACACACGTCCTAGAGCTCTCCTACATACGTCCTGGAGCACTCCTACACACGTCCTAGACCCCTCCTGCACACGTCTTAGAACCCTCCTGCACACGTCCTACAGGCCCCTGCACATGTCCCAGACCCCTCCTCAACACATCGTAGAGCTCTCATTCACGTTGTACAGCTGTCCTACACACATTTTAGCACTCTACTACACACATCTTTGATCCCTCCTATACACATACTAGAGCACTCCTACACACGTGCTACAGACCGCCTACACACCTCTTTCAGCCCTCCTGCACATGTCAAGAGCCATCGTGCACACATCATAGAGACCTTCTGCAAACGACCTGGAGCCCTCCTACACACGTCCTAGAGCCCTCCTGCACATGACATAAAGCTCTCATGCACACATGCTAGAGTTACCTGAACATGACCTACAGTCCTCTAGCACACGTCCTTGAGTCCTCCTTCACAAATCCTACAGCCCTGGTACACATGTAATTGAGCCCTCCTACACACTTCCTAGATCCCTCCTAAACACTTATTAGAGCCCTCCCACACACATCCTAGTGATCTCCTGCACACGTCCTGCAGCTCTCCTTCACACGTCTTACACCCCATCTGCAAGTCTCCTACAGCCTTAATTCACAAGTCCTGCAGCCCTGTAACGCACGTCCTGGAACCCTCCTACACACATACTAGATCCCTCATAAACACATCCTGGAGCACGACGACACACGTCCTAGAGATCTCCTGCACACGTCCGACAACCCTCTTCGACTTGTACTACACTCCACCTGCACACACCCTACAGCCCGCCCCACATTCCTGAGCCCTCCTACACACATCCTCTAGCCCTCCTACACACGTCCTAGTGCCCTCCTGTACGTGTGCTACAACCCTCCTGCAAAGGTGCTAGAGACCTCTGCACACATCAGAGAGCCCTCCTAGACACATCCTAGAGACATCCTTAAGATGTCTGAGAGACCTTCTGCAATCATCCTGGATCCCTTCTACCCACATCCTAGAGCCCTCCTACACAGATCCTAGATCCCTCCCAAACGTGTCATAAAGCCCTCGTACACACGTGCTAGAGGCCTCCTTCCCACGTCCTATAGCCCTCCTGCACACGAATTAGAGCCCTCCTGCACATGTCCTGGAGCACTCCTACGCACATCCTAGAGCTCCCCTTCACACGTCCTACAGCCCTCCATCACACATCCTAAATCCTCCTTCACACAATCAAGAGCCCTCCTACACATGTCCTAGAGTGCTTCTGCACATGTCATAAACCTCTCATACACTCATGCTAGAGCCCTCCTTCACCCATCCTACATCCCTCCGGCACACATCCTAGATCCATAATTCACAAGTCCTGCCACCCTCCTACGCATGTCCTAGGACCCTCCTAAACACATCCTAGAGACCTCCTACACACGTCCTGGAGCACTCCTACACATATCCTACAGCTCTCCTGCACACATCCTACACGCCCCTGCACACGTCTTACAGACCTCCTGAACTCGTCCCACAGCCATCCTACACATGTCCGTGAGGCCTTCTACACAGGACCTAGAACCCTCTTGCAAACATCTTAAAGTCCTCTTACACACGTCTTAAGGCCCTCTTGCACATGACCTAGAGCTCTACTTGACACGTGCTACATTCCTGCTATACACGTCATAAAGCCCTGCTGCACACGTCCTATAGCCCTAGGAAAAACATCCTAGAGCCCTCCTACGCACATCATAGAGCCCTCCTACACATGTTCCAGATCCCTCCTACACACATATACAGCCCTCTTACACATGTCCTAGAGCCCTCCAACCCACTTCCTAGAGCCCTCCTGCACACGTTTTACAGCCATCCTGCAAACGTACTAGATCCCTCCTAAACACGTCAGAGAGCCCTCCGCCACACGTCCTAGAGCCCTCCTTCACACATCCTCTACCCTCCTGCAAAGGTCCTACAACCCTCCTACACACATCGTAAAGCCCTCCTACACACGTAATACAGCCCTGATGCACACGTCCTACATCCGGCCTGCACAATTCACACATACCTCCTGCTCACATCTTTGAATCCTCCTTCAAAAGACCTAGATCCCACTTTCACACGTCCTAAAACCCTCCTGAACACGTCCTAGAGTCCTACTTCACACGTGCTTCAGCCTTCCATCAAAAGTCCTACATCCCTCCTACACACGTCCTAGAGTCCTCCTACACATGTCCTACAGCCCTCGTGCACATCCTACAGACCACCTGCACACATTCTACAGTCTTCCTATACACGACCCTGAGCCCTCCTACACACATCCTAGAGCCCTCCTGCATACGTCTTAAAACCCTCTTGCAAATGTCTTAAAGCCCTCTTGCAAACAGCCTAGAGCCCTACTTGACACGTCCTACATTACTCCTATGCACTCCATAAAGCCCTCCTCCACACATGCTAGAGCCCTCCTTCACACATCCTCCACCCTCCTGCAAAGTCCTACAACCCTCCTACACGCGTTCAAAAGCCCTGCACAACACGTACTACAGCCCTCATGCACACGTCCTACATCCGGCCTGCACAATTCACACATACCTCCTGGTCACATCTTTGAGTCCTCCTTCACAAGACCTAGAGCACTCTTTCACATGTCCTACAACCCTCCTACACACAACCTAGAGCCCTACCACACATATCCTAGAGCCCTCCTTCACAAGTCCTACAGCCCTCCTGCACACATCCTAGATCCTCCTACACACAACAAAGAGCACTCCTACACAGATCCTAGAGTCCTCCTGCACATGTCATAAAGCCCACGTACACACATCTAGAGCCCTCTTTCATGCGCCCTACATCCCTCCTGCACAAGTTCTAGATCCTTAATTCACAAGTCATGCAGCCCTCCTATGTATGTCCTAGACCCTCCTACACAAATCCTAGAGCTCTCCTACATATGTCCTGGAGAACTCCTACACACGTCCTAGACCCCTCCTGCACAAGTCTTAGAATCCTCCTGCACACGTCCTACAGACCTCCTGCACATGTCCCAGAGCACTCCACAAAAAAAGTAGAGCTCTCATTCCCATTGTACAGACGTCCTACACACGTTTTAGCACCCTACTAAACACATCTTTGATCCCTCCTATACACATACTAGAGCACTCCGACACACGTGCTACAGACCGCCTACACACCTCTTTCAACCCTCCTGCACCTGTCAAGAGCCATCGTGCACACATCATAGAACCCTTCTGCAAACGACCTGGAGCCCTCCTACACACGTCCCAGAGCTCTCCTGCACATGACATAAAGCTCTCCTGCACACATCCTTGAGTTCTCCTGCACACGACCTACAGTCCTCTAGCACACGTCCTTGAGCCCTCCTTCACAAATCCTACAGCCCTGGTACACATGTAATTGAGCCCTCCCACACACATGCTAGTGATCTCCTGCACACGTCCTGCAGCTCTCCTTCACACGTCTTACATCCCTTCTGCACATGTCCTAGAGCCTTAATTCACAAGTCCTGCAGCCCTCTAACGCGTTTCCTAGAATCTTCCTACACACATACTAGAGCCCTCCTACACGCATCCTGGAGCACGACTACACACGTCCTAGAGCTCTCCTGCACACGTCCTACAACACTCCTGCACATGTCCTTCGGACCTCCTGCACACACACTACAGCCCGCAGCATATCCCTGAGCCCTCCTACACACATCCTGGAGCCCTCCTACACACGTCCTAGTGCCCTCCTGTAAATGTCCTACAACCCTCCTACAAAGGTGCTAAGGACCTCTGCACACATCAGAGAGCCCTCCTAAACCGTCCTAGAGACATCCTTAACAGGTCTGACAGCCCTTCTGCAATCATCCTAGATCCCTTCTACACATATCCTAGAGCCCTCCTACACAAAACCTAGATCCCTCCCGCACGTGTCATAAAGCCCTCGTACACATGTGATAGAGGCCTCCTTGCCACGTCCTACAGCCCTCCTCCACACATCCTAAATCCTCCTTCACACAACCAAGAGCCCTCCTACACATGTCCTAGAGTGCTTCTGCACATGTCATAAACTTCTCGTACACTCGTGCTAGAGCCCTACTTCACCCATCCTACATCACTCCGGCACACATCTTAGAGCCTTAATTCACTAGTCCTGCCGCCCTCCTATGGACGTCCTAGAATCCTCCTAAACACATCCTAGAGAACTCCTACACACGTCCTGGAGCACTCCTGCACATATCCTACAGCTCTCTTGCACACATCCTACACGCCCCTGCAAACGTCTTACAGACCTCTTGAACACGACCCAGAGCCCTCCTCCACATGTCCCTGAGACCTCCTAAACAGGTCCTAGAGCCCTCCTGCAAACATCTTAAAGACCTCTTGCACATGTCTTAAAGCCCTCTTGCATATGACCTAGAGCCCTACTTGACACGTGCTACATTCCTCGTATACACGTCATAAAGCCCTCCTACACACTTCCTATAGCCCTCCAAAAAACATCCTAGAGCGCTCCTACACACATCCTAAAGCCCTCCTACACATGTTCCAGAGCCCTCCTACACATGACCTACTGCACTCCTACACATGTCCTGGAGACCTCCAACCCACTTTCTAGAGCCCTCCTGCACACGTTTTACAGCCATCATGCAAACGTCCTAGATCCCTCCTGCACACGTCACAGAGCCCTCCTCCACACGTCCTAGAGCCCTCCTTCACCCATCCTCCACACTCCTGCAAAGGTCCTACAACCCACCTACACACGTCCGACAGCCCTCATGCACATGTCCTACAGCCCTCATGCACACGTCCTACATCCGGCCTGCACAATTCACACATACCTCCTTCTCACATCTTTGAGTCCTCCTTCACAAGACCTAGAGCCCTCTTTCACACATCCTACAACCCTCCTGCACACGTCCTAGAGTCCTAAATCACACGTCCTTCAGCCCTCAATCAAAAGTCCTACAGCCCTCTTACACACGTCCTAGAGCCCTCCTACACATGTCCTACTGCCCTCCATTAAACGTCCGACGACCTCCTCCACACATCCTAGATCCTCCGACACACAACCAAGAGCCCTCCTACACAGGCCATAGAGTCCTCCCTGCACATGTCATAAAGCCCTCGTACATACATGCTAGACCCCTCTTTCAGCCGTCCTACATCCCTCCTGCACACGTCCTAGACCCTTAATTCACAAGTCCTGCATCCCTCCTACGCATGTCCTAGACCCTCCTACACACATCATAGAGCCTTCCTACAAATGTCCTGTAGCACTCCTAAACACGTCCTAGACCCCTCCTGCACATGTCCTACAGTCCTCGTGCACATCCTACAGACCACCTGCACACATTCTATACTCCTCCTATACACATCCCTGAGCCCTCCTACACACATCCTAGCGCCCTTCTGCACACGTCTTAAAACCCTCCTGCACACGTCTTAAAGCCCTCTTGCAAACAGCCTAGAGCCCTCCTTGACACGTCCTACATTCCTCCTATACACTTCATAAAACCCTCCTCCACACATCCTAGAGTCCCCCTTCACTCATCCTCCACCCTCCTGCAAAGTCCTACAACACTCCTACACACGTTCAAAAGCCCTCCTACACACGTCCTACAGCCCTCATGCACACGTCCTACATCCGGCCTGCACAATTCACACATACCTCCTGGTCACATCTTTGAGTCCTCCTTCACAAGACCTAGAGCACTCATTCACAGGTCCTACAACCCTCCTGCGCACGTCCTAGAGTCCTTCTTCACACGTCCTTCAGCCCTCCTTTGATAGTCCTCAGCCGTCCTAACCATATCCTCCTTCACACGAACTAGAGCCCTACCACACATGTCCTAGAGCCCTCCTTCACAAGTCCTACAGCCCTCCTGCACACGTCCTAGATCCTCCTACACGCAACAAAGAGCACTCCTACACAGATCCTAGAGTCCTTCTGCACATGTCATAAAGCACACGTACACACATCTAGAGCCCTCTTTCACCCGTCCTATATCCCTCCTGCACAAGTTCTAGATCCTTAATTCACAAGTCCTGCAGCCCTCCTATGCATGTAATAGACACACGTACACATATCCTAGAGTTCTCCTACATACGTCCTGGAGCACTCCTACACACGTCCTAGACCCCTCCTGCACACGTCTTAGAACCCTCCTGCACTCCTCCTACAGACCTCCTGCACATGTCCCAGAGCCCTCCTCAACACATTGTAGAGCTCTCATTCACGTTGTACAGCCGTCCGACACACGTTTTAGCACCCTATTACACACATCTTCGATCCCTCGTATACACATACTAGAGCACTCCTACACACGTGCTACAGACCGCCTACACACCTCTTTCAGCCCTCCTGCACATGTCAAGAGCCATCGTGCACACATCCTAGAGCCCTTCTACAAATGGCCTGGAGTCCTCCTACACACGTCTTAAAGCCCTCCTGCACATGACATAAAGCTCTCCTGCACACATCTTAGAGTTCTCCTGAACACGACCTACAGTCCTCTAGCACGCGTCCTTGAGCCCTCCTTCACAAATCCTACA
Source organism: Glaucomys volans (assembly GCA_020662805.1). NCBI lineage: Eukaryota > Metazoa > Chordata > Mammalia > Rodentia > Sciuridae > Glaucomys > Glaucomys volans. The sequence goes on from JAJEJO010050311.1 coordinate 20,813, forward strand.
GCCCTGGTACACATGTAATTGAGCCCTCCTACACACTTCCTAGATCCCTCCTAAACACGTATTAGAGCCCTCCCACACACATCCCAGTGATCTCCTGCACACATCCTGCAGCTCTCCTTCACACGTCTTATATCCCTTCTGCACAAGTCCTAAAGCCTTAATTCACAAGTCCTGCAGCCCTTTAAAGCACGTACTAGAACCCTCCTACACACATCCTGGAGCACGACTACACATGTCCAAGTGCTCTCCTGCACACGTCCTAAACCCTCCTGCACATGTCCTACAGACCTCCTGCACACACCCTACAGCCCGCCCAACATCCCTGAGCCCTCCCACACATCCCTGAGCCCTCCTACACACATCCTGGAGCCCTCCTACACACGTCCTAGTGCCCTCCTGTACATGTCCTACAACCATCCTGTAAAGGTGCTTGAGACCTCTGCACACATCAGAGAGCCCTCCTAAACACGTCCTAGAGACATCCTTAACATGTCTGACAGCCCTTCTGCAATCATCCTAGATCCCCTCTACACACATCTTAGAGCCCTACAACGCAGATCCTAGACCCTACCGCCGTGTCATAAAGCCTTCGAACACACGTCCTAGAGGCCTCCTTCCCACGTCCTACAGCCCTCCTGCACAAGAATTAGAGCCCTCCTGCACATGTCCTGGAGCACTCCTACACACATCCTAGAGCTCTCCTTCACACGTCCGACAGCCCTCCAGCACACATCCTAAATCCTCCTTCACACAACCAAGAGCCCTCCTACACATGTCCTAGAGTGCTTCTGCACATGTCATAAACTTCACATACACTCGTGCTAGAGCCCTCCTTCACCCATCTTACATCCCTCCGGCACACATCCTAGAGCCTTAATTAACAAGTCCTGCCGCACTCCTGTGCACGTCCTAGAACCCTCCTAAACACATCCTAGAGACCTCTTACACACGTCGTGGAGCATTCCTACACACGTCCTACAGCCCTCATGCACACGTCCTACATCCGGCCTGCACAATTCACACATACCTCCTGCTCACGTTTTTGAGTCCTCCTTCAGAAGACCTAGAGCACTCTTTCACACGTCCTACAACCCTCCTGCACACGTCCTAGAGTCCTACTTCACACGTCCTTCAGCCCTCCTTCAAATGTCCTACAGCCCTTCTTACTATATCCAAGAATCCTCCTACACATAAACTAGAGCCCCACCACACATGTCCTAGAGCCCTCCTTCAGAAGTCCTACAGTCCTCCTGCACACGTCCTAGATCCTCTGACACACAAGAAAGAGCACTCCTACACAGATCCTAGAGTCCTCCTGCACATGTCATAAAGCCCACGTACACACATCTAGAGCCCTTTTTCACCCGTCCTACATCCCTCCTGCACTAGTTCTAGATCCTTAATTCACAATCCTGCAGCCCTCCTATGCATGTCCTAGACCCTCCTAAACACGTCCTAGAGCTCTCCTACATACGTCCTGGAGCACTGCTACACAAGTCCTAGACCCCTCCTGCACACGTCTTAGAACCCTCCTACACACATCCTACAGACCTCCTGCACATGTCAAAGAGCCCTCCTCAACACAATGTAGAGCTCTCCTTCATGTTCAACAGCTGTCCTACACACGTTTTAGAACCCTACTACACACATCCTAGATCCCACCTATACACATACTACAGCACTCGAACACACGTGCTACAGACCGCCTACACAACTTTTTCAGCCTTCCTGCACATGTCAAGAGCCATCGTGCACACATCATAGAGACCTTCTGCAAAGGACATGGAGCCCTCCTACACACGTCCTAGAGCCCTCCTGCACATGACATAACGCTCTCCTGCACACATCCTAGAGTTCTCCTGAACACGACCTACAGTCCTCTAGCACACGTCCTTGAGCCTTCCTTCAGTAATCCTACAGCCATTGTACACATGTAATTGAGCCCTCCTACACACTTCCTAGATCCCTCCTAAACACATATTAGAGCCCCCCAACACACATCCTAGTGATCTCCTGCACACGTCCTGCAGCTCTCCTTCACACGTCTTACATCCCTTCTGCACATGTCCTAGAGCCTTAATTCACAAGTCCTGCAGCCCTCTAACAAACGTCCTAGAACCCTCCTACACACATCCTAGAGACTTCCTACACACGTCCTGGAGCACTCCTACACATATCCTACAGCTCTCCTGCACACATCCTACACCCCCCTGCACACGTCTTACAGAACTCCTGAACACGTCCCACAGCCCCCCTCCACATGTCCCTGAGGCCTCCTACACAGGTCCTAGTGCGGTCCTGCACACATCTTAAAGCACTCATGCACACGTCTTAAAGCCCTCTTGCACATGACCTAGAGCCCTACTTGACACGTGCTACATTCCTACTATACACGTCATAAAGCCCTCCTACACACGTCCTATAGCCCTCCGAGAAACATCCTAGAGCCCTCCTACACCCATCCTACAGCCCTCCTACACAGGTAACAGAGCCCTCCTGCTCATGTCCTAGAGCCTTCCTACACATGTCCTACTGCCCTCCAACCCACTTCCTAGAGCCATCTACCACACGTTTTACAGCCATCTTGTAAACGTCCTAGATCCCTCCTGCACACGTCAGAGAGCCCTCCTCCTAACGTTCTAGAGCCCTCCTTCACCCATCCTCCACCCTCCTGCATAGGTCCTACAACACTCCTACACACGTCCTACACCCTCCTACACACAGCCTACAGCCCTCATGCACACGACCTACATCCGGCCTGCACAATTCACACATACCTCCTGCTCACATCTTTGATTCCTCCTTCACAAGACCTAGAGCACTCTTTCACACGTCCTACAACCCTCCTGCACACGTCCTAGAGTCCTACTTCACACGTCTTTCAGCCCTCAATCAAAAGTCCTACAGGTCTCCTACACACGTCCTAGAGCCCTCCTACACATGTCCTACAGCCCTCCATTACACGTCCTACAACCTCCTGCACACATAATACATCCTCCGACGCACAACCAAGAGCCCTCATACACAGGCCCTAGAGTCCTCCTGCACATGTCATAAAGCCCTCGTACACACATGCTAGAGCCCTTTCAGCCGTCCTACATTCCTACTTCACAAGTCCTAGACCCTTAATTCAGAAGTCCTGCAGCCCTCCTACGAATGTCCTAGACCCTCCTACACACGTCCTAGAGCCCTCCTACACACATCCTGGAGCACTCCTACACACGTCCTAGACCCCTACTGCACATGTCCTACAGTCCTCATGCACATCCTACAGACCACCTGCACACATTCTACATTCCTCCTATACATGTCCCTGAGCCCTTCTACACAAATCCTAGAGATCTCCTGCACACGTCTTAAAACCCTCTTGCACACGTCTTAAAGCCCTCTTGCAAACAACCTAGTGCACTACTTGACACATCCTACATTCCTCCTATACACTTCATAAAGCCCTCCACCACACATCCTAGAGCCCTCCTTCACACATCCTCCACTCTCCTGCAAAGTCCTACAACCCTCCTACACACGTTCAAAAGCCCTCCTACACTGTCCTACAGCCCTCATGCACACGTCCTACATCCGGCCTGCACAATTCACACATACCTCCTGCTCACATTTTGAGTCCTCATTCACAAGACCTAGAGCACTCTTTCACACGTCCTACAACCCTCCTGCACATGTCCTAGAGTCCTACTTCACACATACTTCAGCCCTCCTTTGATAGTCCTCAGCCCTCCTAACCATATCCCGCAATCATCCTTCACACAAACTAGAGCCCTACCACACATGTCCTAGAGCCCTCCTTCACAAGTCCTACAGCCCTCCTGCACACGTCCTAGATCCTCCTACATACAACAAAGAGCACTCCTACACAGATCCTAGAGTACTCCTGCACATGTCATAAAGCCCACGTACACACATCTAGAGCCCTCTTTCACCCGTCCTACATCCCTCCTGCACACGGTCTAGATCCTTAATTCACAAGTCCTGCACCCCTCCTATGCATGTCCTAGACCCTCCTACACACGACCTAGAGCTCTCCTACACACGTCCTGGAGCACTCCTACACATGTCCAAGACCACTCCTGCACACATCTTAGAACCCTCCTGCACACGTCCTAAGACCTCCTGCACATGTCCCAGAGCCCTCCTCAACACATCGGAGAGCTCTCATTCAGGTTGTACAGCCATCCTACACACGCTTTAGCACCCTACTACACACATCTTTGATCCCTCCTATACACATACTAGAGCACTCCTACACACGTGCTACAGACCGCCTGCACACCTCTTTCACCCTCCTGCACATGTCAACAGCCATCATGCACACATCATAGAGCCCTTCTGGAAACGACCTCTAGCCCTCCTACACATGTCCTAGAGCCATCCTGCACATGACATAAAGCTCTCCTGCACACATCCTAGAGTTCTCCTGAACACGAACTACAGTCCTCTAGCACACGTCCTTGAGCCCTCCTTCACAAATCCTATAGCTCTGGTACACATATAATTGAGTCCTCCTACACTTCCTAGATCCCTCCTAAGCACGTATTACAGCCCTCCCATACACATCCTAGTGAACTCCTACACACGTCCTGCAGCTCTCTTTCACACGTCTTACATCCCTTCTGCACAAGTCCAAAAGCCTTAATTTTGAAGTCCTGCAGCCCTCTAACGCACATCCTAGAACCCTCCTACACACATACTGGAGCCCTCCTACACACATCCTGGAGCACGACTACACACATCCTAGAGCTCTCATGCACACGTCCTACAACCCTCCTGCACATGTCCTACAGACCTCCTGCACACACCCTACAGCCCGCCCCACATCCCTGAGCCTTCCTACACACATTCTGGAGCCCTCCTACACACGTCCTAGTGCCCTCATGTACATGTCCTACAACCCTTCTGCAAAGGTGCTAGAGACTTCTGCACACATCAGAGAGCCCTCCTAAACATGTCCTAGAGACATCCTTAACATGTCTGACAGACCTTCTGCAATCATCCTAGATCCCTTCTACACACATCCTAGAGACCTCCTACACAGATCCTAGATCCCTCCCGCACGTGTCATAAAGCCCTCGTACACACGTGCTAGAGGCCTTTTTCCCACATCCTACAGCCCTCCGGCATAAGAATTAGAGTCCTCCTGCACATGTCCTGGAGCACCCCTACACACATCCTAGACCTCTCCTTCACACATCCTACAGCCCTCCAGCACACATCCTAAATCCTCCTTCACACAACCAAGAGCCCTCCTACACATGTCCTAGAGTGCATCTGCACATGTCATAAACCTCTCATACACTCGTGCTAGAGCCCTCCTTCATCCATCCTACATACCTCCAGCACACATCCTAGAGCCTAAATTCACAAGTCCGGCCGACCTCGTATGCATGTCCTAGAACCCTCCTAAACACATCCTACAGACCTCATACACACGTCCTAGAGCACTCCTACGCATATCCTACAGCTCTCCTGCACACATCCTACACCCCCTGCACAGGTCTTACAGACCTCCTGAACACGTCCCACAGCCCTCCTCCACATGTCCCCGAGGCCTCCTACACAGGTCCTAGCACCCTCCTGCAAACATCTTAAAGCCCTCTAGCACACGTCTGAAAGCCCTCTTGCCCATGAACTTGAGCCCTACTTGACACGTGCTACATTCCTCCTATACACGTCATAAAGCCCTCCTACACACATCCTCCAGCCCTCCTACACATGTCCCAGAGCCCTCCTACACATGTCCTAGAGCCCTCCTACACATGTCCTAGAGCCCTTCAACCCACTTTCTAGAACCCTCCTGCACACGTTTTACAGCATCCTGCAAACGACCTAGATCACTCCTGCACACGTCACAGAGCCCTCCACCACACGTCCTAGAGCCCTCCTTCACACATCCTCCAACCTCCTGCAAAGGTCCTACAACCCTCCTACACACGTCCTAAAGACCTCCTACACACGTCCTACAGCCCTCATGCACACGTCCTACATCCGGCCTGCACAATTCACACATAACTCCTGCTCACATCTTTGAGTCCTCCTTCACAAGACCTAGAGCACTCTTTCACACGTCCTACAACCCTCCTGCACACGTCCTTGAGTCCTACTTCCGACGTCCTTCAGCCCTCCATAAAGAGTCCTACAGCCCTCCTAACCATATCCAGGAATCCTCCTACACACGTCCTAGAGCCCTATCACACATGTCCTAGAGCCCTCCTTCACAAGTCCTACAGCCCTTCTGCACACGTCCTAGATCCTCCAACACACAACAAAGAGCACTCCTATACATATCCTAGAGTCCTCTTGCACATGTCATAAAGCCCACGTACACACAACTAGAGCCTCTTTGACCCGTCCTACATCTTTTCTACACGAGGTCTAGATCCTTAATTCACAAGTCCTGCAGCCTTCTATGTATGTCCCAGACCCTCCTACACACGTCCTAGAGCTCTCCTACATAAGTCCTCGAGCACTCCTACACACGTCCTAGACCCCTCCTGCACACGTCTTAGAACCCTCCTGCACACGTCCTACAGACATCCTGCACATGTCCCAGAGCCCTCCTCAACACATCATAGAGCTCTCATTCACGTTGTACAGCCATCCTACACACGTTTTAGCACCCTCCTACACACATCCTAGATCCCTCCTATGCACATACTAGAGCACTCCTACACATGTGCTACAGACTGCCTACACACCTCTTTCAGCCCTCCTGCACATCAAGGGCCATCGTGCACACATCATAGAGCCCTTCTGCATACGACCTGGAGCCCTCCAACACACGTCCTAGAGCCCTCCTGCACATGACATAAACCTCTCCTGCACATATCCTAGAGTTCTCCTGAACACGACCTACAGTCCTCTAGCACACGTCCTTGAGCCCTCCTTCACAAGTCCTACAGCCCTGGTACACATGTAATTGAGCCCTCCTACACACTTCCATGATAACTCCTAAACACGTACTAGAGCCCTCCCACACACATCCTAGTGATCTCCTGCACACGTCCTGCAGCTCTCCTCCACACGTCTTACATCCCATCTGCACATGTCCTAGAGCCTTAATTCACAAGTCCTGCAGCCCTCTAACGCACGTCCTAGAACCCTCCTACACACATACTAGAGCCCTCCTACACACATCCTGGAGCACGACTACACACAACCTATAGCTCTCCTGCACATGTCCTACAACCCTCCTGCACATGTCCGACAGACCTCCTGCACACACCCTACAGCCTGCCCCAACTCCCTGAGCCATCCTACACACATCCTGGAGCACTCCTACACACATCCCAGTGCCCTCCTCTACATGTCCTACAACCCTCCTGCAAAGGTGCTACAGACCTCTGCACACATGAGAGAGCCCTCCTAAACACGTCCTAGAGACATCCTTAACATGTCTGACAGCCATTCTGCAATCATCCTAGATCCCTTCTACACACATCCTAGAGCCCTCCTACACAGATCCTAGATCCTTCCCGCATGTGTCATAAAGCCCTCGTACACACGTGCTAGAGGCCTCCTTCCCACGTCCTACAGCCCTCCTGCACACGAATTAGAGCCCTCCGACACATGTCCTGGAGCACTCCTACACACCTCCTAGAGCTCTCCTTCACACGTCCTACAGCCCTCCAGCACACATCCTAAACCCTCCTTCACACAACCAAGAGCCCTCCTACACATGTCCTACAGTGCTTCTGCACATGTCATAAACCTCTCATAAATTCGTGCTAGAGCCCTCCTTCACCCATCCTACATCCCTCCCGCACACATCCCAGAGCCTTAATTCACAAGTCCTGCCGCCCTCGAACGCACATCCTAGAACCCTCCTAAACACATCCTAGAGACCTCCTACAAACGTCCTGGAGCACTCCTACACATATCCTACAGCTCACCTGCACACATCCTACACCCCACTGCACACGTCTTACAGACCTCCTGAACACGTCCCACAGCCCTCCTCCACATGTCCCTGAGGCCTCCTACACAGGTGCTAGAGCCCTCCTGCACACATCTTAAAGCCCTCTTGCACACGTCTTAAAGCCCTCTTGCACATGACCTAGAGCCCTATTTGACATGTGCTACATTCCTCCTATACATGTCATTATGCCCTCCTACACACGTCCTATAGCCATCCTAAACATGTCCCAGAGCCCTCCTACACATGTCCTAGGGCCCTCCTACACATGTCCTAGAGCCCTCAAACCCACTTCCTAGAGCCCTCCTGCACACGTTTCACAGTCATCCTGCAAACGTCCTAGATCCCTCCTGCACACGTCACAGAGCCCTCCACCACACGTCCTAGAGCCCTCCTTCACACATCCCCCACCCTCCTGCAAAGGTCCTACAACCCTCCTACACACGTCCTAAGGCCCTCCTACACACGTCCTAGTGCCCTCCTCTACATGTCCTACAACCCTCCTGCAAAGGTGCTAGAGACCTCTGCACACATCAGAGAGCCCTCCTAAACACTTCCTAGAGACATCCTTAACCTGTCTGACAGCCCTTCTGCAATCATCTTAGATCACTTCTAAACACATCCGAGAGCCCTCCTTCACAGATCCTAGATCCCTCCCGCACGTGTCATAAAGCCCTCGTACACACGTGCTAGAGTCCTCCTACCCAAGTCCTACAGAACTCCTGCACACGAATTAGAGCCCTCCTGCACATCTGCTGGAGCACTCCTACACACATCCTAGAGCTCTCCTTCACACGTCATACAGCCCTCCAGCACACATCCTAAATTCTCCTTCACACAACCAAGTGCCTTCCTACACATGTCGTATGTGCTTCTGCACATGTCATAAACCTCTCATACACTCGTGCTAGAGCTCTCATTCACCCATCCTACATCCCTCCGGCACACATCCTAGAGCCTTAATTCACAAGTCCTTCCGCCCTTCTACGCACGTCCTAGGACCCTCCTAAACACATCCTAGAGAACTCCTACACACGTCCTATAGCACTGGTACACATATCCTTCAGCTCTCCTGCACACATCCTACACCATCCTGCACACGTCTTGCAGACCTCCTGAACACGTTCCACAGCCCTCCTCCACATGTCCCTGAGGCCTCCTACACAGGTCCTAGAGCCCTCCTGCAAATACCTTAAAGCCCTCTTACACACGTCTTAAAGCCCTCTTGCACATGACCTAGAGCCTTTCTTGACACGTGCCACATTCCTCCTATAAACGTCATAAAGCCCTCCTAAACACATCCTATAGCCCTCTGAAAAACAACCTAGAGCCCGCCTACACACATCCTACAGCCCTCCTAAACGTGTCCCACAGCCCACCTACACATGTCCTAGAGCCCTCCTACACATGTCCTAGAGCCCTCTAACCCACATCTGAGCCCTCCTGCACACGTTTTACAGCCATCCTGAAAACATCCTAGATCCCTCCTGCACACGTCACAGAGCCCTCCTCCACACGTCCTAGGTCCCTCCTTCACACATCCCCCACCCTCCTGCAAAGGTCCTACAACCCTCCTACACACGTCCTAAATCCCTAGTACACACGTCCTACAGCCCTAATGCACACGTCCTACATCCGGCCTGCACAATTCACACATACCTCCTGCTCACATCTTTGAGTCCTCCTTCACCAGACTTAGAGCCCTCTTTCACACGTCCTACAACCCTCCTGCACACGTCCTAGAGTCCTACTTCACACGTCCTTCAGCCATACATCAAAAGTCCTACAGCCCTCATACACACGTTCTAGAGCCCTCCTTCACATATCCTACAGCCCTCCAATACACGTCCTACAACCTCCTGCACACGTCCTAGATCCTCCGACCCACAACCAAGAGCCCTCCTACACAGGCCCTAGAGTCCTCCTGCACATGTCATAAAGCCCTCGTACACACATGCTAGAGCCCTATTTCAGCCGTCCTATATCGCTCCTGCACACGTCCTAGACCCTTAATTGACAAGTCCTGCAGCCCTCCTACCCATGTCCTAGACCCTCCTACACACGACCTAGAGCCCTCCTACAAACATCCTGGAGCACTCCTACAAACGTCCTAGACCCCTCCTGCACATGTCCTACAGCCTTCGTGCACATTATACAGATCTCCTGCACACATTCTACAGTCCTCCTATACACATTCCTGAGCCCTCCTACACACATCCTAGAGCCCTCCTGCACACTTCTTAAAACCCTCTTGCACACGTCTAAAAGCCCTCTTGCAAACAACCTAGAGCCCTACTTGACACGTCCTACATTCCTCCTATACACTTCATAAAGCCCTCCTCCACACATCCTAGAACCCTCCTTCACACATCTTCCACTGTCCTGCAAATTCCTACAACCCTCCTACACACGTTCAAATGCCCTCCTACACTTGTGCTACAACACTCATGCACACGTCCTACATCCGGCCTGCACAATTCACACATACCTCCTGCTCACATCCTTGAGTCCTCCTTCACAAGACCTAGAGCACTGTTTCACCCGTCCTACTACCCTCCTGCACACGTCCTAGAGTCCTACTTCACATGTCCTTCAGCCCTCCTTCAAAACTCATACAGCCCTCCTAACCATATCCCAGAATCCCCCTACACACGACCTAGAGCCATACCAGACATGTCCTAGAGCCCTCTTTCACAAGTCCTACATTCCTCCTGCACACGTCCTAGATCCTCCTACACACAACAAAGAGCACTCCTACACAGATCCTAGAGTCCTCCTGCACATATCATAAAGCCCACGTACACACATCTAGAGCCCTCTTTCACCCGTCCTACATCCTTCATGCACAAGGTCTAGATCCTTATTTCACAAGTCCTGCACCCCTCCTATGCATGTCCTAGACCCTCCTACACACGTCCTACAGCTCTCCTACACACATCCTGGAGCACTCCTACACACATCCTAGAGCTCTCCTTCACACGTCCTACAGCCCTCCAGCACACATCCTAAATCCTCCTTCTCACAACCAAGAGCCCTCCTACACATGTCCTAGAGTGCTTCTGCACATGTTAAAAACCTCTCATACAATCGTGCTAGAGCAATTTTTCCACCGTCCTACATCCCTCCGGCACACATCCTAGAGCCTTAATTCACAAGTCCTGCCACCCTCCTACGCACGTCCTAGGACCCTCCTAAACACATTCTAGAGACCTCCTACACTCGTCCTGGAGCACTCCTACACATATCCTACAGCTCTCCTGCACACATCGTACACCCCCCTGCACACGTCTTACAGACCTCCTGAACACGTCCCACAGCCCTCCTCCACATGTCCCTGAGGCCTCCTACACAGGTCCTAGAGCCCTCCTGCACACATCTTAAAGCCCTCTTGCACACGTCTGAAAGCCCTCTTGCACATGACTTAGAGCCCTACTTGACACGTGCTACATTCCTCCTATACACGTCATAAAGCCCTCCTACACATGTCCTATAGCCCTCCAAAAACATCCTAGAGCCCTCCTACACCCATCCTACAGCCCTCCTACACATATCACAGAGCCCTCCTACACATGTCCTATAGGCCTCCTACACATTTCCTAGAGCCCTCCAACACACTTCCTAGAACCCTCCTGCACATATTTTACAGCCATCCTGAAAACGTCCTAGATCCCTCCTGCACACGTCACAGAGCACTCCACCACACGTCCTAGAGCCCTCCTTCACACATCCTCTGCCCTCCTGCAAAGGTCCTACAACCCTCCTACACACGTCCTAAAGCCCTCCTACACACGTCCTACAGCCCTCATGCATACGTCCTACATCCGGCCTGCACAATTCACACAGACCTGCTGCTCACATCTTTGAGTCCTCCTTCACAAGACCTAGAGCCGTCTTTCACACGTGCTACAACACTCCTGCACACGTCCTAGAAACCTACTTCACACGTCCTTCATCCCTCCATCAAAAGTACTACAGCCCTCATACACACGTCCTAGAGCCCTCCTACACATGTCCTACTGCCCTCCATTTCATGTCCTACAAACTTTTTCACACGTCCTAGATCCTCCGACACACAACCAAGAGCCCTTCTACACAGGCCCTATAGTCTTCCTACACATGTAATAAAGCTCTTGTACACACATGCTAGAGCCCTCTTTCAGCCTTCTTCCATCCCTCCTGCACACGTCCTAGACCCTTAATTCACAAGTCCTTCAGCCCTCCTACGCATGTCGTAGACCGTCCTACACACGTCCTAGTGCCCTCCTACAAACGTCCTGGAGCACTCCTACACACGTACTAGACCCCTCCTGCACATGTCCTACAGCCCTCGAGCACATCCTACAGAC
>JAJEJO010050313.1:0-12373 GCA_020662805.1 Glaucomys volans
TGGCTTTGAACTCACAATCCTCCTACCTTAGCCTCCAGAGCCACTAGGATTTCAGGAGTGCATCACTGAAGCTGGCTCTTGTCTCAATATCTTGAGTCACACATGGCCACCACACCTGGCTATTGTTTGTTTGTTTGTTTGTTTTACTTTTGAATTGTGGAGAATTGAACTCAGGTCTTCAGGCTGCAGCCTATGTTAATGCTGGGTGTCCTTGAGTGGGATCTAGACTAGCTAGGATGATATTTGCAATTAAACTTGAATATAAGGCCATATTAATTTATTAATTGTATGTGTTGTTCATGAAGAAAAATGTTAATAAAAATTAGTATAAATTTCCATTTAACTTTGCTGTTCTCTGCTCTTAGGAAGAGGCCACTTGGGCTTTGATGTAGAAGAAATTCCCTCAAGCAGCAAAGTCCAACACAAATAAAATGTAAGGCAAAAGTGTAAGTTTAAATTTTGTAATTTGTACATTCTTTTGACACTCAGAATCATTCAGCTTTTTCTTATACAGAAGCTTAATAAAGATTTCCTTGATAAAGGAACATGTTCAAATTCCTCAACTACCAAGCAGCTGATCCAGGATTCAGGATGAATTATACCTGACTCCAAAGCTAAAAGCAACCTCCTCTAAACCACGTGATTTACTCTTCTTTCTTATTTTCTTAGGTTTTGGATAATGACATTTATCAGAAAAGAAGAATTTTTATCCATCCTTTTTGCTTTTATTTTTGTAAGAAGGCTTCTGAAACTTCTAGAAAGGACTTGGCATAATTTGGGGAAATGACAAAGGACTGAATTTCAAAAATCAAGGACAAACATTAACTTATCATCACAAGAGAAATTTGAAATGGGGTGCAGATGTAATTCATTCCCCGGACATGGTGAAAAGCAATGAGCTATGGAAACTGCAAGACTGCATGAGTGTCACCAAGGGTAAGTGGATAATATGAAACACTACATAAGAAAGGGAAGAAGAGCAGATTGTAGGACAGTAATTTAAAACTAGACACCAAGTGATACATGGAATCTCTCTTTCAAGAACATCATCTGAGAATACAGCTACAAAATAGCCTGAAGCTCCTTGCAACATCTTAAGTGCAGAAGGATTTCTTTTGTTGTTGTTGTGGTTGTTGTTGTTGTTGTTGTTGTTTGGGTTTCTTTTTTTTTGGTACTGGGGATTGAACTCAGGGACACTCCACCACTGAGCCACATACCCAGCCCTATTTTGTATTTTATTTGGAGGCAGGGTATCACTGAGTTGCTTAGGGCCTCACTAAGTTGCTGAGGCTGGCTTTGAACTCGAGATCCTCCTGCCTCAGCCTTCCAAGTGCTGAAATCACAGGCATGCACCACCACATTCAGCCAGAAGGATTTCTAATTGCCTCAAATTAGAGAGAGATTTCAGATCCGTGACCTGTAAGCATTGATAGAACATTATTCTCAAACTTAATTTCAAGTAATTAATCTAAATATGCTCATAAAGAATTATCTCTAAGTATGAGCTATAGTAAAAATCATAAACTAATGGAAAATGATGTATAGCATTTACACACAATAGTAGGATATTAATTTTAGTAAAATAAAAGGTAAAAGATAGCAGTTGCATATAGGGTTGAAGATAAAGGGGGTTAGGAAAAGAAATGAGGATATCAAGAGAACAATATATTTATAATAATGGGGCACTGAGCAACATGGGAGTTTGGTAATTCACCACACACTCTGGGATGGTCAGTAGTGGAGATGAAAACCGAGTGCCAGCTGTCTCCTTTTGGAGCCCATATTTATCCCAAAGTTACTGATTTTTGAGAACCTGTTCCCCTCCTGATTCAGAAAAGTAGCTGTCCCTGATATATAAGTAACCCATTCGTTGTGGTCCTAGGTTGATTTCTGGCCTGTTGTGTTGGGGGGTTACAGTAGGCAGGACAGGTGGTAGCTTCAAAAGAGTGGCATGCATGATGTTACCTAGAACTACATATCAGGTCTCCCTAAAAGCCTGTTCAACAGCTGGAGGCCTAGTGACCAAGCAGTCACCATACACATGACATCAGTAACTCAGCCCAATTAAATAAAATGTAATGCAACATTTTTCAAGTTGATGTGAAGTATAAGACTTCAAAGACAACTTAAATTTAGAGAGATTAAAGACATGACAAAGATATAGACCCTCCAAAATGGGACAAAACTTCACAACCTGAACCTCAGATATAGCATTAATTTCCAGATATATAATGAATGCAAAAGTCTTAACTTAATCAAAAAAATAATAACCCAATCAATAAGTGTGGAAAGGAACAGAATAGGCACTTCACAGAAAAAGAAATTGGAAAGGTCAACAAATACCTGAGAAGATGCTCAACATTTCTAGTAACTTGAGAAATGCAAATTAAAACTACACTGAGGTTTCATCTCAAGCCAGTCGAATGACAACAACCAAGAATACAAACAACAATAAGTGCTCCTGAGGATTTGGATAAAAGGGTATGCTCATACATTACTGGGCCTGCAAATTTGTTCAACCACTCTAGAAAGCAGTAAAGAGATCCCCTTAGGCTGGGGTGGCCCCTCCTGATTTGACCAAGTTCCAACATCTAGACATCTATCTCTCAGGGATTTAGGGTTCAGCTGGACCTTCTGAATTTGCAGGTCACACAACCTCATATTCAAAGTAAGTTACATGATAGATAATCACAAATGATTTCATCCTTACTATACAAACACATAAATTTTCATTATCCATACTACCTAACATTTTCCAAAGCATTTTTGTTGTACTGGGTGTTATAGGCAATCTAGAGATGGTTTAAAGTACACAGAAGTGTGTGCACTTTATATGGTTGCACAGATTATATGTGAATACCATGCCATTTCCTATAAAGAGCTTTTGCATCCCTGGTTTTGGATGTTTATGGGGATCCTGGAACTCATCCACGTCAGAAATTAAAAGCCAGATTTCTGGTGATGATGACCCTCTGCAGAATGTTAAGGGACCCCTGCTCCCTACTACACATTCTGGCATTGCATTCTACTGAGGCACACACTGGATATTGAAAGAAGTTAGTGAAGGGCTTTGAACCCACCAAGAGTGTCTGGGAGAGGCAGAGCTAGGAAGAAGATTTGGTTTTACAAACTGGAGTAGGTGAAGTTCCTGTGACTGGAGTAAGATCCAGACATATTGGAACTCAAATTTTGGGGAAAGAATAAGAAGCAAACTACCTTCTCATCTCCTCACTGTCTACCCTCTAAAAATACTCCACCTGCTATTGAGGGACACAGGCCCTTGCCTTCATTAAATGAGCCAGGCATTGTCTGGAGGCCTGAAACATCATTGAACCATCTTCACAGTACAACCAGGGCATTTTCATAGTAGTCAAGGTCTCTCACTTTGCACAAGGGACCAATGGCCTGAGGTCAGATAGGTGCCATGTCCACAGGCTGCAAGAACATGTATATAGGGAGGGTGGCTATCACTTCCTAATCTCATTCTTATCACCAACTTTGGGCTCAT
The DNA here is from genome assembly GCA_020662805.1 of Glaucomys volans. Lineage (NCBI taxonomy): Eukaryota > Metazoa > Chordata > Mammalia > Rodentia > Sciuridae > Glaucomys > Glaucomys volans. The sequence goes on from JAJEJO010050313.1 coordinate 3,509, forward strand.
TTTGGTCCAAGCTGATAACCTGGAAGTATCCTGGGTGTACACTCTGGCCAGCTGAGGAAATCACCCCCCAGAGTAAATTGCGATGCTGTGTGGGTGTAGGCATTTGAAGGTGGGTGCAGGTGATAGGGGAATCTAGGACAGGTGGGGACACAAAGCACCTTTGCACAGAGCGTCCCCAGCCAGTCTTCTTGGAAGTTCAAGCAGGTTCAAACTTTGTATTGTTTGTTGATCATGAGAGTGGATTTCCAGGGAGAGGGCCATAGCCACCAGAGAAGTGCAGGCTGCTGAACAAAGAGGTTCTACAGATGGCCTCTGGACCCTCTTCCTATCTCCCTTTCTCTTGTGCCTTCAGTGTTGCTTCTATCAGTCCAGAGCCACATTGCTGGCAGTGCCTTTGGATTCAAATGATTTAAAGTTTTAGGGAAAGGAAGATAGGCAGTACATACCCTGGTAGCTAACGTGAAGAAGTTGCTGGTTGGTTATAATGAATGACTGCATTAAAGGGGCAGTAACACCTTAAGTCCCAGGCCTGGGGTCAGGTGGTGAGCATAAAGGAAATTAGACCCAATGAACCCTCTGTGCTTCTTTGCAGGCCATTTTGCCTTCCCCACTTTCTCAATTCACAATAGCTAGATTGTGGAACTATCCTAGATACCCTAGTGTTGAAGGCCTATACCTCAGTGATTGGAAAATGAATAGCTCTATCTGGTTTCCAAATTAACACATATCAATTGCACATGTTAATGAGATTGAGCATGACATTTCCAATTGCATGGCACTCTGATCATATCAAAATACCCATCTTCCAATCTCACTCATGCCCTGCCCCAGTCTCCAGTAATCACTATTGTGCTTCTGAAATCATCTGAAAATGATCTGAAAAACATCCAACTGTAGTGGATAGCTGGCAAATGAGATTTCTGCAGCCACAAACAAGAGAAAAGTGCACTTTCTGGAATGATCTCTTCTTACATTTCAGGGAACACTAATGTTAATGTGTCCCTTCATCTCATTGTCTGCAATCAGAAAAACAATCTCCAGCTGTTGCCTTCACTGTGCCAACATCTATTCTTCCATGAACCATCCAGTTGGCTTCAGTTCCCCCCACCTGAGGACAGAAACCTCTATGGCATCAAATAAAACGGTCCCTTCTTGGTCACCCTTAGTTCACTTCCAAGTGGTCTTCAGGACAAGAGACTATGACATTCTTTTAAAAATCATCTCTTCCCATAAATCCATGTCATAACATTTCCCTGGTTTTCCATCTCCCTAACTGGATGCCCTCACTCTCTATCAGCTTCACCGACTTCTCCTCTCCTCCTTCTCTCAATGTAGTTGCAGCCCCAGCTCAGAGCAAGGTTCCCTGGGCTTCTCTAACTTCACCCTCACACTACTTCACCCTCAGTCTCATGGCTGTATATATTTCCACATCCCCCTGCCTCCCAATTTTCCATTTTCTCCCTGCCTTCTCCTCTCACCTTCAGACCTGTCCATCGAAGTCACAAACAACAACACAAAAGCATTCCTCAAAACCACCGCTCTTTCCTGCCTCATGTAGTCTTTCTGCCCCATCTAGTACTGGGTGTCAGTAACCCCCCACTTTGGTCAAACAAAAACTTACCTATTGTCTATGGCCTTTGGGCCCTTACCCACAACCCAGTCCAGCACCAATCTCTGATTATTCTAGAGACAAAATTATAAATATATGTGTGTGTACACACAAAATTCTAAACATATAATTATATGTAAACTATCTATAATTGTAAATCAATAAATCTGGTTCAATCACTTTTATTCTCATATCACCTAGTTATACCATCATGTTATACAATATATATTCTATTGATACACATGCCCATCATGGCAAGTTCTGCAAAATGGCCTCCTATCATAAGGACCAAAAGGTTGCTTTTGCTAAAAAGCACTGATTCTTCACTAGACTTACAGGTGGGTAACTACAAGTGAGATAACACTTGACATCACATAAATATATATAGTCTACTTATTGACTTATAGCAATCAGAGTCCAGCAAAGAGCACAAAAAGTCTCCAACATTAGCAACGTTTCCTGAAGCATCCCAGGAACAACAGCTATAGGAAGAGATCATGCCTGAATTCATACCCTTGCCCCTTGCTCCTCACATCTGACTAAATTGTGAGAAATATATATATATATATATATATATATATATATATATATATATATATGACATTCTAAAGTAGAATTTAGGTGGCTAGATGGGGGGCAGGTCAACAGGCAGCCCAGACATGTGCAGTGAAGTATCAAGCAGTCCATGGGGGACAAAATAATCAATCAAATGCAGACAGATAATCCCCACTGATGGCTCATACCCACCTATCACTTAGCAAAACCCCCAGCCAATTCCAGACTATGAAGACCCCAGGGCAGCCAGGTCACATGTGACTTCTCTGGCTCTCCACTCTGGTCTTCACTCAGGTGGGCTGGGGAATCTAGCCTGAGAGCCAAATCCCAATAAAGCTTGTTTCAGTCAATTCTGATCTGACACCTGTTTGGTCACCTGCATCCTATCTTAACAATATTCTTTTTTTTTCCCTTGGAACCAGGGATCAAACTCAGGGACATTCGGACACTGAGCCACATCCCCAGCTATATTTTGTATTTTATTAAGAGACAGGGTCTCACTGAGTTGCTTAGGACCTTGCTAAGTTGCTGAGGCTGACTTTGAACTCATGATCCTCCTGACTCAGCCTCCCAAGTCACTTGGATTACAGGTGTCCGCCACCACACCCAGCAACAATATTCTTATAATTACCATCTTCTCCAAGATGACGAAGAACACTCTTTGGGTAGTGGGTGTAATAACACTCCCTTTCATAGCTGGAGAATAATTTCATTAATATAATTAATTAAGAGTTTTTAAAAATACAGGCTGCTTGCACTATTGAAAGACTATCTAATTTTCAATACATCCATTAACCAAGCCAGCAGATAGATAGAACTCTAAGAAAAATCCTAAGTACAGTACTACCATCATCATCTAGTGTCTAGTAAGGAGTTAGAACATCTCACAAGGAAAAACCTGTTATGAGTGGCATGCTTTGTTTTGCTTCGCCTATGTGGATCTTTACTACTTTATCCTATTTTGTTTTATTTTACTATATGAAACGTTACTATATGGAATATTATATGAAAATTGCAGTGTTATGTGTGACTTGCAAAACCCAATGATATAACCCTCAAAAAGATGTAACCAATGAGAGACCCCCCAAAAGGCATGTAACCAATAGGAAGTACCTTATAACAATCACACCTGACACCCCCAAGTTCCACCCACCTTCTCAAGCCAGGACAGACACAAGAACTATAACAAGACAGGCCAGAGAGCAGGAGTTGGGAGGGTGGAGAGCTGAGACAAGGCTGGACTGAATGTCAGAGAGCTGAGGACACCGGAGGACACCAGATGTCACCAGAGAGCTGGGATCCTGGGAAAGCTGAGCCAAGGACCAGACTAGATGGCAACCAGTCTCTGCTTCTCCCAGATTGAATCCCAGTGATGCCAGGCTCAAGACAAGTCATGTGGTGAGCACTGGGATGTCAGGAGTGAGATTAGAGTTAGGCTAAGACTGGAGTTAGATCAAGTACAGTGTGATTGTGTGCAGTGAATAAACCAGCACTTGAGAAACTACCTAACTCTCACATCTCATACTTCAACCACTTGTGACAAAATCCCACATTGAGAAGAGAGGGATGTATGGGTGTCGTAAGGGAGGTGTTCTTGAAATATCTGAGAGGAATGAAGAGATGCAGCTGGAGAAGGAGGCGAGGGCCAGCTCCTGAAGGAGGCCTTTATCTCACAGGTAGGAAAGGGCAGCTAAGTGACATGATGAGTGCTGTGTTTTAGAATTACTGATCAGGCGAGACATTGCCATGAATGGTAACATAAGATCAGATGCCTAAGGGAGTCAGTGAAGCAAGCATTCAAGACAGGGAATCAGTGTAGATAGGTAATGAGATCGAATCATGAAAGCAGAGGCCAGTTTGCATATGGGATGTTGAAGTCCTTCCCAGGGCTATTGAAATGTCAATTCCTTCAAGGCCCCTTCCCCTACCCTTATGAAGGTAACTAGCTCCTGCTCCACCTGCTGCTAAGGTAACCTGTCCAGGAATTGTCCCTCCCTGCAGGGAATTGTAAAAGTTGCTAATTCAGTCCCCCTGGGCAGCTACTGCCTATATTACTCCACCATGGCCGTTCCAGCTTCCCTGCTTCTCAGCATTTAGCCATTATGCCTGCATCTCCTGGGCCTACACAGGAAGCAGAGAGATGAGGGAAGAGGGTAGGAGAAGACAGAAAACCTAAAATGTATAAAAGAAGCAAGATGCTCTCACTTCTTGGGATACCAGTGACACCATGGTTTACCGCTTTTCCTCAGGTGTTGAAGTATAATGCCAGAGAAGCACGCCAAGTCAAGCATATTAAGCAGGTTTTATTTAAAAGTAGTGACACAGACTTCTCCCAGGAGGGAGAAGGGGGCCAGGGCTGATATTCTAGAATCCCAAGAAGTGAGTGCACCCTACATCTTTTATAGATGAGGGGTCTCTTTTTTTCTCCCCCACCCTTTACCTTTCCTTCCTGCCTATGTGGGTTGCCAGTGAAGTAGCAGATGGCAGGGGGAAGGGCCACAGGGAAGATTCAGACAGGAAGGGGCCCCAGGGGCAATAATTACCAATTCCCAGCCTGCAGCTTTTTGGGAGTGGCAGTTAAGCAAGTAACCATGGTGATCAAAAGGTCTCTAGAGAGCCTGCACAGTGGCGCATTCCTGTAATCCCAGAGGCTTGGGAGGCTGAGGCAGGAGGATCAGGAGTTCAAAGCCAGCCTCAGCAACTTAGCGAGACCCTAAGCAACTCAGTGAGACCCTGTCTCTAAATAAAATACAAAATAGGGCTGGGGATGTGACTCAGTGGTGGAGTGCCCCTGGGTTCAATCCCCAGTACCAAAAATAAAAAAATAAATATAAGGCCTCTGGAGACAATGATGTGCCAATCTCCCAGGTGTGGTCTCCAACTTACCAGACTCTGATGGTCTCCATTCCTCGATTTAACCAGATTTCCTATTCTGATCAAATATTCTTGGGCCACACCAATGGAACAGGAGCCCTCACAGGAATAGAAGCAGGGATTCCTAGCAGTTTTATTCACATCTATGTCCTCTATGACTAGAACAGAGCCTGATCCAAAATAGTTTTATTTTAAAATAAAAAAGCAGTATGCTTCCATATGTAAAACTAAATGATAACTGTCAAAATGCAGATCCCCTACACACCATTCCAAGCTGAGCTTTAGAGAATCTCAAAACTGGGGCTTAGTCCGATGTGGTGGTACACGCCTGTAATCCAAGCGACTTGGGAGGCTGAGTCAGGAGGATCACGAGTTCAAAGCCAGCCTCAGCAGCTTAGCGAGGTCCTAAGCAACTCAGTGAGACCCTGTCTCTAAATAAAATACAAAATAGGGCTGGGGTTGTGGCTCAGTGACCAAGTGTCCCTGAGTTCAATCCCTGGTTCCAAAAAAAAACAACACAAAAACAAAAAAAACTGGGGCTTGACCTTACATCAGTCTGAGAGGCTGCATTTCTCCTTGCTCTGCTTCACAGACGCAGTGAACCCCCAAAGTCACCCCTTACCAGTGTCATGGTCACCTCCCCCATGTATGCCTATCTTCCTGGTACCCAGGATCCCGGAAGCCCCTGCACCGTGGGTGAATGAAGTGGACTGTGGCTTCTGAACAGGTTCCATTGAGTGACAGCCATGCCACATGCTTACCCTCTTTGGACCTGCAAGGTACACCATCTACACAGCAGACACCAGGAGAAGTCTCTGGGAACACTCCTCAGACAATTGTTCCTCCCCAAAACCTCGGTCTCCATGGAGGCATTCCCAAGGATGCCTCCCAGAAACCCCATAGACCCCAACTTACCTAAATACATGGAAAGTGCACAGCATCCATTGAGAGGGAGGGAAAGGAAGGCTTGCCACGGTGTCTTCTTCTTCACTCCATTGCCTATTTATAAAATGAGAAACTGAACCTCCAACCAAAAACACTCTGAGCTCCCATGTGGGGCAGGGGGAGACCAAGGGCCCTGCATTTCCATTTGGCTCACAATGATGTCCAAAATGATTTCCAAAGCATATGGTCCTCTCTTGGCTAAATTTGCCAGGTGTGGTGGCGCTTGCCTCTAATCTCAGTGACTCAGGAGGATGAGGCAGGAGGATCACGAGTTCAAAGCCAGCCTCAGGAACTTAGTGAGGCCCTAAGCAACTCAGTGAGTCCCTGTCTCAAAATAAATTACAAAAAAGGGGTGATGATGTGGCTCAGTGGTAAAGCACCCCTGAGTTCAATCCCCAGTTCCAAAAAAAAAAAAAAGAGTTCTCTTGGCTAACTTTGACTCTTGTGGAGGCACCCACCACACCCACTGCTCACCTGCTGGGCTCCTGCTTTCTGCTCTGCACTCATACCTGGAGCCCTGGGCAGGGTGAGCCTCCACAGACCTTCCACTAGCCCCTATCCACTCAGCTGCTTCAATGGGTTGGGCTCAACTCACTCCACTGGTCTCTGCCTCTCCAACTCTACCCATTCGCTGGGCTCCACCCTTCCCTCCTCATCTATATCTCAAAGGCTCTGTTGTGAGGTTCAGTTATCAATGCAGAGTGAGGCCACCAGACACTAGAGCAGAAAAAGAAATTTATTTGGGGGAAAGAGAGGAAAGAGAAAGAAAACAGACTGATGTGTCAGGACCATCACTCCAAGTAAGGGAAGCAGTAGTAGTGAGTGACTTCAGCAAGCTTCTTTTTAAAGTGAAAATCATAAAAAAATTAAATCCTGGCAGGCTTACAATAGTGGCCTTTTTAATTTGTTTTTTTTCTCTTTTCAAGGAGAATGCAAGCAGCCAGCTCCAGCTTATCTATTTCAGGCTGCACCTGGCAGGTTAGCAGGATGAGCTAGGTGGGGGAGCCAGAATACCCAGGTCTGAAACCAGCAGCTTCTGGGGCCTCTGAAGGGGTGGGATGCTTCACAGAGTTAGTCACAATGTCCTTAATTCGTTGCCACATTATTTTGTCTCAGGTACTGTCCCTATATTCACCAGAGTCAGTGTTATTCCTGATGAAAATAAGATCATCCAAGCTGTTCACATAAATCAAAAGAAGCCTTTATTTTAGCTGGCCAGCGACAAACACCCATACACCTAAAAACAGTGTGCCAGGGGAACGTGTGCCAGTTCTTTGTTGCCAGCATTTATAGGGAGGGGAAGGGATTAGAGTGGGGCTGACTCTCTCTGCTGATGGCACTTAAGAATCTGTTTGGGAATATAGCATCACCACAACTGAAATGTTGTATTTACACTCAGTTTGTACTTGTTTAATATCAGAGAGTTTCTACCTTTTTTTAAATAAGGGAGTCTCTACTCTTTTACAGCTCCACCAGATATTTGGGCTCTGAAGTGTTATAGAAAATAATATTCCTACAAGATAACTCCCCAAGAAAATAGACAGTGTGACTTGAGAAGTGGGAAAAGAAATTGGCAGAACATTAAACTTCTCCCAGTGCATTCCTGAAACAATAAGCCCTAAATGTGAAAGCATTTTGCCACTTTCCACACAAAAGGAAAGTTAAAAGATCTCTCAGCCTTTCTCTGATTCATGTTTTATATATAATGTTATATTGTGTTAACTAATGTTCACATAAACTCAAAAAAAATATATGTAAACTTTGCAAAGTGACATTTAAAAGGAGGAAAATCATCATCAGAATTAGAACAATTTACCTAAGATTTGTGAAGAGCCCACCTTACCTAAGACCCTACCTCCCACATCACTACATGTTAGAATGACTCTAATGTAGGTCAGATCCCAGCTCATTTAAAGTTGTATTCAAAAAATTTATTTTTTGTTGTGATCTTAAATAAGGGATATAATGGATTACGCAGTCAAATTTCAAGATAGCTCTCATGTAACCTGAATATATTTTTGCTCTTCCTAATTCCATTTTGTAAAACTGTTACATGCTGATGCTTTGCAGAGGTACTACTACAAGAAAACACAACCCAAATTAACTTGAGATAATAAACCATCACCTAAATGACAAACAGTATATAATGGTAACTTCCAGTACTGATACAGACCCCAATTAAATAAAAGGGTAAATGACTGTAAGATTATAAACACTAGAGGCAAAACCTAGTACTCTTACTTTAAGACTGGTGAAACTGCCTTGCTGGATGTTTAAGATCAACTTTAAGATTAAGATTAACACAAAAGGGCCATGAAAACCAGTTTTTAGCTCTTACCCTATGAGTCAGCCTGAACACAGAGAATGGGAGAACTTCTCTAAGGAGCTTTTGCAACTCTGGGCCACATGACCTCCCAATCAGGGAGGTTAATGAGACCACTGGAGAACAGAAGGCCAATCAGAGCACCTGCTGCAAAGAGGAGGGTCATTGGATAAAGAAGACATCCCTGATGCTTCCAAGGGAAGCCACCTCATGAAGGAGACCCTACCTAGCAGATGGCACTAAAAGAGCTAAGAAGCTGCTCTCAAGTTCTCCAAGAGTGACCCCTGTGTGAATGCAGTTGACTCTTAACAGCAGATAGGAACAAGGTCAATTTGACCAGCTTGGTCTTGAACACTTAGCAAAACACTTACAACCAAAATACAGCCACACCTGGGCATTTAAAAGAAAGACAATAGTTCCTTTAATGGAACATATGACCTACACTTGTGTCAGTCCCACAGCCCTGATGCCCCAAATTCTAAGTCTTTCTTCTATTGGGAGACTCATATTTATCACTGTCTATCAAAATTACTCCTCAGACTGACACTTTAAAACAAAA
>JAJEJO010050314.1:0-28029 GCA_020662805.1 Glaucomys volans
CAATCACTGGCTGAACTGTGAGAGGGCCATGGTGACAGAGTGGATATGGTGTCAGGATAGACCTCGCCTCCCATTCAATCCCAATGACCTTCTCCAAGGACATTTCCTTACTGACCTAATGACTGAGTGACTGTTTACAGTAGAGACATGGCATTCTCCAAGACTCACAGAAGAAAAGGAGTATGAAATCACTTCCAAAAAAGTTACTGGAATTGAACAAAAGGCAACTTTGCTAATGAAAACTATGTCAAACATCACAAACACAGATGATAGAATCTATTTTCTGGGAGGAAGCAGATCCAGAGTCAAGTTCAACATCTTAATCACTAATATTTATAAATAGCTGCCACCCTTATTCCAAAAGAAAAAAAATCATCTAATAAGGTAAATACCACTGAGCTTAATTAAAAAGAAACACAAACATCCTGATCAATGCCACAAGAGGTGGATTTGTGTTTTGACAGACAAAGAAACCAAAACTCTAAACAATACTATTAAAAATGCTTAAACAACTTACGTCAGCTTCATGCTTCTGTTGCTTCATTATGGCACTGCAAGTTGCTTAAGGGAATAATACTATATACATTTTGAACACCAATAAATTTTTAGGTATTCAATTCCAGTTTACCATATTTCTCCAATATGTTATCTAATGAAGGCTTGTGCAGGTGGGTGACCAGTGGCTAAGGCAATTTTGGGAGTAGTTCGGAAAGTGAGGTAGGCTCCAAGCTTTCCAGGGTATTTCTAAACCTCCTCCAGTTGCAATAAGGAAAAGTATTTTCACAGCAAAGGGAAGGATTTGTCTCTGATTCCTCAGGCAGCTTTCTGTAGCAACAGCCTTGCATTTTCTCTAGCTAACATTATAAATAAAACATTAATCATTATTAACCCTGCCTTCAAAAAAAAGAATACTCTGCTAGAGACCAATCCACATTTTTCTGGGCCAAATTCAGAAGTGTTTACTCAAGGAAAATGCTTTGTTCCCCTCACTGAGATTTTCTCACTAGGGTAAAACCCTCTGAGTGTCTTCAAAGTTGAAAAATGCTTTAGCTATCACGCACACCATAGTCCAATATCTGAGTAAAATAATGAAGCTTGTCTTGGGCTGCCAAACAAAGCAGTGTCTTGTATTATTTAGCTGTGTGTGTGCCTTAGCTACATCCTGAGCAAGAAAAATGCAAACATTTAACAACTTTAATTAAAGATTATTTCAAAACACAAACCCAACGTTCTACCAATTCCTCTCCAAACCCATGAATGCACTATTAGGCAAACAATATCCCTTAAGAGACATACATAAAGTACCTGCCTGGCTTCTTATCCATTCAGTAAGTTAAAGTCTTCCCTGATAACCATGGAGAAACAGTGACCACTAGAGACTTGTCCCAACTTACCTAACAATTTGGATCTTGACACATACTAGTTCTATCTATTATTGATAAAGAAATTGCTCATTAATACGGCCCCTCCAGGCGACATTATTCTTTGCATAACAAAAGTCATTAGACAGTGTCAGAAAGGGTTGACTTGTCTGAAATTACACCACCCATTTGCTCCCTAACAGTATGTAGTGGTCATGCATTTCTTGTTAGGAATGTAAAAAGATGAGCATGCATAAAAAGTTATCCAAAGTGAGCTCATTTTTTAATCAGCTTTGCCAGCACTCCGAAGATACAAGATGACCTAAGCTCATATAATACCCTTTGTACATTTCCTTCAGGGCAGCGGAATTCAAATCTTATGCCCTACAGCAAGAAAGTTTCACTAATTTCAATTACTATTTTATTTTCTGAATAGATGAATCCTAGGGGCTGGGTCTGTAGCTCAGTGACAGAGTGCTTGCCTAGCACATGTAAGGCACTGGGTTCGATCCTTAGCCCCACGTAAAAATAAACAAATGAAATAAAGGCATTCTGACCATCTACAACTACAAAAAAAAATTTTTTTTAAAAAAGATGAATCCTAAAGTGATAGAGTAGATGGAAAAACAGAACCACAAACAAAATGTCTTCAAATTTCTAGTACGGCAAATAAGAATAATTATAATTTACATTATTGTCATGTTTTACAGTTTACTAAAAACATAAAACACATTATTCTATATTTAATTCTCACAATGGCATACTTGAAATACTCTTAGATCATACTACACCAATCATGAAATCTATGCAGCAAAGGAATAATGTAGAACTAATGACATGGAAATATACTCATATTATATGGAGTACCAAACACTGAAAACAGACTTGATTGCTTAGTGCTGTTTTCATAAAAAGATAATACAAATATATATATATACATATATATATGAAAAGTGGCTAGACAGATATTAATTATGGTCTCTGTGTTGTGATTGACTACTATCTTTTCTCTTGTTTATTTCCCATATTTTTGCAGTGAACATATGTTAAAATGTGATCAGTAAAAGAAAATCATATAAGATGATGACAGAAGTGGTCACCCTTTCTTTTTCTTTTTTTTTCTTTTTTCTTTTTTGAGAGATGGTAATCTCACTATGCTGGCCAGATTGGTCTTGAACTAAATCCTGGGTTCAAGTGATTCTCTTGCCTTTGCATCCCAGGTAGCTGGGACTATAGGTATGCACTAGTACACACCTGGCTTTATTTTTTTTAATAAGAATTTTTCATCTGGGCATAGTGGTGCACACATGTAATCCCAGTGACTCAGGAGGCGAGCCAGGAGAATCACAAGTTTAAGGCCAGTCTGGGCAATTTAGTGAGATTCTGTTTCAAAATATGAAATAAAAGGGACTGGGGTGTAACTCAGTGGTAAAACACCCCTTGGGTATTCAATTTGGGTATTCAGTACCAAAATAATAATAATAATAATTTTTCAGTGACTTCAATAACTATAGCTTAATATGAAGGAGCAATATGCCTTAGTATGAATTGCAATGGAATATTACTCAGCCATAAAGAAGAATAAAATTATGACATTTGTAGGTAAATGGATGATGTTGGAAACTGTTATGCTAAGTGAGATCGGCCAATCCCAAAAATCCAAAAGCCGAATGGTCTCTCTGATAAATGAATGATGATGCATAATGTGGGGGGGAAAGATGGCAAGAATGGAGGAAAGATAGCTAGCATAGAGGGAAGGGAGGGGTGGGGGCGGGTGGGGGGTAAAATCAATAACAGAGTGTGTGACAGATATCATTGCCCTGTGTACATGCAAGAAAGCACAGATGGTGTGACTCTACTTTGTGTACAACCCTTGAAACAATAGCTGTACTCCATTTGTGTTCAATGAATCAATAAGTAAATTAAAAAAATAAAAAAATAAAAATAAAATGTCTTTAAAGGAAAAAAAAGGCATTTTTGGAAATATCAGAATTCATAATCTTTTAATCATCCATAGTTATAAGACAATTCATTACAAAAAATGCATTGAGCAATGTCTTCACCTAGATTCTCTAGAAAGCAGAATTTGGGGCAAGAATTAAAATGCTGATACTTTATTTGGAAACTACAAGCCCACGATGGTTTAAGGGAAGAGAAACAAGAAAAGATGTGAATCTATGTGATGCCGATGCCAACTTCCTGACCAACAACTACCTTACAACAGTCTGTAGAGTCACAGTAGGTCACTCAGCAGGAGTGCTCCCTTGACACAGGGACTTCTCTGTGATAGTCCACAATAAATAACACCTTGGAGAAGTCCAGAGAAGGGGCAAGGAGGAGGATGTCTTTGCCCAGTTCCCTGCTGTCTCCAGTGTCCCTTCATCTTGGTCTAGTGGGAGCTGGCCATCCAGCCCCTCAGCAGCTGGATTCTATGCCTTCAGTAGCACTGAATGCAAGTGTGTAAATAAAGGTATACTTTGTGCAGGTGGGACTCAGTATTTGTGTTGTGAATGAGAAACAGATTTAGGACTTTAGCTCAGACTCCAGAAAGGAAAGGAAGTAGCAAAGACAACATCATTGGGAAGAAGGTGGTGCCTTCAGAAGTTTTCTCAAGCTAGCTGAGAAAAGGTATAAAGTCTGTGTTCAATACAGATGTTGGAAGGTTTTGGAAATAGCTGTCCATTTTATTACTTCAAATTTCACTAATGACATTGATTTAAAATTTTCTTGCATATATGAAATTTTATATGAACACACGCACACACACATACACACACACACACACACACACTCAGAAATTCACCAGGTTGGGGACATTATAGCTAAATGGTAGAGTGCTTATCTAGAAGATCTTGGGTTTGATCCCCACCACCTCAAGAAAAAATTAAGACCTAAAGGAAAAGAAATACCCATCACACCTGTAAATGTTCAATAATCTATAGGGACTTTGTTTTATCTGTTTTAGTAATATCTGGCAAACATTCACATGCACATGAAATGGATATGCTCAGATTACTGACTCTACAAGTTTCACTCAATTCCTGGCACACAAAATATACCTCTACCCTTTACCATCCCACTGAGGAAAGCACATTGGAATGCACATAGATGAAGTTGAAGGCATTAAAGAAACTAAACTCTGCTGTAGGTTTTTAAATAAACTATAACTTCAGTTCTTTTGAGTAAAAAAATTAGTTATGATTTAACTCACAAATAGTTATTACACTTTGTATATAAAAATGTTGATTAAAAACCACAATGAGATATCACTTTATACCCATCAAAATCTATTTTTATTTTGGCTGTTATCAAAAAAGAAAGTAAGAAAAAGGAAGGAAGGAAAGAAGGCAGACAGGCAGAAAGGAGGGAGGGAGAACTATTGCATAGGATATGGAGAAATTGGAACCCATGTACTTTGTTGGTGGGAATGTAAAATGGTATATCCACTCTAGAAGATAGAATGAAAGTTATCATATGATCCAGCAATTCCACTTCTGGAAATATACCCAAAAGAATCAAAAGCAGGGACTTCAACAAATATTTGCACAAACATGATTATAGCAGCATTATTTAAAATATCCAAAAGGTAGAAGCAACCCAAATGTCATCAGTAGACGAGTGGATTAACAAAACATTGCATGTACACACAATGAATTATTTGATCTTAAAAGGAAAAAATGCTGACATAGGCTACAGCATAGATAAACCTTGAAGATATGATGCTATGAGAAATAAGCCAGTCACAAAAGGACAAATATTCTATACCTAGAGCAGTTAAATACACAGAGACAGAAAGCAGAATGGTTTCCAGGAACCTTCAGCTCCCACAGAGAAGTCCCAGGAAGAACAGATTGAGGTCATGTGATTTAGTTAGGGTTTGCATCTGGAGGCAAGTGACAGAAAACCCAACCTGTTTTAGTCTCAACACATAAGAGCTGGGATTTCTTCCACATTAAGTCCCCAAAGTAGGCGGTTGCTAGCCTGGTTCAGAGGCACTGCAATCTTCCATCTTCCTGGGGATCACGCAGCAGAAACTGGGGCTCCAACTTGCATGTGTCTGGGGGCAGGGTAGGAAAAACAAAGCAGCAGCATCTGTATCAGGAACCTTTCCAGAACCCTCAGCAGACTCCTGTTCATTTTTTTTTTTTTCCTGTTCACTTTTTATTGCAGAATAGTGTCATGGGCCTTCCCACCACAAAGAGACCTAGAAAAATTTAGCATTCCAAACTCCACAGCAAAGGAAGCAAATGAAAGATTGATAAATGAAGCAATGTAGATATCCTTCCAATTCCTGTTGCTGACCAACAATTCCCTTAGCCAGCTGGACTCGGGTGTCAATGGCCTGTCCCTGTGTTGGGAGACAGCAGTTCCCTGGGACCAACCCAAAGACCACACGAATAGAAATGCCAACCCCAAAAGACTAATCATGCCAAGGGAAAGGTATGGAGAAGTGCCCTATACAGAAAGCATTAGAGTTTCCATAGTTGATTGCAAGGACTAATAAAAGACACACACAAATACAAACATACATAAGCGCCCCCCCACACACCCCAGGTTGGAAAAAGTTGAAAATTCTTTTGAAGACTACACTATTAACCTGTTTCTGTTGTGGGTTAGGGTTACAGAGAACAGAATCACTTTCTTTTCTTTACACAGCTCTCTAAAATAGTTGAGGAACTGCAGATTTCCTCCTCCTCCATCCTTTTTTTTTTCAGTATCTTTCAACTAATAATGAAACTTTTAATTAATAGTAATAAAGAGATAACAAACCAAATTTATTAAAAAAAGAATGGGACTACTCCAGAGTCTATTTTTTTTAATTATGATCCTACACATTATCATCATGAGGCAATAATTATTAAGAAGGGCATCAAAGAGAAAAATACTGGATAAAGAAAGAATCATGAATAATGAAAACTAATCTCTCCCATTTAATTTTTCCTACATCTGTCTAGATGAAATTACACCTACTAAATATTGACTTTGCTTCTAAGGACCTGAAGGTATGTGACATATTTTATTTGACATAGATCACTACATTTAACCTTTGGAGAAGGATGGGCTAGTACATCTCATTCAGTGACAGAGAAGAAAGTGATGCATAAAGAGGTGAGGTGATGAATCTGGGCTCAATTGTCACATAGTAATTGCCTTATAGATCCCTCTGCCACCTATGGTGAGGCCTGGATGACCAAGTCTGTGCTTTGCAGTTGGCTTATTCCTCTACCCAAAGAGAAAGAGTTCTTCATCTAGGCCATTGTGAACCTGGATGGGAATATGTTCTTTTTTTCTCGCAAACCTCTAACTTAAGTTTCCTTCAATTATAATGTAGGGCACAAACCAGAGTGTATTAGCATCATCTATGAATCTGAATCCAATTGAAATACCAGATATTTTCACATCACATTACACTGTGCCATATTCTTGGCCAAACCATTAACATACACTACTACTTCAAAATCACTGCAGCTATTAGACCTACTATGTTGTAATAAATTGGATTTCCAAAATCATGGCTTTCTTTGTTATTCCACAGATTTTATTTTATACATTCCCAAACCTTTTGACTGCACAGATTGCACGGCACAAATCAACAATAAAATAGATTACTCTTCATAGAATGTCTCAAGAACTGGGGCATCTACAGGAGCCTCCAAAGACCTTCTCTGGGATAAGAAAAGCACCCTGTTCCAGACCTGTCCTAGAGTTCAACCACAAAGCATCAGACCCACTGGTTGGGATATGTATTTGCCCCAAGATCCACAACAAAAACAAAAAAGACAAATCAAGTCTCAGATCCCCACGTGGTACCTTTCCCCCTCCAGGGGTCTCTCACACATCACACACTGCCTGGGTCAACACAGGGCAACCACCATTCCTCAGACAGACGCTACAGTAATACAACGGTTCCCAGGCCACACTCCAAAACACATGATCAATAAAACTAGGAGCCGCAGGGAAAGGTTAAACCCTATCAATGTTTCCTCTTTAACTGTTGAAACTGTTTAACTGTTAACCCTCTGGCTAGATAGAAAATTTTGACTATTTCTCCCATTACACAAATTAACTGTCACTTTTGATGTTTTCCTATGGATACTGAAGTCAGACAGAATAGGTTCTGAATTCCAGCTCCTCTGCTGTGTCCTGTGAGTGACCCCAGGAGAAAATCTTCCTGAGCTTTGGATTTTTTCCTGAACAGCACTCAAAAGAGTTTTTTTTTTTTAATTTACTCATGTACTCATTAATTAATAAGTACTTTTTGGTTATGTGCTATAAGCTGTCTGCAACATAGTCCTTAATAGAAAAGGAAGAAAAGAAAAGAACTCAGGAATCCCCAATATCAGGACATGAGCATACTCTCGAGACAAAAACTCACTAGTGGTTCATAAACAGTGGGCCTATATTAAATCTCAGAACTCAGGAGATGGCAGAATGGGTTTTCATAGTTACATTGGGCAAGCAGAGAAGAAGGAGATTTAAAGATCTGGCAAATAGGATCAGAATCAATCACTTAAAGACAGCACAGGAACATGGGTGAGGCAGAAGGGAGACAATGTCAATTGTTAAAAAAAAAATGAACCTCAAAGGTAGTCCAAGAGAAAGGGACAGGGGCACTTAGTACATGGATAGAGAAGAGTATCTATAAACCCAGAATCAAGAAAAACTCAAGAATGAAAAATAATTCAACAATGTTTATGGTGATTACTTGTTAAAATAATGACTGGACTTTATTGGATTAAATAAAACATATGCTTAGCATTAAAAAGAAGAAACAGTGACACACACCTGTAATGCCAGCAGCTTAGGAGGCTGAGGCAGGAGGATTGCAAGTTCAAAGCCAGCCTCAGCATCCATAAATATACATTGGAGAAAATATAGCCTCTTCAATGAATGTTACTGGAAAAACTGGAAATCCATATGTAGCAAAATGAAATTAATCCCCTATCTCTAATCTTGCACAAAAGTCAACTGAAAGTGGATCAAGGACCTAGGAGTTAGACCAGAGACCCTGCACCTACTAGAAAAAAAAGCAGGTCCACATCTCCACCATGTGGACTTAGGAACCAAATTCCTCATCAAGACTCTGAAAACAAAAGAAGCAAAATCAAGAATTAATAAATGAGATGGTATCAAACTAAAAAGCTTCTTCACAGCAAAGGAAACAATCAAGAGAACAAAGACAGAACCTACAGAATGGGAGAAAACTTTTGCCATCTGCACCTCAGATCCAGCATTAATCTCCAGGATATATAAAGAACTCAAAAAACCAAATAACCCAATCAATAAATGGGCAAAGGAACTGAACAGACACATCACAGAAGAAGAAATATGATCTGTCAACAAATATAAGAAAAAATGTTCAACATCTTTAGCAATTGGAGAAACACAAATTAAAACTACACAGATTTCATCTCATTGTAGTCAGAAGAGCAATTATCAAGAATATAAGGCCCATTTATTGATTGGGTTATTAGTATTCTTGGTGTAAAGATTTTTGAGCACTTTGTAGATTCTGGAGATTAGAGCTCTATCTGAAGTCTACAAAGTGCTCAAAAATCTTTACACCAAGAATACTAATAACCCAATCAATAAATGGGCCAAGGAAATGAACAGACACTTTACAGAGGAAGATCTACAAGCAATCAACAGATTTATAAAAAAATGTTCAATATCCCTCGTTCTAAGAGAAATGCAAATCAAAACCACCTTAAGATTTCATTTTACCCCAATTAGAATGTCTTTTGTTAAAAATACAGGCAACAACAGGTGTTGGTGAGGATGTGGGGAAAAGGGTACACTCATACATTGCTGGTGGGAGTGCAAGTTGGTGCAGCCATTCTGGAAAGCGGTGTGGAGATTCCTTAGAAAACTTGGAATGGATCCACCATTTGACCCAGCTATCCCACTTCTTGGCCTATACCCAAAGGACTTAAAATCAGATTACTACAGCAATGCAGCCACATCAATGTTCATAGCTGCTCAATTCATAATAGCTAGAATGTGGAACCAACCTAGATGTCCTTCAACAGATGAATGGATAAAGAAACTGTGGTGTATATACACAATGGAATATTACTCAGCCATAAAGAAGAATAAAATTATGGCATTTGTAGGTAAATGGATGATGTTGGAGACTGTTATGCTAAGTGAGATTAGCCAATCCCAAAAATCCAAGGGCCGAATGGTCTCTCTGGTAAGTGAATGATGATGCATAATGTGGGGTGGAAGGATGGCAAGAATGGAGGAAGGATAGAGAGCATAGAGGGAAGGGAGGGGTGGGGTTGAGGTTGGGGGGTAAGAATAATAATAGTATGTGTGACAGACATCATTGCCCTGTGTCCATGTATGAATGCACAGATGGGGTGACTCTACTTTGTGTACAACCAGTAAAACAATAGCTGTACTCCATTTGTATTCAATGAATCAAAAAATTAAATAAAAAAAGAATATAAGGAACAATAAATGTTGGCCAGAACACAGGGAAAAAAGGTATACTCGTGCATTGCTGTTGGGCCTGCAAATTGGTACAACCACTCTGGAAAGCAGTATGGAGATTCTGCAGAAAACTTGGAATGGAACCAACATTTGACTGAGTTATCCCATTCATATCCCATACCCAAAGAACTTACAATCAGTGTTCTACAGGAAGGCAGTCACATCAATGTTTATAGCAACTCAATTCACAATAGCTAAGCTATGGAACCAACCTAAGTGCCCTTCAATAGATGAATGAATAAAGAAAATGTGGTATATATATATATGTGTGTGTGTATATATATATATATACAATATATGTGTGTGTGTATATATATATATATATACACACAATAGAACATTACTCAGCCATAAAGAATAATGAACTTATGGCATTTGCCAGTAAATGGATGGAACTGGAGACTATCATGCTAAGTGAAATAAGCCAATCTCAAAACCCAAATGCTGAATGTTCTCTCTGATATGCAGGTACTAACACACACTAAAGGGGTGAGGGAAGAATAGAAGTACTTTGAATTAGACAAAAGGATATGAAGGGAAAGGAGGGGGAATTGGGAATAGGAAAGACTGTAGAATGAATTAGACATAGCTTTCCTATATTCATATATGACTACACGACCAGTGTAACTCCACATCATGTACAACCTCAAGAATGAGAAGTTATATTCCACGTATGTATAACGTCAAAACACATTCTAGGGTCTAGGGTTGTGGCTTAGTGGTAGCATACTTGCCTAGCATGTGTGAGGCACTGGGTTCAATTCTCAGCACCACATATAAGTAAATAAATTAAGGTCCATTGACAACTAAAAAATTTTTTTAAAAAACATATTCTATTATCATGTATAACTAAAAAGAACATATACAATTTTTTTAAAGGCCAGCCTCAGCAACTTAGTGAGGCCCTAAGCAACTCAGTGAGACTGGTCTCTAAAAAATAAATACAAAAAAGGGCTGGGGATGTGGCCCAGTGGTTAAGTGCCCTTGGGTTCAATATCCAGTACCAAAAAAAGAAAGACTTGAGGTTTATATTGTAACATTTGTTCAGTGGAAAGCAATACTCTGACCTCTCTGGGAAGAAGAAGCAGATTCTGGCTCTTGGGAGAAGGTTGGCCAAAACAAGGCCAAGTTGACAGGCTCCAGACAAGAAAAGATGCCCATGATGCTTCCCCATCATCTGCTACTCCCAGCCAAGGTCTCTCCTGTGTGGAAATGTCCAAGCACCAAAAGTTATACTGGATCAAAATTCACCATGAAAATTCATTTCTCTGATTAAAGAGTGATAGCTTTCAGAGACTAGTAAAGACCAACAGACATTGTCTAAGAATACCGACATGTCAGAGATAAATCTACTTCAAAAAGCAGTTTCTCTTAGGCACTGGGGTCGTAGTTCAGTGACTGAGTGCTTGCCTAGCATGCATGAGGCATTGGGTTCAATTCTCAGCGCCGCATAAAAATAAATAAATAAACTGGAGATATTGTGTCCATCTACAACTGAAAAAATTTTTTTAAAAGAGTCTCTCCTACTCAAAATTAGCACATAAATGATGGAGGGTAAAAGAACAAACTGAAAGAAAAGAACTCAAAATATTTAGACTTAAACAATTTGAAACATTTACAAACTTCAATCATGAGTTTACAACCCTTCCCAATGTCCAACCAATGTTCTCCGTCATATCAAACCCGTTTCCTCTTTCTAACATTAATCCTCCTTCCAAAATTTATCATGTCAAACAATTGCTTAGCATTTTTACTGAAGTTTTGCATGACAGGTCCAAGTCAAAGAGATCTTTTAAAGATGGTAGGCTTTATTTTCAAAGAGGAAAACATGATTAAAATATAAAAATAGGCTTTATTTGTCATAAGAAAACCACCAATCTTAAAATGTCATAGTATTGAATTATAAAAAGAGTGGAAGATGATATGCAGAAATTAACATATTTGTATATAATTTCTGGGATTATTGGACTTTTAATTTTTTCAGATTTTTCTTTAATGCCATCATATCATCTTTCCAAGGATGAATAGATGGATGGTGGGTGACTAGATGGGTAGATGAAGAAAGAGACTGATTGATTGATTGATTGATTTGCAGATTGATTGATTCTAGCATCCTCCTTTCCTTGACTTAGTCTGATTAGAAAGTTGACCTGATCTAGCCTGATTTGATTAACTATGCCATGTGCTACTGATAGCATAATTTAAACATAGGTTTGCATAGGCGTAACTTGGCCACTTTTTTTCTTTTCTCTTCTACAACTTGTCTATTGCTAAGGCGTTCCTCTGACTTTGTGTCTAAAGCATTGTAAAACAAAAATACTCCATAGGTTTTTAGAGCAAAAATTCCAGGAAGTTTTATAATGTATCCTCTACCCTTGGGACAACTGTACTAGAAATCACTATTGGAGCTCTGAAGGTTCCCTCTGGGACTCTAAAGGGTGCCTCCAGCTGACCATCATACCCGAGAGCCACAGCACCATTACCCTGTATTTTCCTTTAAAAGCACAATTTACCTTATGTTCAGAGAATGTAAACTTCTGTTTGATTAATACAACAATCCTCAGAGCTTCCTCCTTCCAACATCAAGTTCAAGCTGCAGGCCAAAGATGTAAGCTTAAATTCTAGGATCCCACATAAAGTTTTCTATTTGTTCTTTCAAAAATAAAAATCTTTCCATTTAGCTACTGAATCGAAGTTGATTTAAACAGTGTCTGCACCGGTAACTGGCAAACAATGACAACTACAGTAAAAGTTATTTTTCCAATTTAAAAAATATAATCAAGGATATTAGTCAGTCATATCTGTTATAGGTTAAATTGTGTCCCCCAAAATATGTTGAAATCTAAACCCCCAGTACCTGGGAAAGTGACCTCATTTGGAAACAGCCTCTTTCCAGATGCAATTCAGTTAAAATGAGGTCATCAGCATGAGTCCTAACCCATTATGACTGGTGTCTTATAAGAAGAAAATACAGACAAACACACAAGGACCTTGCCCTACGATGGCAGAGGCCCAGATGGAAGAGCTGCACCTCAACCAAAGAACAGGAAGGATTATCTGCAAGCTGCCTGAAACTTGGAAAATACAAATAAGGATTCCTCTATTGCTTTCAAAATGGGTAGGATGCTACTGGCACCTTGACTTCCAACTTCTAGCCTCTGGAACTGTGACACAATGAATTTCTGTGTTACATTGAGCCACCCAGATTGTGGTACATTGTTAGAGTCAGCCTTAGGAAACTAATACAACATTTCTACCACTCATTGGTAATTTTCACATTTATGTGAGATTCTTGGTAGACTATCTTTGAAAATATCTAGTTCATTCAACTACTGTGATTGGAATCATGAGTACTCTCATACAATACAAGCAATGAATTTAGTGTTTAATGTGTATGACAAATGATCCCTCTTGCTAGGGTTGCCAGATAAAATATAGATTGCCTCATTAAATTTGAATTTCAAATAAACAAAGGACAATTATACAGTACCAGAATGTCCCAAATAATGCATAAGACAAAATTATATTAAAAATAATTCATTGTTTATCTGAAATTCCAATTTAATTGGATATCCCACACTTTTATTTGTCGAATCTGGCCATCCTACCTCTTACCTCATAGATGCAAGGCCTGCTTCTGGAAGCTTCAGTTAGTTGCTGTTTGTTTCTAGTCCTGGAGCCAACAAGACAAGCCACCACATTTTGAATAGTGCACAACCTATTCTTCCTCTTCACTTCAGGGCTCTAGTTTAATTTATGGACACTGTTAACAATTACAGATGGATACTGGTTGCTGCAGTGAGTTTGCTTTGGGTAAGCACCATCACATCCATATATAGCTTTTATAAAATGCTACACAATCAATAAAAAGAAATTAGAACCATCAATTCTAGGTGTAAAGATGTAATCAGCTTTCAGGGGCATTTTAATTCCTTATTTCAATGTTGTAGTCAGCAGAAGAATATAAAAACAAAAGGATTTTTTCCTTCTTACCACCATTATTTTTTATAAAAATGCCATCACAGACAATGCTGTTATTTGGAGACTGTAATCTGCTACTTCAATCTTGTTCTTATTCTCCCTGGACCATTGTTCCTTCATCTGTAAAATGAAGACGGTATAAGTCACAATTCCAAGGCCCTTGTCAGGAGTCTGGAATCAGCAGCAGGCTTCATCAGCTTCTCTCCTCTACTCCCCTGTGTCTCTCCCTATGAGTGACCCTACTTCCTAGGGCTGGCAAATATCTTACCAAGCATAACAAAAGCCATGGGAGAAACTATTACTAAATTTGACTGCATATATCAAAAGACTCCATAAACAACATTAAAAGACAAATGACAAACTATAAAAAATCTGCATTATGCAATATAGGAAAATTCTAATATGTCAAGAAAAATGTGGACTAAGGACTTCATAAGCAATTAACATACTTAACACATACAGAGAATAAATATGTAAAAATGTGCTTCCTTTATTAGTTATGAAAGAAATAGGAATTTTTAAAAACACTGTCTATCAAATTGACAAAATTCATTTAAGGAAATAATTCAACATCAGATAAAGTACACTCTCAGATGGGTGTGGTGGTGCATACCTGCAATCCCAGCAACTTGGGAGGCTGAGGCAGGAGGATCACAAGTTCTAGGCCAGTCTCAGCAACTCAGAGAGGCCCTAAGCAACTTAGTGAGATCCTGTCTCAAAATAAAAAATAAAAAGGGCTGGGGATGTAGCTCAGCCATAAAGTGCGCTGGGTTCAATCATCAGTATCAAAGAAAAGAAAACAGTCCACTCTCATACACTGCTGGTGACTATGTAAGGTAATGTAATCCTTTTAGAAACTGATTTACTAGTTCAAATTGAAGGCATATCATAGGTCTTAAAATCTACAACCATTTTGATTCAGTAATTACACTTCCAAGAATTGTATCAAACGTTGGGCTTAAGACTTCATTCACTATGTCATTGGTGATCACAATAATTTGAAAATAATCAAATTGAGGTTTGATTAAAAGAATTGTGAAACAACTCTATGGCAGAATATTACCAAGTTATCAAAAAGTATGTGGTAGAAGAGTACTTAACAATCTGAGAAATGTTCACAATGTCTTAAAATCTTTTTAACAGCTTACCAACAGAATAATCCCATTGCTCTTAAAGAAAATATGTGTACATAAACATGTAATCCATAGATGAAAAGTTAGAAGGATATTAAAAAATAGAACAACAAACAGTAATTATTTCTATGCAATAAAATTATGAGATTTCTCCCTTCTACTTTCAAGTTTTCTATAGTAAGCATTGATTTTCATGTTAAGGAACAAATAACAATATTATGTTTTTTAATTCATCTCTCCAGTCTTAAAACCTGCCCTTTGCTGGCTATCATGTGTTAATCTAAAACAGGCCTAATAACTTGCTGGTTTGTAAACCAATGTTTTAACCTAATATTATGGCTTGGATCTTAAACACCCTTCAAAGGCCTGTATGCTACAAAGGCTATGTTGCCAGCCTCTAGTATTGGGAGCTGGTGAAACTTTTAGGAAGTGAGGACAAGTGGAAGGAAGTTTGGTCATTGATGGCATGCCTACTGGAACCCCAAGTCATTTCCTCTCTCTTTCATTTCCCAGCCATCATGAGGCAATAAGACTCCTCCACCATATGCTCCTGCCATGATGTACTATGCTGACCCAGGCTTAAAACAATGCAGCCAAGTTACCATGGACTGAAACCTCTGAAACCATGAACCCAAACCAACCTTTCCTCCTTAGAAGTTGATTACCTCAGGTACTTTGTCACAGCAATGGAAAGCTGACCAATATACCTATTAGAATGCTTAGTTGCAAGAAATAGGAATTCCAATGTGGAGCTAATTAAGACAAAAAAGGAATGACAAAAAGTGGGGTCTTACGGTCTTACATGAGAATATGTAAGACCTAACAAAATAAAATGTGACTGGAGTTACAGGCAATAACAATTTCCAGAAGAGAACAGAAGGCTTGCTAGGAAAAAAACATATAATAGACATCCAGCATGCCAATTAAAGCACAGATGTCTTTTGCAGGCCACTGAATAATTTCTCTGGTAAATTTCCAGCCTGTCTTAGATTTGGTTCCCAAATAGACTCTGAGGGGGAGAGCTGTCCATGTACAGGATACTATTCTCAGGTGACCCTTCACCTCTATTCAATATAAAGTAGATTAACTTTACAATGTAGTCTTTAGGTTACAGGATATCAAGTTGGGATTCTGACTCAATTTAAAATATCACTCAGAAACAATATGAAAATAAGTATCCTGAACAAAGGACAATGTTGGATACAGTTGTTTAAGTTTTGTTTAAAAGGAAAGTAGGGGACAAAAATAAAAAACATCCCCCAGAAGTGGCTACATTTACTGATAAGATATCAGGTCTCCCTTTCCTGGGGTGGAAGTGTGTTTCTATGGAATGAGCTGCTTAGGCAGAAAGATGTTATTATTGTTGTTGAAATTTTAAATACAGGTAAAAGTATCTAAACAAATGTTAACCACGTAACATACCATCAAATGCATGAACCACAATTTACTGTGTGATATATAATGTACAATATGATCCCCAGTCTTTTAGGTTAGCATTAGTTATTTCTAGTTCTTGCATCACAAGTTATGTTGTGATAACACTTCCCAAGCTTTGTAATTTTTAAAATAGAGTCACATAATTGGGAACTGAAGTTTTGTTTCTTTTTTCTTTCAGGCGGAATGGCCAACCAAAATCCCTGGGATCAGGAAACTGACCATTGGTGGCACACTAGTGTCCTGTTCCTGAAGACCCACTGGTTCACTGGAAGCTGCCCTGCCTCTCCGTGCTGAAATCTTCCTGCTCAGAAGGGAAGAGAGAAGAAAAGTACTCCTTCCCACAGGGACTTCTATTCTTATTTACTCACTCAACATATTTTTATGGGAAACTAATGAAACCCTTGATCCTGGATGAGTTCCTAGATTTTTAAAAATGCTGTATCAGGCACATAGGCAGTGGTGCATGCCTGTAACCCCAGACTTGGGAGGTTCAGGCAGAGGTCAATTTCTGAGGTCTCTTTATATTTCTAAGGCTGTGAATCTATGACTTCAAGCATGAGAAATCAAATCAAAAGTGATTATAGGAAAGAGCTCGGCAGTGAGAAAAATAATCATAGAAAGGAGAAGACCAAAACCAGAAGTAATAGTTCAGTCCCTTCCCTGTAATGTTTCTTTGGATGCCACTAAGCACCTGAGCATGGCCCAGAAAGAACCTGCACTTTCACAGACCCAAACAGGGCCCTATCCCACCAGCCATCTCTCCCCACAAGCCTGTTGTACCTTGCTCACTACATCAATTCCAGTCCTCAATGGTCTGATCCTGTTATAGGACCCTCCTGGAAACCTGGGTGCAGCCCTGCATCATGCCTTTGAAATCTCAGATTTCCCAATGGCAAAGATGGGTGGTGATGGATGTTTACAACTCCAGAGGACCACTCTGAAGATTAATGACTTATGTTTTGCAAAGTGTTTTTAAATCCCCAGATGAGAGCTGCTCATACAGCTGGCTGCTGCACCATTAGCATTTGTTTGCTTCAAATTGGTTATTCCCACCATATTTCAAGACCCCCAAAAAGACCCAGATTAAAGGCAATGCCCAGGAGTCCACTGATGGCTTTTAGATTGCTCTTCCCCAGAGGCTGATGAGCTGACAGAGATAGAACACTCCTATTCAGCACCTCCCTTTCAGAAACACATTGCATCCTTACTTTCAGATGTGCAATTGAGAGCATAAAAGTCACATTTGAACTGACATCTGATGTCTCCCTTGAGGCCATGCCGCAGACTGCCACTACACTGTTATGTTTTTGGAACATTTCCAGGCTAATAGCAAAATGATTTCTTATGGGACCATCAGAGGGGGAAAGACTGAGTGGAGATTTATCTTGCTATTTAGAAAAATAATTAGTAAATAAGTTTGAGTGATAATCTCAGAAAATCCAAACTGGTTTAATATGTGTGACTTCTAAAGATCTCTAAGTTGATTAGAAACTATACTTACAATTTGATTATGCTGAGAAAAACTGGAACAAAGCCCAGTTTTGGAATTTTATATCATCATCTATTTCAAGAACTGATTTTTTTGACTGGTTGGTAATTTGAGGCACTTACTCTTTTAAAGAAAAATAAATTACATTGGTCCAATAAAGAGAAAATAAGATTACTATGTTGCTTTTTCCCCCTTTAAAGCATTTCCCTGGTCTTTCAAGTTTTGTTAAAGAATACTAAATTGAAAAAAAAGAATACCAAGGGCATCAAAATGATCAAGGAATTATAATTTATAATTACATAACCCATAATTTATAATTTATAATTATGTAACCCATGCACAACTCTAAAAAGTTTCCATAGTCCCACTAGGACAGATTGGGAAGGCAACCTTGAGTGGGTACAAGTGCAGTAAAACTACATTTGAAAAGTTCTAATGGTTTCTGGAGTCAGAATTTTCACAAAAAAGAGTAAATCCTTGCCATACTAAAAAAAAAATGACTTTAAATGAGTAACCAATAGGAATGCATGAGATAGTGACATGAACATTATCAAACACTATTGACCACATGTACCAAAGGTAGAAGTCAATTAGGGGAAATGGTCACTTCATCAAGATTTATTTTAAGTTTCAATATTCTTCATCTTTGGTTAAGGTCTAAGTAGCCTGATGAACAACAATAAGTTCTATACAATTTGGCTCTAAGGTATTCTCAGAGCTCCTCCTCCTCCTCCTCCTCCTCCTCCTCCTCCTCCTCCTCCTTCTTCTTCTTCTTCTTCTTTTTTTTTTTTTTTTTTGGTACTGGGGATTGAACCAGGGGTGCTTAACCACTAAGCCACATTCCCAACCTTTTTTTTTTTTTTTTTTTGAGACAGGTCTCACTAAGTTGCTTAGGACTTTGCTAAGTTGCTGAGTCTGGCCTCAAATTTGCAATCCTCCTGACTCAGTCTCCCACATCACTAGGATTACAGATGTGCACTAATATGCCCCATTTGGAGCTTCTCCTTGAGTCTGTATTAAGAAAGAAAAAGACAAACATTTGAAGTTCACCCTTTGGCAACATCTCCCTATCTTCTTAAATAAATTGTACAGGTAAATAGACGTAATACTGAATGGCTTGACCTTGATAAGTAATTCAAAGAATATCCTTCTTTTGGTCAGCTAAAAAGAAACCAGTGATTTTCTGCCACTTAGTGATAGTCATCATTTACCATTCAGAAGTCACATTCACCAAGACACAGAGGTGCAGAGAATGAAGGACAAAGTTGAACTGCTGCAATCTCTTTTGCTTCCTACTCCCAGTTAGGATGCTGGTTCATAAAACAGGTAGGTGCAAGAGAAATGACAGAAGGGACCAGATAATCCAGGAGGCACATAGATGGTCTTAACAAAGAATGTGACTCTTAGGATCCTGGTGATAGGGCTTTGAGAGCTAAAAGTTTAGTTGCTACTAGCCTAAAAGTCCAGGAAAACAGCCAAGTAACCAATAATAATAATCATCACTGCATCTTGAGTGTCTACTATATGACAGGCACCTTATTGATATTTATAACAACTCCACAAGATCAGAATGATTGTCCTTCCAAATGATAAAATCAAAGACCAAGAAATTAAATCATTTGCCCAAATACATGTAGTTAGTGCAATGAAGAAAAAACATAATTCAAGCAAGTCAGGCTGATATCCAAGTCCATGTGGCAGGTTTCCTCACAGACCCTGTTAACCTGCAGTGTAGGACAACAAACACCTTTCCCTTATATACCTCTCAAGTACCTGGATCTGTATTATGTGTACAGACCTTAGAAACAAAACACAGAAATCATATAAAATGTGGCTATATTTCACTCAGAACATCTCAAGACCTATAATTTGAGAAATTATTTTTGTGTCACTTTCGAGATATAATATTCATCCTGCATGATATAATGTGGATTACAACATATTGGAATTGTTGGTGCACTAATAGCTCATAGCAACTACAAGAAGGAGACTTTTAAATCATTCCAGAAAATGGGATATGTTTGAATAGCTATGAGATAGAGTTCCTACTTGCAAAATACTTTCACACTGAGGGAACAAGGCATAAAAGAATTAAATATCAAATTCCAAATAGCATATGAGTAAATAAAAATATATCTGTGTCAGATGTTTTTGACTGCACTTAATAGAAAAGCAAATTAAATGTAGCCAATTGACGTAAGAACCAATTAAACTAAGGTGTCGGCTTTCCAATTCTGGCAATGCGGATGACTAAGTGCTTTGACTAATCCTTCTACTATAAACAATTTTTAAAAACCCTTAATAAAATGTTTTTAGTCTTTTAAATGAAAGGCTGAGCATTCCAGTTAGAAATGAATACTTTGAGCGACTATACTGGGTGAAAATGACATGCAGAGAGGAACTATGAATGATTCGGTGGAACTGTACGAACTTGAGCTATGAAGTTATCAAGGCCTCACGGGCCACAGGAGATAGGAATCCATCATTCCAAGATATGAAGTACATAGAAGATGTACTCTCATCCAAGAGAAAGACTGAACCCTCAGAATGCCTGTGGAATGGGAGCAGGGAGTGGATCTCTAAAAGGAAAATGGTCCATTTCAATCCCGTGCCAAGTGAAAGAATAAAATATTAACCCTGAGGATTTCACCACTTGGCCCTCACAGCAGCCCAAATTCCTGCTGATTAAAGAATCCAACATTACTCAGAATTTAAAACACAACCAAGCTGGGGATGCACTCAGCTACCTGATACAAAAGCAAATCATCTGAAATTACCTACCTTTAACCCAAGCTACAAAGATTCATTACAGGTAAGTTCCAAGAAACATGAGTTCAAAACACAAACAAAACAGACACAGGACACATATGAATACAACATACCATGCTACAAAAGAGGCAGAAATAGCAATCAGCAGAATGAGACCTACAAGACTTCAGATACTGTGAACACTGATGCATCTTAGCATACACATAGTTTAGTATAGCATTAAGAATGAATGAATTCCAATTAACAAGTGAATTGCAACTCTAGACAGAAAACACCTGGAATGTAGCCTTTGATTCACCTCTTTAAAAACCCCCTGCTCCCCCTAATAGGCAGAATCATAGACTCTCGGACAGGAGTCCCCTGTGTTTCTCCGTTCTAGCAAAGCAATAAAACTTTTTTCCTTTTTCACACACACACACACACACACACAGAAATAATAAGGCATTAAAAATATAAGTGAAGAACAAGACACTAAAAATCTCCAAGATTTGAAAAAATTCATCAGAGTTGACAAAAAAATCAGGAAGATGAATCTGAAACAAAATGGACCAAAATAGAAAAAAGCATCAAAAAGATGGAAATTCGAATAAAGTTAAGTGTCATGGAAGAGAGAACAAAAAAGACTGATAATATACATCTAATAGGACTTTTTTTGTTTGTTTTAAGGGAGAGGAGAGAGAACACACAAAGGCAGTATTTAAACATAAAATAGCTAAGAGTATTCCAGAACTGATAAAAAGATAGAAATTCACAGATGGGAGATTCTAGTCAATTACAAACAGGATGTATGAAACATAGCTAAGCAAGTTATACTGAAACTGTAAAACTTCAGTGAGAAAGCAAAAAAAAAAAAAGTTTTTTCTAAAACAACCACAGAAGAAAGAAAGGCAGGTTATCTGCAAAGAATAATCTGTGAGCTGAGGGCACAACAGCAATAATGTGAACAAGACGACCGTGGATTGATGAGCAAAGGGAGTGCAAATACATGCTTAAATATAAGCAAATGGAGACAATAAGCACAATATACAAGTGCCTTGTGTGCTTAAATTATACCCAGCAAAGTCTACAAAATTAAGGAGACTTAAAACAGTAAAGCATACAATGTTTCAACTCCTTATGTTATCTAAAGGAAGGTAAAGATATTAACCTATTTTATATTTAAGTCACATTGGTGACTTAAATATATGTATTTCTAAGCATTATGGGTTGATTTGTAACCCCCCCAAAAGATATGCTCAGACTCCCTAACCCCTGATACCTGAGAATGTCACTTTATTTGGAAACAGAATCTTTGCAGATAAAATGAAGTTAAAATGAAGTCATACTGAGTCAGGGTAGACCCAAATCCATTCAGACACACAGTCAAGAAGAAAACATCATTTGACTAGGGAGGCAGAGACTGGAGGAATTCATCTACAAGTCAACTCATTTTATTAGGAATCTAACGAAACCTTAATTCCAAAACTTGTCAAGGGCAGAGGAGAAAAGAAATAATAGTCTAATACTCTCAGGAATACAGATGCAAATATCCTAAAGATAATAGTAGCAAAGAATAGGACAATGCAAAAAAAAAAAAAAGAAAGAAAAAAGAAAATATATCCCAGACAAATTGGTTTTACCCCAGAAGTGAAAAGTTAGTTTAACATCAGAAAATTAAAAATATAATTCACCACATTAAAGATTAATGGAAGGAATTATATGATCATCTCAATAGATGCAGAAAATGGTGCTTGATGAAACTCATAGTATCAACTCTTAGCAAAAATTTTTAACCTAGTACAGGATATCCATAGAAACTTGCAGCATATTACTTTTAATGGTAAAACACTGAAAGCTTTCACATTAAGGAACAAGACAAGAGTGTCTGACATTTCCATTCTTATTCAACATTGGTTGGATATCCTAATTAGGGCAGTAAAGCAAGAAAAACAAAAAGTATTTAATAATCAAAAGGAAGAAACAAATGGTCCTATTCACAAATGATGTGATTGTCTATGTAAAAATAATCTATATAATTAATAAGAGTATAGCAGGGTTGAATAATACAAAGTCACTATTGCTTTTCCATTCACTATCAACAAGTAGATAGAAAATATTTAAGAAGTAAATACATGTATAACAGCATCAAAACATATAAAGTCCCTAATAATAAACCTATTAGAAGATATGTAATACCCTTGTAGAGAAAATCATAAAACTTAATTTTTAGAAGATAGCTAAAAATCATATTCATGGATTCAAAAATTCAATATCACAAAAATGTTAATTGCCATAAGATCAATCCATGGATATAAGATAATTCTAATCAAATTCCCCAATGGATAATCTGTTTTTAGAACTTAAGCTGATTCTAAACTATCAATAGAAAAGCAAAGAGTTAATGATAGCCAAGAAATCAATAAGGAAGAATAAGTTGGGTGCAAAGAAGCTTATCTTACTGGATATAAAAATTGATACAAGGCTTTAAGATACTGCTATTGATGTAAGGATAAAGAAATTCTCCATATAAAGAAATCTGCTATGCTAAAACTGATATTATAGATCAATGGGACAAACTTGCCAATAACTATTCCTTGGATAATTGGCAACCATATATTTAAATGTAATAATAAATTGGACCTCCTGCTCATACCAATTCCAGGTGGATGATATATTTAACTATGAAAGGCAAAATTCTGAAACTATTAGAAGACAATATGAACTCAAAGTAGGTAAGGATTCTTTAATGAGGCACAAAAGGCAGAGCCATAAAGAACAGGAATAATAAATTTGAGTAACTTAAAATTTTAAATTCTATTCAACACAAGACAAAATGAGTCAAAAATCAAGTTTAAACTAAGACATATATGTAACTCAAATAACTATGAAATTATTTACATCTAGATTATGAAAGAAATCCTAAAAATCAATAAGTAAAATTCATATAAGCCAAGAGAAAAAAAACATGATTAAAAAAAATAAAATAGGTACTCTACAGAGAAGGTAGCCTAATGGCAATAAATAAATGAAAATATGGCCCCATCGTTAAAAACCAAGTATGTTCAAGTTTAAATCTCAGTGAGATATTTTACAACTTTTAACTGTCAAAGAGTTAAAAGATAGCAAGGATTCTCCAGGATGTGGAGCAATAGAACACTTTTTTTTTTTTTTTTTTGCGGTGTCGGGGATTAAACCCAGGGCCTTGTGCTTATGAGGTAAGCACTCTACCAACCGAGCTATATCCCCAGCCCCTAGAACACTTACTTTCTGTGGAAGAAAATATAAGCAAATATAACCCCATTGTAAGTAAATTCATCTTTATCTAGCAGGGTCAGAAAGTACCGTCATAAAATCCAGCAATTCCATTCTTTTTTATTTATTTATTTATTTATTTATTTTGTACACAAATGAGGTATAGCTGTTGTTTCTGTGGTTGTACACAAGTAAAGTCACACCATTTGTGTAATCATATGTGTACATAGCAATTCCATTCTTAGACTTCCTTGTTCTGAACTGGAGTTGACTGGGCTGAGGGTGACAAGCTCCAAGGCTCTGTCTGCCCAGACCTGGCCCAGTCATAAGGGCCAGAGGAATCAAATACCTCCATACCCACGGTAACTCATTTGTGGCTCCACACTGTGTGAAGCAGGCCACTGAAGAGAGATGGAGAGAAGCCAGGGGCAGGGGGAGAGAGAGAGACGGAGAGAGGGGGAGAGAGAGAGAGAGAGAGAGAGAGAGAGAGAGAGAGAGAGAGAGAGAAAGATCTTAGTGTTTCTATAAAAACTCCCATTATCAGAAGTCATATATTGGAATACTCTACAGCAGTGAAAGTGAATAAATTACAACAATAAAAGCATAAATCTAAGAAACATAATGCTAAAGAAAAATAATAAAGCACACACACAATATGATTTCATTTTTATAAAACTGAAGACTGGGCAAAACTAACACTCTTTTAAGAATGCAAACACACGGTTAAAAATCCTTAAAATAGCTGGGCGTGGTGGCGCACACCTGTAATCCCAGCAGCTGGGGAGGCTGAGGCAGGAGGATCACAGGTTCAAAGCCAGCCCCAACACAGGCAAGGCAATAAGCAACTCAGTGAGACCCTGTCTCTAAATAAAATACAAAATAGGGCTGGGGATGTGGCTCAATGGCCAAGTATCCCTGAGTTCAATTCCCAGTTCCAAAAAAAAAAAAATCCTTAAAATATAGGGAAGTACCCAAAATTAGGGAGGGAAGGAAAGATTTTGGGGGCTGTGGAGGTGAGAGGCACCTCATTACCTTTGGTACTTTCAGTATGTGTTATTGTCTTTGGGAGACCTGAGGTAATAGTCACACTATGTTTTTATGTTGAACTTTGTGTGAATGGGTATTCATAAATTGTTATTCTCTATATTTCATAAATTTATGTTATTCAATACTTACTACAAACTATCTGTAAAACCCAACAAAATATTTTATGATATCTCTGCAAAGAAGTCCAGGCTAAGGCTTGTTCCAAGTTAGTGGCACAATGACATCATCAAGGATCCTTTCCATTCTTCTGCTTGCTCTGCAACCTCAATGTTTCTACATGTTTATCCTCTGCTCACAAGATGACTACAGAACTTCCAGGTGTTAACAAAAAGATAGTAATACACCCAACAAAAGGAGGATCTCCATTCATGCATTTGTTTTTGCTAGTAAGACAATCCTTCTACAGCAGTCCTCCAGAAGACTTCCCTCAAGCCCCATTGGCCAGTGGGGGTACATGTCCATATACCTAAACCAGTCATAGGGAGGGATATGAATCATCATGACTGGTTTAGATCAGTGACTTTCAAAGTTTGGTCAATAGATAGATCATCAGTGTATTATCTCAAAACATCATCAAAATGCCCCACCCCAAATGTATTGAATCAGATATTCTGGGGGTGGTGACCAGCATTCTGCGTTTTAATAGGCATTCTGACGCATATGCTGAAGTTTGAGAATCCTGGCCTAAGCTTAGACCAACTCTGATTGGACCTCATAGGCTAGAGACATGATCACATCTCTGAAAACAGAAAATGGAAAGTAAACACCCAAACAAAGTGGGGCTTGAACAGCAAGAAAAATGTTTGCCAGAGTCTCCTGAAGAACTCTTCAGGGGATCAAAAAACCTTAGAGGCTTCCCAGAAAGTGAGATGTGACTCAGTTCAGCAACTTGGGAGAGTTTCATAAGATCAGAAAGGGCTTTTCAAAAAAATTAAATCAAAATGAGAAAAAAAGAAAGTCACTATAGTTTCTTTAGCCCAAAGCCACTTAACTGATTAGGATTCATTTGTTTCAGATGAAGTTAAAAATTCATTTTCTCAAACAGCAATCTAGTAAATATGAAAACCCCCAACTCCTTTAGCTTCAATTATAAATATGCCTAAAGGGGAATTGTAATTTTAAAGTACCTCAATGTGAAAAAGCAACTAATTCCCTTGTGGTTATTTTTCATATTTGGATTAACTTAGACTCAATACTCACATCATAGTTCCTCTGAATACCTAAATTATGATTACTACCTTTCTCAAATACAAATATTTTATGTTTTTCTTTTCCTAAGTATTTTTCAAAACAACAATATCTGGGATCATATTTATCTGGGGTTTTCTAAGGTGAGCAAGAAATGAATGCCAAAGAATGGTAAAGAAATAGGTTAAAGACATGTAACAGATTAGGGAGAATACTTGCAATATGTAGAATAGAAAAAGGTTATATTCAGAAAATAACCTTTTTATCAATAAAAAAGAAAAAGAAATCAACTCAATAGAACAATGATCAAGTCATTCAATCATTTGATTGATTTTTTTAATATCATTTGCATTTCTGGCTCCACACTTCTTAGTGGTATGACCTGAAACAGTTTGTTTAACCTCAATGACTAGGTTTTCCCACCAGTCATAAGCTGATAATAACAGCTACTACATGGGGTATTTGTAAGTATCAAAAGAGTAAGCCAGGCGTGGTGGTGCACACCTGTAATCCCAGCACTTTGGAGGCTGAGGCAGGAGGATCGAGAGTTCAAAGCCAGCCTCAGCAACTTAGTAAGGCCCTAAGCAACTCAGTGAGACCCTATCTCTAATTTAAAAAATACAAAATAGGACTAGGGATGTGGCTCAGTGGCCAAGTGCCCCTGAGTTCAATTCCTGGTTCCAAAAAAAAGGAGTAAATATATGCAAAGCACAAGGAAGCTCACAAAATGCTAGCTATATATTATTATCTTATGCATTAGGAAACAGGTACTCTACAAAAGACACAATTCTCAAAAGAAGAAAAATAAATGTCAAAAATACTAAAAAATGCACTAACAATTCTCAAAAGAAGAAAAATAAATGTCAAAAGTACTAAAAGATACACTAACAATCCTCAAAAGAAGAAAAATAAATGTCAAAAGTACTAAAAGATGCTTTCTTTCAAAGATATGGACAGATTGATAGGTTTTTAAAAATTCTCATTTTACCAGCATACATTGAAGACAAAGATTGTGGAACAAAAGGATAGTGTCAACTTGAAATGCACACAGCATTTGATGACAAAATTCTAAC
Source organism: Glaucomys volans (assembly GCA_020662805.1). Classification (NCBI taxonomy): domain Eukaryota; kingdom Metazoa; phylum Chordata; class Mammalia; order Rodentia; family Sciuridae; genus Glaucomys; species Glaucomys volans. Next base: position 27,206 of record JAJEJO010050314.1, read on the forward strand.
CCTACAAATTTACCTATGAGTACTCACAAAAGCATAAAAAATTTTATTACCACATTTTTATAATTGAAAACAAAACTGGAAATATCCTAAATGTCCATATAAAAGAAATGTGTTATATTTATGTTATGGAAAATGGATTAAAAAGAATAAGACAGATGAGTCCGTACTGACATGAAGATCTCTTTAAGAATAATACTAAGTTTTTCTAGAGCCTAATATGATTCTTTTGTGAACATCAACAGGATTTACACATATACTGTATATGCATGAAAAGTATCTGGAAGAATAACTTGATCACTTTGGGAAGAAGAACTAGAGATCAGGATGGAAGAAAGGGAGTTTTATTTGAATTTTTCCTTTTTATACTACAGGATTTTTTCTATTGTTAAGTATTCATTTTCATGTAGTGAGATTGTTGTCTTTTTCCTTCTTCGTTAGTTTTTTTTTAAATATTTCTTAGTGGTCAGTGGGTCTTTTAGTTTATTTATTTATTTATTTATTTATTTATTTATTTATTTATTTATATGTTGTGCTGAGGATCAAACCCAGGGCCTCACACATGCCAGGCAAGCACTCTACCACTAAGCCACAACTCCAGTCCTTCTTTGCTAGTTTTTTTTTTTTCTTTCAGTACTTTCTGAAAACCTAATTTTTAAAAAATGAACAGGTATTATTTCACAGTTTCCAAAGTTCAGAAATCCAAGAGAATGAGCTGGGGATATAGCTCAGTAGTAGAGCATTTTCCTAGCATGCCTGAGGCCCTGGGTTCATACCCAGTCTCTCTCTCTCTCTCTCTCTCTCTCTCTCTCTCTCTCTCTCTCTCT
>JAJEJO010050317.1:4804-15719 GCA_020662805.1 Glaucomys volans
AAAATAAATAAAAGAGAGTAAGGAAAAAAAAAAAGAATGATGTTGGCAGTGGACTTAGCATAAATAGCCTTTACAATGTTCAGATACGTTCCTACCATCTCTATTTTTTCTAGTGTTTTGAGCGTGAAGGGGTGTTGTATTTTGTCAAATGCTTTCTCAGCATCTATTGAAATAATAATATGATTCTTAACCTTAAGTCTATTGATGTGATGAATTACATTTATTGATTTCTGGATGTTGAACCAACCTTACATCCCTGGGATAAACCCCACTTGATCGGAGTGCACTATCTTCTTAATATGTTTTTGTAAGTGATTTGCTAGAATTTTGCTGAGGATTTTAGCCTCTATATTCACCAGCAATATTGTCCTAAAGTTTTCTTTTATAGATGTGTCTTTGTTTGGTTTTGGTATCAGAGTGATACTAGCTTCATAGAATAAATTTGGAAGGGTTCCTTCCTTTTCTATTTCATGATATCCTTTCAGGAGTATTGGTATAAGTTCTTCTTTGAAGGTCTTGCAGAATTCAGCTGAGAATCCATCTGGTCCCAGGCTTTTCTTGGTTGGTAGGCTTTTGATGGCTTCTTCTATTTCATTGCTTGAAATTGATCTGATTAAATTGTGTATGTCCTCCTGGTTCAGTTTGGGAGGATCATATGTCTCTAGGAATTTGTTGATGTTTTCAAGATTTTCTATTTTATTGGAGTATAATTTTTCAAAATAGTTTCTAATTATGTTTTGTATTTCAATGTATCTGTTGTGATATTTCCTTTTTCATCACGAATTTTAATAATTTGAGTTTTCTCTCTCCTTCTCTTTGTTCGTGTGGCTAAGGGTTTATCTATTTTGCTTACTTTTTCAAAGAACCAACTTTTTGTTTTGTCAATTTTTTGAATTGTTTCTTTTATTTCAATTTCATTGATTTCAGCTCTGATTTTAATGATTTCCTGTCTTCTACTACTTTTGGTGTCATTCTGTTCTTTTTCTAGGGCTTTGAGATGTAAGGTTAGGTAATTGAATTGTTGACTTTTTATTCTTTTCTTGAATGTGCTCAATGCAATGGATTTTCCTCTTAGTACTGCTTTCATAGTGTCCCAGAGATTTTGATATGTTGTGTCATCATTCTCATTTACATTTAAGAATTTTTTTATCTCCTCCCTGATGTTTTCTGTTATCCATGCTTCATTTAATAGCATATTATTTAGTCTCCAGGTGTTGGAGTAGTTTCTGTTTTTTTTTTTTATTCTGCCATTGATTTCTGATTTCATTCAATTATGATCTGATAGAATACAAGGTAGTATCTCTACTTTTCTGCATTTACTAAGGGCTGCTTTGTGGCGTAACATATGGTCTATTTTAGAGAAGGAGCCATGTGCTCCTGAGAAGAAAGTGTATTCACTCATTGATGGATGGAATATTCTATATATGTCTGGTAAGTCTAAGTTATTCATTCATTGTGTTATTGAGTTCTATAGTTTCTTTGTTTAGTTTTTGTTTGGTAGATCTGTCCAGTGGTGACAGTGGTGTGTTAAAGTCACCCAGAATTATTGTGTTGTGGTCTATTTGATTCCTGTAATTGAGAAGGATTTTTTTGATGTACATGGATGGGCCATTGTTTGGGGCATAAATATTTATGATCATTATGTCTTCTTGATTTATGGTTCCCTTAAGCAGTATGTAAAGTCCTTCTTTATCCCTTCTGACTAACTTCAGCTTGAAGTCCACTTTATCTGATATAAGGATGGAAACCCCTGCTTTTTTACTAAAGCCGTGTGCATGGTAGGGTTTGCCCATCCTTTCACCTTTAGTCTGTGGATGTCCTTTTCTATGAGATGAGTCTCTTGAAGGCAACATAGTGTTGGGTCTTTATTATTAATCCAGTCTACCAGTCTATGTCTTTTGATTGATAAGTTTAAGTCATCAACATTCAGGGTTGTTATTGAGATATGATTTATATTCCCAGTCATTTTGGCTTAGATTTGGTTTTTAACATAACTTGGTTTCTCCTTTAATTGGCTTCTCTTTTAGGATAGTTCCTTCCTTTGATGAGTTACATTGTTGTTGTTCGTTTCTTCCTCATGGAATATCTTGCTGAGAATGTTCTGTAGTGCAGGCTTTCTATGTGTAAATTCCTTCAAGTTTTGTTTGTCATGGAAGAATTTTATTTCATCTTCAAACCTGAAGGTTAGCTTTTCTGGATATAGGATTCTTGGTTGGCAGCCATGTTCTTTCAGAGTTTGAAATATATTGTTTCAGGCCCTTCTAGCTTTTAGGGTCTGGGCTGAGAAATCTGCTGATATCTGTATTGGTTTTCCCCAATATATAATCTCTTTCTTTTCTCTCACAGCCTTTCAAATCCTATCTTTATTTTGTACATTAGGCATTTTCATTATAATGTGCCTTGGTGTGGATCTGCTGTAATTTTGTGCATTTGGTGTTCTGTAAGCCTCCTGTAGTTGAATTTCCATTTCATTCTTCAGGTTTGGGAAATTTTCTGATATTATTTCATTGAATAGGTTGTTTATTCCTTTGGTTTATATCTCTGTGCCTTCCTCAGTCCTAATAATTCTTAAATTTGGACTTTTCATGATATCCCATAGTTCTTGTAGGTTCTGTTCATGATTTCTTACCATCTTCTCTGCTTGAGCAACTTTATTTTCAAGATTCAATATTTTGTCTTCATTGTCTGAGGTTCTGTCTTCCAAGTGATTTAGTCTGTTGGTGATGTTTTGCATTGAGCTTTTTATTTGGTTTATAGTTTCCTTCATTTAAAGAATTTCTATTTGGCTGTTTTTAAGAATCTCTACCTCTTTATTGAGGTGATCTTTCATTTCCTGTAGTTGCTCTTTCAGCTGCTTATTGGAATGGTCAATCATTGCCTGCATTTGCTCTCTTAACTCATCATTTGCTTCTCTGATCATTTTAATCATGTATATTCTGAACTCCTTTTCTGGCATTCCTCCTTTCTGGCATTACCATTCTGTCTTTGGATTCCATTAGGGTGGAATCTTGGTTTGTTTGGAACACTTTCCTCCCTCGGTTTTTCATGTTGTTCATGTATCTTCCCCTCTAACAATGCAGATCTGGGGTATTGTAGTTTCTGCCCTATAGGCTTATAGTGACCCTATAGTTTCCCAATACCTCTTCTTTAAGGTGGGGATCAATATTAGCAACACCCAGTACAGAAAATATGCAGCTGTAAACCAAATAGCCCCTATGAAGACTATTGTTACAGTAGTCTTTTTGTTACACTATTGTTTCAATATTGTCATAATAAACAGAGAGGATGAGTTCAATTATTATCTACAGTATAACAAACAGATTTGCAATGAGGACTGCAGTTTCTAATGAAGGACAAAGAGGATGGGAAGGGGGTAGGATGTAACTGTTAATAGTGTACGATAATAGTATGAAGAAGTTCTAGATCATAGGAAGAGTGAAAATGAAGTTAAAAGAAGTTGTTAGCATGAGAAAAGTGAGAAAAAGCCCTTGAGGAAACAGGTAAACCAAAGGAAAGTAGAGAGCAAGAAAAGTAAAGAAATAAAAATTTAAATGCTACCTCAAAGGAGGAAAAAACTACACTATTTTAGCTTTTGCAGTGCTAACGACTGAACTCAGTGCCGTATCACTGAGCTGCTTCCAGTATTTTTTACTTTTTACTTCAACACAGGGTCTCTCATTGTGGCCTCAAACTTTCTATTGCCCTTCCTCAGGCTTCTGGTCCAGTGTGGGACTTTGTGAGTGAAAGAGTCAGTATGTATAAATGAGTGTCAGAATGCATGAGTTTGTAGTGGAAGGTGTAGATGAATGTCTTTTCTGCATGTATGTGTGTGTGACAGATCCTTTGGTTTTTTATCGATTTGCCTGCATTCTTTGATCTGTGGAGGACAGGTAGGGGGCTTCAGCTAAAGTATTCCCTCTTTGACTTTGCAATTGAGGAGCACTTAACAGCGCAACTGAATGAAATGCACATTAATTTGTAGGAAAATACCAATGGCCTAATTTGAACTCATATTTTATGCTTATTAATTTATTACAAGAGCGACCAGGTCTCACTACTAAAACTTGATTAAAAAATAGGTGTAAAGGGTTGTGGTGAACATCCTTGCCTAAGTAGCATTTGTTTCTCTGGAGGGATAAAGGAATGGCCTTGCTTAGACATCTGATCTGTATCATCTACACTGCCAGATCTCTGGCATTCAGTGTTTCACATCTTTTTTGTTTTTCTTTCTTTAATCTCCTTGAAATTCTTTCTCCAGTACTTTGTCTGGTTCCATTTCTGTGTACAGAACATACTAGTGGTGGCAGCTCAGTTGTAAAAATATTAGGAAGATCTCCCTTTTGTGTAGAACTCAGTCCAGCAGAGCATCCAGAGACACACAAATTTCTCTCCCAGTCCCTTTTTCATCAGACTTCAGTGTTTCCAACTTTCCTCCAGCATGTCTCTTTGAGCCACTGTCTCCAAGGTCATGGAAAAGAGAGTGCCTCCCAGGTATTCTCAATAATCTCAAAATTGATGCTAGCAGAAATTGTCATCATTTTTGGCAATTAGCAATTGGGAAAAAAATACTTTTCAGAAATATTCTCAGCTCCCCATCCCTGCACTGTCATTGCCTCTTCAGGTGAAAAAATAATTGAATAAGGAGAGGCAAGGCTTGTAGGCACACAACTAGGTTTCTGACTACCCCCTCCCAGGTGATCCTGGCTCCATAACCTTCACTCTGAGCCCACTGTCCCAGCATGGTATGCAATGGGGGGTGTTTTCTGAGTATGATATGCATAGTCTCTAAGGATGGATACCTGTCAGGAGTGTGTGGGCAAATGACTAACATAAAAGGTACTGCTCTGCATTTAAAACTGATCAGAGAAAAAAATGAATACTTCTGAGGCATGTGGTGAACTAGCAGAAAGTCAGGGTACTAGACACTGCACTATCCTCTGAGGGTTCCCAATGACACTTAGTGTATCCTACAAGAGCCTTGTTTGTTGGCATTTGATCAAGTGGTATGACTGGGGATGGCACTCAATGGTTAGCATTTGCCTAGCATGTGTGAGGCCTGGGTTCCTCCCCAGCACTGCCAAGCTTACCAACAACAATAATAATCTCAGTCATAAGGGAGCCTGATGACATTCTTAAGGACTCCAATTCTAAAATCAACTTGTCATACATGCTACTGTACAGGAGTTAAATTCTCTGGATCACCAGGGATGTTCCTGTGATGTCTCCCTGCTCATATGAAATGCTAGTCTAACTTCATGGCATCACGATATTCAGTGCAGAAACAGCATGATGTATGACAGTGGCCAGGATGAAAAGGCCTCCTCTGACACTGAGAGACCAAGGGGCCTGATGAAGACAGTGAGGGCATTGCCACTAACATCCATGGTCTGGGGACTGGGGTGGGATTTGTTTCCTTCTTGACACCAGGGAAGCAGCATTTAAGGAAAAGGTAGCTTAAAAATTCTGTGTTTATGATAGTGGATGTCAGGCACAAATGCAACCTGCTTTAAGAGGGTTCCACATCAGTCCTATTCTCTGTCATTACAATTACATTACTTACATTGAAGTACACAGTGCACACCTGTTAGAATTTCCAAGTGTGCATATTTGTCATATTTTAGATTAATAGAACAGATACCTTCCCCAAGGGATAGGAGTCCCTAGGTTTTTTTTTAATTCAGGAATTTGCAGGTGACTATATGAACTACAATTTGCAACAATTTAATACAGTATTTATCACATGTGTGTGGTCCATGCCTGTCCTCCTGCTAAGGGCAAGACATGAGATTGTGATAGGTGCCATTATACTTTTGTTTCTGGCATAGAAGAAAATGCTGGCAATAATTTTGTATCATTCTGTTTCCATTAATATCATGCCATCCTTGCACTCATTAAGTCCAAATTGCATAAGACAGGTTCCTATGGTAATAAATTACAACCCGTTCATCTGTGTCCTATTAAGAACTCTAAAGTATTTTTCATTTTATTGGAATGTAGAATAAATTCTTACACATTGGAAATTGTTAGAGCAAGAAGAATGAAATAATATACTACCAAAGTAATGAATGGTGACAAGGAGTAACAACAAAACTCTTGTGTTCTGTGTATGTGTGGTGGGGGTGGGGGGTTGTATTTCAAAGACCACAGCTCTCTGACTCTGATAATGCAGCATAGTGGGTAAATCTTTGCAAAAAAAATGCTGGCACACTAAAATCTCCAGTTTCCCCCTAAGTCCTATTGACTATCTGTGTCTACGTCCTCTCCTTAATTTTTTTTTCTATTTTTGGCACCGGGGATTGAACCAAGTAGTGCTTAATTCCTGAGCCACATCCTCAGTCCTTTTTAATTATTTTAACTTTGAAACAGGGTCTAGCTAAATAACTTAGGGCCTTACTAAGTTGCTGAGGCTGGCTTTGAACTCGCAATCCTCCTGCCTCAATCTCCTCAGTTGTTATAAACATGTGAATTGTATACTTTTTCAGACTGTTCATTTGCTTATTCATTTATCTCTGCAGATTTATAAAAACATCACTTGACAAATGTGGTGAACCCCACAGAGAGCTTCCACACATTAACCAGCAATAAACATGAAGAACAACTGCAAATGAAACATGCTGCCATTCCTGTGTAAATCCTTACACTACTGTGATTTATTCATGCCTGCAGTACTTACATGGAAGTCCACAGGATAAAAATAAAAATATTATTCATTCCTAAGGCGATCTATGACTATGGGGGATTCACCCTGTAACTTCAATCTGATGTACTAAAGTGATGCAGAAATTAAATTAGCAGGGAATTGTTGAAAAATGTACGCAAGAAAGCAGGAACACCTGAGATGACCGATCGAGAAAGTGAAGGGGAAAAAATGTCCCCAGGTAACAGGGTGAAGCTGAGCAAAGGTAGCCTAAAAATTTAGTGTCAGTGAACAGGAGCGTCAAGGGCTGAGTTATAAAATTTGAGTGCTGCTTCTTTAGAGAGCTGGGTCAATTAAAATCAGTTTTTATGCAGAGAGGTGGGCATATTTAATCTATTGCCGTCTAGAAATGGCCAGACTGAATTGGAGAGTAACAAAGGAAAGCCCCAAAATAGGTTTTCAATGATTTTTTTTTGTTGTTAAAGTCAATTGACTTGACAATTTAAAAAATATGCTATCTGTGAGTGCATGGATTTATGCATTCATTTTTGAATGTAGATTTCATTTGTCTGTTTTGGGGTACTGGGGACTGAATTCAGAGGTCATCTAACACTGAGTTACACCACTGCCCTTTTCATTTTTATTTTGAGATAGGGTCACACTAAGTCACCCATGCTGGCCTCAAGTTTGCCATCTTCCTGCACAGCCTCCCAACCACTGAGGTACAGCATACACCACAATGCTGGGCTGATTTCTTTTCTTTTTACTGTGAAGATGCCATTGGCCATGTTGGAAAGTGACTGGGGTGAAAGAACATGCATATTCAGAGGTGAGGAGGTAAGTGAGGCCTTGCATTGTACTGAAGTTTACTAGCAAAAGTGGCAAAACAGCTGTTAGGAGAGAAAAACCTAATTACAGTGTGAAATTATTTAATGTCCTTAGCTTTCACTTTAATAATATAAGAACATGAAATCTCTCCTATTTATATCCTTCCAATTTTTAATAAGTGAGACATTTTGAATGATTCTTGTTTTTATTTTCATGAGATAGGGTCTTGCTATGTTGCCCACACTGGTTTGAACTGCTGAGCTCAAGATATCCTCCAGAGCCACAGCCTCCAGGGTACTGGGGCTTTGGGCACACTATCAGGCTCAGTATTACAAATAATTTTTAAAGGCTTGAATCATCAGTGCACAGTTCTAAGAAATTTCACAAACTTAACACACTTCTGATTGCAGCTTCTATAAGAAAAAAACCCAGAATATTATTACACTCTTGATGTCAGGTACCTCCACATGCCTCTCCAGACACGACTCCCAACATCCACCAGCAAAGAGTGTGCACATCTGCTCTGTGCTTTATGTAGCAAGGTCAGGCAAAATGAGCATTCTGGTTCTTAGTGTTGTGTATGTTGGTTGTGAGCACATCTGCACCACCCATGTTCCTGTGGGTCACTGGTCAGTACTGATGGTAAGGCTCTACTGTGCACACATCTGCTTAGCTTCATCACCTGGTTTTTGGTGTACTCGAGAGGAGTTTTCAGCTTGGGCTGTTATGAATACTGCTGGCATGTAAACTCTAGAATTTATATTTTAGGAAGCTATGTTGGAATTGCTGGAACACAGGTTTATATTCTGAAGATTCATTGGATACTGCCACACAGTTTTCCAAAATGTTTGTGCTGATTTTCACCACATGTGGGGTCCTTTGTTTGTCTACATATTTTCCACAATTGGTCCTCAGTCATTTTCGTTCTGACTTCTTGTGACTGTGTGCCCACAGTAGGATTTCCTTGACTACTGAGGATGATGAGCTTCTTCTCCGAGGTCTATTAAGCATTTGGTCACCTCTTTCTTGTAAGTATCCATTACTTTATTTTGGAAGTTTTCTTTCCCATCAAATCTTCTACTTTGTCCACATTGTTCCACCTATGCTGGATAAATTTGTTTTTGTATCTCTCGTGCTTTCTCTGAGGAGCTCTTAATTTTAATGTAATGTTGCATCATTTTTTCACTATATTTTATGTTCTTTATGGATTCTGTTCCCATTCTAAGATCAAAGAGATATTATCTATTTTCTAAAATCCATAAATTTTTAATATTTAAGGCATCAATACATTCAAAATTGATTTATCTCTAGGTGGTTATTCCTATTCTTTTCCATTAAGCTAATTTCCATTTATTCTGAAAATACTGTTGTATGCATCCAGGTTATCTGCACTCAGCTCTACTTGCCGGACCCAGATGATCAATATCTCATGTTTCTGAATTTGATTTTCCCATGTTTCCTTTTATTGCTCTGCATTTTCCTGTCTCCTACAATCATTAACAATCCTACAGTTCCACAGAAAAGAGGTCAGTCTTTCTTTCAAATAATTCAAGGGTCCTTGTATTAGTCAGTTTTCTATCCCTATACAAAACACCTGAGGCAACTGAAAGAATAGATTATGTTTTAGTAAGCTTTTTCACTACTGTGACTAAAAGATCTAACAAAAAGTATTAGAAGAGGAAGAGTTTATTTTGGGACTCACAATTTCAGTGGACTTAGTCCATAGACAGGATCTATTCCTCAGGGGGCTTGAGGTGAGGCAGAACATCATGGCAGAAGGGTGTAGCAGACAGAAACGGCTCACAGGTTGATCAGGAAGCAGAGATAGAAGGAGTCCTACAGTATGCCCACATGAACCTGCCTTCTGCAGTCACAACCTACCACCTTTCAGTTCCCACTCAGTTAATCCAATCACTGTTTTTTTTTCTATCACTGACTGGGCTAAGGCTGTCATAACCCAATAATTTCTCCTACAAGCATTCTTTAAAAAAAAAAAAACAAACAAAAACAGATATTTATTTCCTGGCTGTACTGGAGGCAAAACTTTAGATTAAGGCATCAGCAAGTTTGATTCCTCTGAAGGTCTCTTTCGCAGGCTCACAGACAGCCTTCTCATTGTCTTTCCTCTGTGTGCACACATTCCTGGTGTTTCTATGCGTGTCTGCATTTTTAAAAATTTATTTAATTTTGATTCATTGAACACAAATGGAGTACAACTATCGTTTTTCCGGTTGTACACAAAGTAGAGTCACACCACCTGTGCATTCATATATGTACACAGGGCAATGATGTCTGTCACACATTCTGTAATTATTCTTAACCCACACTGACCCCACCCTCCCTTCCCTCCATGCTATCTATCCTTCCTCCATTCTTGCCACCCTTCCACCCTGCATTATGCATCATCATTCACTTATCAGAGAGACCATTTGGCCTTTGGATTTTGGGGATTGGCTAATCTCACTTAGCATAACAGTCTCCAACATCATCCATTTACCTACAAATGCCATAATTTTATTCTTCTTTATGGCTGAGTAATAATCCATTGTGTATATATACCACAGTTTCTTTATCCATTCATCTATTGAGGGCATGTAGGTTGATTCCACAATCTAGCTATTGTGAATTGAGAAGCTATGAACATTGATGTGGCTGCATCACTGAAGTAATCTGATTTTAAGTCCTTTGGGTATAGGCCAAGGAGTGGGATACCTGGGTCAAATGGTGAATCCATTCTAAGTTTTCTAAGGCATCTCCACACCGCTTTCCAGAGTGGCTGCATCAACTTGTACTCCCACCAGCAATGTATGAGTGTACCCTTTCCCCACATCCTCGCCAACACCTGTTGTTGCCTCTATTCTGAATAAAAGACATTCTAATTGGGGTAAGATGAAATGTTAAGGTGGTTTTGATTTGCATTTCTCTTATAGCAAGGGATGTTGAACATTTTTTCATAAATCTGTTGATTGCTTGTAGGTCTTCCTCTGTAAAGTGTCTGCTCATTTCCTTGGCCCATTTATTGATTGGGTTATTAGTGTTCTTGGTGTAAAGATATTTGAGTACTTTGTAGATTCTGGAGATTAGTGCTCTATCTGAAGTCTGAGTGACAAAGATTTTGTCCCACTATGAAGGCTCTCTCTTCACATTGGTGATTGTTCCTTTTTCTGAGAAAAAGCTTTTTAGTTTGACTCTATCCCAATCATTGATTCCTGCTTTTATTTCTTGCACCTTGGGAGTCATATTAAGGAAATCTGGTCCTAGGCCAACATGATGAAGATTTGGACCTATTTTCTCTTCTATTAGCTGCAGGATCTCTGGTCTAATTCCTAGGTCCTTGATCCATTTTGAGTTGAGTTTTGTTCAGGGTGAGAGATATGGGTTTAGTTTCATTTTGCTGCATGTGGATTTCCAGTTTTCTCAGCACCATTTGTTGAAGAGGCTGTCTTTTCT
>JAJEJO010050317.1:20719-34196 GCA_020662805.1 Glaucomys volans
TTTCATTCATGATTCCTAACCATCTTTTCTGTTTGTTCAACTTTGTTTTCAAGATTAAATATTTTGTCTTCATTGTCTGAGGTTCTGTCTTCCAAGTGATCTATTCTGTTAATTATGCTTTCTATTGAGTTTTTAACTTGGTTGATTGTTTCCTTCATTTCCTCCTTTCCTTCAAGGATTTCTGTTTTTTTTTTTTCAGAATTTCTATCTCTTTATTGAAATGATTTTTTGCTTCCTGCAATTGCTCTACTAGCTGATTATTCATAGCCTGAATTTGCTCTCTCGTCACATCATTCTCTTCTCGGATCATTTTAATTATGAACTTTCTGAACTCCCTTTCTGACATTCCTTCTACTGTGCTGTCTTTGGGTTCTCTTGATATATCATCTAGGTTTCTTTGGGACACTTTCTTAGTGTGTTTTCTCATGTTGCTTGTGCATCTTCCCTTCTAGTAGTGCGAATCAGAGGGATTGCAGTTTCCCTATAAAGACTTGAAGTGTCCCTGCAGATTTCCAATATCTCATCTTGAAGAGATTAATATTAGCTGTTCCCCATATAAACAACATGTGTCCTTAAACCATATAGGACCTATTTAGATATTAACTGCATTATCATGTACAGAAATGAGTTCAAATTATCTACTGCATAATTGATAGGTTTGCAATAAGGACCACAATTTTAAATAGTGGAAAAAGAAAATGTTGAGGGGTTCAGAATATAATGTTAATGAGATAGGAAGTGAGTCTATAGAGTTACTATGTCATAGGAGTAGTGAGAGCAGAATTAGAGGATATAGTTTTTAGCATGAGAAAGGAGAATGAGTCTCCAAGGACAAAGCTATATTAGAGGGTGATAGAATGATGAGGATATTAATAGAAAAGAAGTGGGAATGTGGTCAGTATATTAGGAATAATTGTAATATTACTATTTAGACAAGAGAAAAACAGAAAGAAAGTTCTCCAGTAAAATTTTATTGTACTATTCAAACCTCCTATTTTTCAGTAGTCTGATGTCAGGCACTTGGTAATGCTGTGTCCCAAGAAGGGTGCTATCCCACTACCTCCAGGTCAGGGATAATCAATATTTGTGGGCAAAGGTAACCTGTTGTTGTTAGATGGTCAGCAACAGTGTGGGTGCCAGACTGAGACTAGACCAGGTACAGGGTTCAGGCCTGGGCTTAGAGCTGGATATGGCAGCCTGATAGCTTGGTGGGTATGTGTTCACAGCTGGGACTGCCCAGGGGTCAGGCCCAAACCTGACCCAGCAATGGTGATTTCAGAGCGGCAGCTGGGGTCCTGTTGTCCTGGCTAGCTGCTGCCCGGTGTCAGGCCCGAGCCTGGCCCAGCGGTGTTGGTTCCAGAGTGGCTGCTGGGGTCCCACACTCACTGGCTTGCTGGTGCCCCAGCCTGGGCCCAAGCCCAAACCCGGTCAGTGATTCTGGAGCGGCTGCTGGGATCTCACACTAACTGACTGGCTGGTGCCCGAGTCCAGGCTAGAGCCCGAGCCCTGTCAGTGACTCCGGAGCTGCTGCTGGGGTTGCTCACTCCAGTTAGCTGCTGTGTGGGATCAGGCCTGAGCCCAGTCAGTGATTCCAGAGTGGCTACTGGGGTCCCGTGCTCATTGGCTGGTAGTTGCCTGTGGCTGGGCCTGAGCCGGGCCTGGTGGAGTTGGTTCTGGAGCCAAGGCCAAGCCCTAGCCCAGCCCTGTGATGGTGACTCCAGAGTGGCTGCTGGGGTCCCACACTCCCAGCTGGTACCTGCCCGCAGCCGGACCCGAGACCGGCCCTGAGTCTGGGCCAGCGAAGTTGGTTCCGGAGCAGCAACTGGGGACCTCTTAGATGTAATTTGAATATAAAACCTCATTGAGAACAATATTCCTGCTCTTTGAATCCCAACCAAGTAGGAATCCATGGAGCAAGTAGGAATGAAGCCTTCCTCTAGCCCGCCATCTTGAATCTGCCCAAGCATTGTTGTATCGTCTCACACATGAGCTATTGTGGTACACCTCACATGAGCTATTGTGGGACACCTCGCATACAAGTCAGAACAGTTCATTTCAGCTCATAGGTTTGAGGCTGCCATCCAGAATGGGCATTGATTTGGGTCTGTGATGAAGAAGCACATCTTGGAGGGAACACTTGGTGCAGCAAACCACTCACATTATTAGCCAGAAAGAAAAGAGGAAGAAATTGGGGTTAGGACCTCCCCGAAGGTTCCACCTTCCAAAGATTCACAGCATCTCCAAAGAGCACCACCCTGGAGACCAGGACTTTAACACACTCAGATTCAGAGTGAAGTGCATCATCCAAACTGTAACAGACATTTTTGTTCCAATGACCAATTATTTTAAAGAGAAAGATAAAAATCATGGGAGAAAATCCTCATGAACCTAAGGGTTTTCTGCACCTTTTTTCCATATCTGTTCCAGGCTATGTTTTTCATGTTTTTGTTTATCTGTACTATGGTTTGGGTGTGGTCTGAGTGTTCCCCATTGGTTCCACTGCAGAGTCTCAGTCCCCAGGGTGGTGCTGTTGGGAAGTGGTGAAATATGTGCGTGGTATATAAAATATCAAGGGTAAAAGTAGTTCGTGTGTGACTCCTGGATAGTTCTCCTGTGAACCCTGGAGTTCTCACAGGGAGGATATTACAAAAGGAGCAAACGTGTCCACCTCTGTCCTCTTTCTTTATGTTCATGGCTCAGGTTGTAATCACTCACTCCAAAATACATGTAGGCAAGATGTTCTGACACCCCTGCATTCACCAGAGGACACACCAATTATGTCTGATTTGTGTTTTATACTTCCAAACTTTGAGCTATGTGGAAAAACTATGAGCTAAATAAACCTTTTCCTTTTTAAGTAGTGTGAGTCAGTGTTTTATTACAGTGATTAACACATTCACTTTATTTTTTGTTGAAATATCAGAGAGGTTTGGAATGTGGCAGAAAACTCAGTCTCCAAAGGAACAGGCAGAATAATTATCTGTCTGGTAGATTAAAGACGATGATCTCTCTGAGGCTAAGATTGGGCAGGACTGATCACAATCCATTTTAGAAGGTCGTGATTTCTTAAACTCTCAATTGTCAGCTGCAATTCTGTTTGTGTATCATCTATGAAGCTGCTTTGCAAACTCTCCATGGTACATGGGAGAGCTCAAAGGATAGATGTTGCTGTAGTTTTGTTCTGGAATGTCCCCTAAAACACTACTGGGACTTGTTGGAATCTTAAAAGGTAGGACCTATTAGAAGGTCACTGAGGGCATGCCCTAAAGGAAATTGTAGGACTCTAGTCTCTTCTTTTCTTTTTGCTTCTCAGCCAAAAGGTCTGTCCTTCATGTTAATCTAGACCCACAATTTACCTTGAAAAAGGGGATAATTCTTTTATGAGGCAGTTGTTCTAAACGCTGCCAAGAGACTTTTTAATGTAATCATTTTAATGACAATATAAATTCAAGTTGTATTAAAGTGCACTCTCATTTTCTGCACCCCCACCTGTAAGCAGATCTAACTCCTTATGAAAAGAGAGACCCAGAGAAGTGGTGAACAAACTTTGCTTCTCTCAGACTCCATCTTATGGGCTAAACTTTCCTTGGGAAATATGGTGACCACCAATCAATAAGTATCCTATCTTGTATATGAAAAACAAAAGCTCTGGATCACTAATCATTAGGAAAATGCAAACTAATATCACAATGAGATCTCTCTTCACACCTGTTCAAATTGCTATGATGGCAGACAGTCAAGTGTTGGTGCAAACCAGTGTTGGTGAGGATGTGGGAAAAGTAACCCTCTACATTATCGGTGGGTATGTAAATTACTGAGTCCATGCTATGATTTCAATATTTGTGTGCCTTCCAAAATTCATTTGCCCAAAACGAATCCCAAAATGACAGCATTAATAATCAAGGATCTTAAGAGGTAGCAAAGTCATGAGGCCAGGGTTTTTATGAGTGGGATTAGGGCCAATGAAAGGGCTTGAGTTTGAAGGGGAGGAATTTTTCCTCTCTCAGCTCTCTTCACGTTCTATCAGCTTCCATGTGATAATGCAGTAGAAAGACCATTAACAGACGCTGGTGCCTTGATCTTCGACTTCCCAACCTCCAAAATTGTAAGAAAATATTTGTTCTCCTTTCAAGCTTCTATATTCTGTTAAAGCAATGCAAACACACTAAGATAAGCCATTATGGAAAGCTGTATGGAGCTCCTTGAACAAACTGAGAAGATAAGTCACCAAGGAATCCTGTGATCCTACTTTTGGGTATATGTGCAAATGATATGAAAATGCTATACTGATGGGATATCTTCACTCCAGGTTCACTGGAGACTTGTCACAATAAACAAATGTATTGTATTGGATCTTAAATATCCCCATAGGCCCATGTATTAACAGCTTGTTCACCAGTCTATACACTAATGGGATTCAGTAGAACCTTTAAGAGGTCATGCCCAACTGAAGGAAATTTTATCAATGGTGTATGCCTTTGAAGGGGATGATGAGATTCCAGCTCCTTCCTCTCCCTCTCTCTCTGCTTCCCATTGTGATGATGTGAGTGGCTTCTTCCCCTATGTGCTCCCATCATGATGTTCTCCCTCACCACAGGTCCCTCACCACAGGCCCAAAAGCAATGGGGCCACTGACCATGGACTATAACCTCCAAAAATGTGAGCCAAAATAATCCTTTCCTCTTTAAGTCAATTACCTCACGTATTTTGTTTCAGTAATGGAAAGCTCACTAACACACCAAGTTATGGAATCAGTGTGTCTACTGATGGATGAATGGATAAAGAAAATGTGTTGCATACACATGTTGGAATATTAGTTGGTTTTAAAATAAATATTCTTTATATACATTTATTGTATATATTCTAATGAGTTATGCATATCAGTAGAATTAATTTTGACAAATCTTACATAAATGGAGTATAACTTCTCATTCATCTGGTTGCACATGATGCAGTTACACAGTTCATGTAATCATACATGAACATAGGTTATTAAGGTCCAGTTCATTCTACTATCATTGCTACTCCCATGCCTCTTCCCCTCCCTTAATTCCCCTCTCTCTTGTTCTAATTACATCTATTCTACCTCCCCCCTTATTGTGAATTAGCATCAAGATATCAGAAAAAACATTCAGAATATGGTTCTTTGGAATAAGCTCATTTCATTTAGCATAATATTCTGCAGTTCCATCCATTTACTGGCAAATACCATAATTCCGTTCTCCTTTAATGCTGGGTAATATTCCATTGTGTATATATGCTACATTTTCTGTATCCATTCATCTGTTGAAGGGCACTAAGATGGTTCCATATTTTAGCTACTGTGAATTTGGCTGCTATAAATATTGATGTGGCTGCATCACTGTAGTATGCTGCTTTTAAGTTCTTTGGGTATAAACCTAGGAGTGGAATGACTGGGTCAAATGGTGGTTCCATTCCAAGTTTTCCGAGGAATCTCCATACTGCTTTCCAGAGTCGTTGCACTAATTTGCAGTCCCACCTGCAATGTATGAAAGTACCTTTTCCCCACATCCTTACTAGCATTTATTGTTGCTTGTATTCTTGTTGATTACCATTCTGACTGGAATGAGATGGAATCTCAGTGTAGTTTTAATTTGCATTCCTCTAATTGATAGAAATGTTTGATATGTTTTCACATATTTGTTGATAGATTATAATTAAAATAGAAATTGTCATTTGCATTAACATGGATAAAACTGAACAACATTATGTAATGTGAAATAAATCAGGCACAGTAAGACAAATAGTACATGTTGTCACTTACTTGTGCAATCTAAAATAACAGAATTCACACATGTAGACAATAGAGTAATGGTTACCAGAACCTGGGTTGGGAGTAATAGGGAGGTGATGTTGGTCACAGGGTATGAAGTGTCAGGCAGGAAGAGTAAGGTTTTTGAGATCTACTGTACAACTTGGTAACTGTAGTTAAAAATAATATCCATTCCAACATTGCTCAGAGAGTAATTTACAAATGTTCTTGCCACAAAATCATTTAACATGTTTGATTTAATCATTCCATAGAGATCTGTAAAGCATCACTTGTACTGTATAAATTTATACAACTGTATTTTGTCAACATGAAGAAAACAAAAAAAAAACCCAAAACCAAGAAAAAAAAACATAAAACAAAAAAGCTTCCTAAACAACATTGTCTGTGCCCAAGACATTGGCTATAAGAATTAACCTGTTACCCTTTATGAATATGGTGGTCAATATTTGATGGAAAACATCCATTAAGGAGAAGTGGAGTTGGAAAAAACAGAATCGGAGTTCAGATATCAACCCCCCTTGACCCTAAATACTGAATCATCCTAGGTCCTTAATATGGGTTTAAAGTAGGTCTCAGTAGACTGAGCAGAGCTCTGGTGAAGGGAGTTGGGCCCTGGGAACCAGAGGAGGAAAAGGCATGGGAGAAACATGTTTTTTTTTCTCTTCTCTTATCCAAGAACAATTTATCTCCTAAGTTTATATTAATCTGAGACCAAAACCTTGGAGGAAGCCTTAAAATTTTGAGAAGCTGGTACTATTTCTGGGCAAAACAGGAGCATACCTTTCATTGGTAGTAATCTTTCCCAAATTTCTGGAGCAGGCACAGTAGAGATCACAGTCAAATTCCAGCCAGCATCACTTTCATTATTTCCACAAAAGTGGAAAAGGTGATATTAACTCTCATATTTTAAATTAAATCGTATTACATGTGGAAATGATTCTCTTGAAAAATTAAAAACTGGTTTTACTGCTTACTTTTATTGTTTGCAGAACAGAACATTCTTATCAACTGTCTCTGAAAATATTTCAAAATTAATTTCTCATTAGTTACAAGCAAAGCCAACTTACTCCAAGCCTCATTACATGCAAGTGACACAAAATATTCAGAAACAGAAACCAAGGGTAGGCTAAAAATTCTAATTTATTTAATTTTCAAGGCAAATGTACTCTCCCAAATAACTGAAATAAAGACCTTAAAAATTGAAATGACAATCATATCTACTAATTAATGACTTATGCCCCTAGAGACCATCTAGTACATCTCAAAGATAGTTGAATTTCGGTTCATCTCCAGAAATTTGGATTGAAATTAAAATTAAATGTAGAAAAAAATAAGAAATAAAATGCCTGTGTATCGATAGAAGGGGAATGTTGGTTGCTCAGGGCAGCATCTCCCCCATCCAGCTGGGTCTGAACCTGGTGGGGTGAAGTCTTGGAATTCAGGCTGGGGTGGTCTCTTTAACCTGCGTGAAATGGGAACAGAAACAAAAATCAGGCTCCAGTGGGTGCAAACATAAAATTGCACCTTTCTCATATGCAGTTTTTCATCTCGCATTTGGATTTTGTTGCCTTCAGAGATGTCTCTGGGTCCTGCCTCATTACACAATGGAACCTCCTCCTGCTGACTTCGAGGGTCTGCCCCATGTGGACCTGGACAGCATAGGAAAGCAGCATAGGACAGCATAGGATAGCATGGGAAAGCCTTCTGGGAGATGCAGCTCCACCCCTGGGGCTCCAGCTCCGCCCGGCATAGCCCTCTCCCATCCCAGGTTAGGACTCCACCCTTGGTGCCTGGCCTGCTCTGGGCTCTAGTCAAGCCCCAAGATGCACACGCAGTTTCCTGCAGAACAGGAAGTAAGTGGCCCCTTGGTTAGTCTTGATTTTCCACTCGTCTCAATTTGCCACATGTGTGCACTTGCCTCAGACAGACCATGCGAATCGCACAGGCCAGAGCTGAGCAATCCCGGGTTCTGCCACGGGTGTATGTCCACTTAGGGTGGATGCATCTTGCCCCTGCAGGGTTCAAGAGTGGATAGAGGGTAGCGGAGCAGGAGGGACATGAGGAGCAGAAGGCACTGGGGACTTGTCAGGAGAGAAGGGAGGGGCAGGAAAAATGAGCAGAGACCAAGTGGAAGGAAGGAGACAGGAGAAAAGGCTGCACAGGGTGTGAGCAGAGGTGATTGCATGTGGAGCATTAAGTTGTGCAGTACTTATTGGGACCATGATTCATTTAAAATGTGTTAAATTGTTTAAATTGTTGTACCCAAAGAAAATAAAATCATCCAAGCCAATCACGTAAAGCTAAAAGAAGCCTTTATTTAGCTGGCCAGCGACAATTGCCCTTACACCTAAGAGCGGTGTGCCGGGAAATTGTGAGTTAATTCTTTTGTTGCCAACTCTTATAGGGCGTGAGAAGGGATTAGGGTGGGGCTATAGGGAGGGGAAGGGATTGGGGTGGGCCATAGGGAGGGGATTTGGGATTTGGGGTGGGCTATAGGGAAGGGATTTGGGATTGGGATGGGGCTGACTCTCCGGATCTCGCTGGAGAATCTCCCTGGGGAACACATTTTAATCTGTTTTCTGTTGCCATAACATTCCCCACTGGTCTTATCCACATTAACAAATCTTTATTTAGAAAACTAGTGGTTTTTCAGTTTCCAACTTTCCAGACTCTAATGGGTTCCATTCCTCAATTTGACCAGATTTCTTATTTTACACTTACTGCCTGTCCTTAATTAGGAACTTTTACTGCTGTAAGGAGAGGGAGGACAGACTGCTCTTGCTGCTTCAAGCTGGAAGGGGGCAGAGTCTGGGGAAGCAGTTTGAAGTTCCTTTTAGAAATCAGGTCAATGAGGAGCAGAAGTCTGCTTGGGAAGTCTGCTTGTAAAGTCATCTGGGGGTGGGTGCTTCTATGAGAGAGAAACAAAATGACATAAGTCCCAAAATGAGATTAATACAGAATATCATGACATGGTCAATTTCTCACTAGGTGGAAGAACTGAGAAGTTGTTCCCATAACAAGGCCTATCAAAGGATGGAGATGTTGTGGCCTTTATTTGGGAACTTGAATTATCAGGGACATTTGCCTAAGAATCTCTCTTTTGTAGCCTCCAGTCCTATTCTAGGGGCTAACACAAGTACATCTTAAGTTACATTAAACTATTGATTCTTTTAAATGCCCAAGAATGTCTATGGTTTGGTTTGGTTTGAACTGTTTTTCTAGGTGTTTAAGATCAAGTTGGTCAAATTGACCTGTTCCTGTCTCTTAAGAGTCAGCCGAGTTCTCACAGGGTCACTCATGGGGAATTTGAGAGTAGCTTCTTAGTTTGTTCCTGTGCTTGGGTGGTGGCAGCTCCTGCATTTCAGCAGCTCCTTCATTCCAGCAGCCTCTGCATTCTGGGGTGGGCAGCAGCACTCCTCCTGGATTCCAGCAGATTCAAGGCAGTGGCTTTTGCCTTGTGGACAGCTGACAGCTTTTTGCTTCCATTCATGGCAAAGGGAAGCTGGTCCCTGTTCACTCCCATCAGCCCAAGGAGGGCAGGGGCCAAGCCTGTCTGGCCCACTGTTGTACCTCCTTGTTCTCAGCAATCTTTGCTGCGTCTCCAACTCTGGGGGACAAGTCTGGAATGCATGGGTTATTGAGAAGTGTCCACTCAGATTGGATTCTCTCCTGGATGGCTCTGAGTTCTGGTGGTGGTGGCATCTGGGCCTCAGTGGCTGTTGTACTCTGACTGTGGCAGTTCCCACAACCTGGAGGCCGATGGCAGCTGGTCCTTCCTTGGCTCTGGACATAGCAATGCCTTCTGTGTGACATAGAAACCAGGTGGTGTCTTTTGCCCACTGTTTGCATGGACGAAAACTCTGAGTTCTGGCAGCAGCAAAGGCAGCAGTGTTGACCTGGAGTTGCAAAGTCTGTTAGAGAAATTCTTTCATTCTCTAGATGCAGGCTAACTCTGAGGGCAAGAACCAAAACTGGTTTTCTTGGCTCCTTTGTTTTAATCTCAATCCTTAAGTTTGATCTTAAACATCCAGCAAGCCAGATTCACCAGTTACTATGTCGTCTATTTCATAGGTAATGGCCTAGTATTCTACTTCAAAAGATTAATTAGGTATCAGCTACAGAGCTCAGAAGGAAAAATACAAAATAGAATTAACAATCTAATTTGTGTAATAGTCATCCTAAATCTTGCCTGATTTATATATTATACTTCTTATTTGATATCACAGTAATTCTACAACAAAAAACAAACTTTTGACTATAACTTTAAATGAGCTGAAAGCTGAACTTTTTGGAAACATTTGACTTGTAGCAGGGTGGGAGGCAGACCCTTATTTCAGGTAAGGCAGGGCCTTTTACAATCTTAGGCAGAGTGTTCCAGGTTTGAAGTTATTTTTGTCTCCTCTTAGGACCTCATTTTATATGTTTATATGTATTGTTTCCTGAATCTATGTGAATAGTTGTTAATACAATATATTGCATTTAAAACAAATCAAGGAAAGGCTGAGAGCTTTTAACTTTCCTTTTGTGTGGCAAAGTGACCAAATATTTTTTATGTTTCATGATCAGGCTCTCACTAACTTTAAATACATTTGCATTTAAATTTTGATCTCAGTGTAAAAAGTAACAAATTTACATATACCCTATTGATAGCAGGTTCTGTTACAGAATATTAAATGATAAAAATTAAGTCCCCAATAAAATTTGTTACTCTTATAAATTACCAGAACAGACAAGCCTAGTTTGGAGAATATCAGCTCGACAAATCCTCTGCTCTAAAGACTTGTGCACCTGGAAAGCACGGACACATTAATATAATAACCAAGATTAGACAAGTATTTTGAATAGTATTTGCCATCTCTTTCCTGTGGAAAAGTCCCAAAACAATTGATATTACACATTTTATACACATCAACATTTTTTTAATTGACCACCTAAAGACTTGTGAGGTTAGATATATTTTACCTTCATTTATTTACCAAATTGAAATTGAACCTTTTTAATCACATGAATCAAATATACCTGGATCCATTTTTTCTTTTAGCACTCTATCTTAATCTCTAAAATCATGTACATGAATTTTGGACACAATATACACTTAAAGAAAGGCCTTGTAGGTTTTTATCTCCATTGCAATGTAACAAGATGTTCAAAAATCTAAGTTGAATAAAAAAATAGGACTGACCAAAAGTTATGAGCTCAACAAGTACTCGGTCAGCCATTAGTTATTCTCAAATAAAACACTCTTTTGTTTTTTTCCTTGGGTTGGAAATTGGTCTCCTACTGGGCTTTTTGCTTCCTCTATTATCATTTTAATATAAGTTCTCCTTGAGATTTGGTTCCAGCAGAAACCTGATATCTCAGGCACTTTAACCATTTTTATCAGGACAGGGTTTGAATGCTTAAGAGCTCTATAAGGGGCTTTTGTTATTCCTCCTGGGTGGAGGCACATGTCATTTACATATTGTAAAACAAGTCGCTGTGGGGATATTGTAACATTGAGGGGGGGTTGGACCTGGTTTCTCCTCCCCTCCAGAGGGTGAGAGGGTGGTTGCCCCCGAGCTGTCCCTCCCTCAGCCCCTGGATTTGGAAATGGGTTTTGGCAGATTTACCTGAGTCTTGAGGGATTGGTAGCCGTGTGAGCTGCATTTAAGTCTGGCCTGGCCTTTGCCATCAAACCAGTGCAGCCTCTCCTCGTTCCTGAACTAGAGGACACGGAATCTGAAAAGAAATGCTTAAGCCATAATCCAAATTTGAATGAAAGGCACCAGGTCCAGATGGGTTTTTCCACCCAATGCCCTAAGGGCCCCAATCAACCTCAAAAGTGAACCATTATGATTTACAAAACTTTCTTAAGTTACATCCATTAACAAAAGCTCCACCTGCATGTTCTTGGAAGTCCTGAAAAGTATCTAAAAAACAAGTTAGAACAGTGGGGCACGTGGTTGACTGACTATGTCCCATAGTAGACTGTCCTGGAGAGATGTGACACAGAAAGCAAGGAAAAAAAACACAGAAAATACAAATGGCCCGGACACCCAGGGGGCCAGTGGTGAAGGCGACTCTGGACGCTAGTTGGGCCCTTCCCTTGCATTGCCCCAGCTGTGGCGGACGTCACCACGCCCCCGCTGTGCGTGGGTGCTATGCCATGAGGTCACAGCAGTGGCAACAGAATCCCTAATTCCCGGCAGGCCCATGAAAGGGCGTGACATCATGGCATCCCACGACTTTCCCCCAGGGCAGGTGTCCCCAGGCCGTGGCCTATCAGAGTGGGCCCACACTAAGGTCCTACCAGACTCCCCACAGAGGCCTACCAGACTAGGCCCAAGCCACATGCTTCGGCAGAGCAGACCAGGTCCCAGGCGGTGGCTATCCTGGAAGCCATGCAGCGGCTATGCTGGTAGCCAACCACGTTGTAGCCGAGCAGACCCGCCCCAGATGGCAGTTGAGCCAAGCGGACCCCACTCGGCCCAGACCAGACTAACAAGACAAATACAGACAGACAACGGCCGACCAGATTAGGACCCACTCGGCCTACCAGACTGGGCCCACGAGAGGTCCACCAGACAGATTAGGCCTCACAAGGAGGCCTACCAGTGGACAGGAGTGACATCTCGCCCTGCCCTGGGACTGGTGTAAGCGACTGCGTCCAGTCTGACCACATCCCCCAGATACAGTTAATCGACTCACCCATACAGGACACCAGGTGGCTTCGTCCAGAAGAGTATCCTGACAATAGGCTGGGGTCCCCCCGAGTGAGGCTGAGGCACATCTCTCATGAGCTTCCCTCTACTCAGGGTGGGGCTCCCAGGCAACCATCACAGGAGGCCAATTTAGGTGTGAGGGCTTGGAGAAATCAAATCTCACTGGGGCCTCCAAATGTTGTACCCAAAGAAAATAAAATCCAAGCCAATCATGTAAAGCCAAAAGAAGCCTTTATTTTAGCTGGCCAGCGAGGACCACCCTTACACCTAAAAGCGGTGTGCCGGGAATCCATCCGGTGCCAGTATTTTGAGGGAGGGAAGGGATTAGGGTGGGGCTATAGGGAGGTAAGGGATTAGGGCTGGGCTGACTCTCCCCATTGATAGTATTTGAGAATCTTTTTCGGGGAGTATAACAGTCTGAAGATGTGGCTCAGTGATAAAACACTTGCCCAGTAGGCACAGGCCCTGGATTTAATCCCCTGCACTGCGATCAATTAAAAGAAAAGACTCCAGAGGCAATATTAGTAACTGGGGAAAGGGCTCCAGAGAGCGCATGCCTCCACGAGCTGCGCTCTCGGTTGTGAGTCTTTGGAGACTGAACATCTCACTCCCCTTTGTTCTATTTATCAGGGTGAACCTCTCAACTGGGGTTCTTGGGGTTTCCCAAGGGAGAGACTGATATGAGGAGTTGAGTTCCTGAGGCTCATTTGGAAAGCGATTCTAAAAACCAAGAGGGCGAGAGCGGGAAGAGAAAGAGGGGAAGGGAGGGAAGCCGCCGGGCCGCAGGGGACGGAGCTCGCCCTGAGCAGCGGGGACGCCCTCCTCTGAGACCCGCTGCAGACCGCGCACCATGCCTCACAGCCTCGCCAGCCAGAGGAGTGGGACTCCACTTTCAGCTCCCACCCGGGAAGGCTATCGGCCTCCCAGACGGTCATTCCCGCGTGGTCAACAGCATCCGCCCAGTCTGGCGGAGTATCAAAGG
>JAJEJO010050318.1:0-133730 GCA_020662805.1 Glaucomys volans
CATAGATCTGCAGCCATGGAGTCAACATATTCCAAAACATTTGCCTCTGTACTGAACATGTGCCATCTTTTTACCTTTTCATTTCCTGAGGAATTCAGTATAATAATTATTTACATGGCATTAACATTTTATTATGTATCATAAATAATCGAAAGATAATTCAAAGTATATAGGAGAATGTACAGACACAAATACTGCCAATAGGAGACTTGAGCACCATGGACTTTGGTACCCATGTGGGGTTCTGGAATCAGTCTCCCAAGGATACTAAGGGAGAGCTGTACTTCACCTAGTTTCTTACATTTAAAATATGGGATGCCATCCTTTAATAACAAAATATATGGGACTTCATCCTTAGGGAAAAAAATTGTATGTTATTTGATCCAAATGTTATTTGATCTTCAAACAAATTAAATGTCATTGCACAAAATTAGCCAGATCAATGGAATGAAGCACTATATTGTTGGCAATATATGCACAGCCCTGTCCCCCCTACTGGCGTGCCTACCTTTAAATACCTTTCCCCACTGAAAAATAAAGGCTTCTGAAAGATGACTCATGACTCCGGCTAGTCTTATCTTGTGGAAACACACCATGTTCTAGACCCTGAGGGATGCCAGGGGTGACAAGAGGGAAGACAAATTCCCCACCCTTGGGAAGAACAAAGATGAGATGAGCTGGTAGAGTAGTAGTAGCCAATGTACAACACCAAAAAGATATCCAGAGGGCAATGACCACAGCTAAGCGGTGCACCCAAATGAGCCAGGGCACCCAAATGAGCCAGGGCACCCAAATGAGCCAGGGCACCCAAATGAGCCAGGGCACCTGATTTCTGGTTGCTTCAGTCGCTTCTTGAAGTTTAGGACTTAGCCAGAAAGGGAGAGAGGATGCTGAAATATAGTCCAAGGAGGGGACTGTCATGAGCAAAGGCAGGGAGATGTGAGTGGCTCTGAGCACTCTGTGCCCAGGGCTGCAGCTGGTGGGAAAGAGGGCAGAACCTCCAGGGCAGGGGGTGTGCTAGCCTCCATCCGGGGCAGACAACTCCTACCCGGGCTTTCTTTCTCCAGAGAAGGAAGGGAAAGGAGCAGGAAGGGAGGACTTTCAGAGAAAATTTAAGTCTCCTGCCTGCTCTTTAAGGCTCTTTGGAAAAAATTTTACCAAATACAAATAACTGCTCTAAATCAACACGTGCAGCACACTGCACCAGGGGAAACTCGGCTGAACTCCTGGCTCCCACTCATCAGGAAGTGGGGTAGTTTGTTGTATTTTTTTAAAAGAGGGTTTTTAATTATAATTCATTTTTAATGAAAATCAACATATAAATATGTGGATTCAAAAGTTCTTTTTTGGATTTGTAAATTATTTCCTAATAGACATGATCATAATTTTAAAAACCAGCATTAGTCAAGATTATTTCTGCTTTCGAAGAGGAGTTCACATTTTGGCAAACAAATACCTCAATTCCAGCCGGGCCTGGTGGCGCACGCCTGTAATCCAAGTGACTCGGGAGGCTGAGACAGGAGGATCGCGATTTCAAAGCCAGCCTCAGCAACTTAGCGAGGCCCTAAGCAACTCAGTGAGACCCTGTCTCTAAATAAAATACAAAGTAGGACTGGGAATGTGGTTCAGTGGCCAAGTGCCTCTGAGTTCAATCCCTGGTTCAAAAAAAAAAAAATACCTCAACTCCACCGGGGGTCTCATTTTACTGCAGTACACATCTAAGTGTGTCTATTGGTTAGAGTTAGGGGACAAATACTGTCTTATAAGTGTGCTCTCCCTGCATCGTATTTGGAATAGTCCTGGTCTCCTTGCTTTAAGATATGTAAAATTGTCTTTTAAAGTTTGACCTCTAAGCAACTTCATGAGAAATTTTATTTTGGTTTCCATAGATGACATCAGTATAAGAAATGCCAATTCTTCATTTCTCTTTTCAATTTAAATCAAATCAACAAGACTTATTGAATACTGCTTACTAATGCAGCACTTAGTAAAAACTAAATTTTCTTGCTGTCTTCTTGTATTTACTAATATTTTTTAGCTATGTATTCACTTGGGAGACACAAACAAAATGATTTTTATACAAATTCTTATGAGCTAGAGTAGATAAATAATAAGAGAATTTTCTAATTCTGAAAGGCACAGAATTGGTCAGCAAACAGTGTATACGTGTTTCTTGGTTTTTTAACATAGTCTATTTAGAATTTAAGGTCTAAAACTTAAATGGGGCACTAGGTTTAAAATCAGATTTTCCCCAAATATTCAAGTCAAATAAATAAGTGAATAAAAGATGGAAAATGTACCTCTAATAGACCTTCCTCTGCAAATAGATTTAACAAAATCAGTCTTCTCCTTCTAAATTTGTGAAACAATTTATCTCGATGAAAGTCTAATTTAAACTCCTCTCTAATTTAGGGTTTGTTTGCAGTGGGAAACCCAGA
This sequence comes from Glaucomys volans, assembly GCA_020662805.1. NCBI lineage: Eukaryota > Metazoa > Chordata > Mammalia > Rodentia > Sciuridae > Glaucomys > Glaucomys volans. The sequence goes on from JAJEJO010050318.1 coordinate 2,439, forward strand.
TGTTAAGGGACTAAGAGATGCATTTGGGAGATGTGCAATGGATGATCCAGATGTTGAACACACATCCATAGTATTTCTACTGTAGACACAATGCTGGAAACCACCAGAATTTTGAAATTCTCCTGGTCTATAACAGTGGGGAGAGAGAAAATAATGAAATATAGGGATTATTTGGTCTAGAAACCCCAAGAAATAAATGGTGGTTTAAGAAGAGGGTCCTCCAGCCGGGCATGGTGGTGCACACCTGTAATCCCAGCACTTGGGAGGCTGAGGCAGGAGGATCGCGAGTTCAAAGCCAGCCTCAGCAACTTAGCGAGGCCCTAAGCAACTCAGTGAGACCCTGTCTCTAAATAAAATACAAAATAGGGCTGGGAATGTGGCTCAGTGGTGGAGTGTCCCTGGGTTCAATCCCCAGTACCAAAAAAAGAAAAAAAAAGAAGAAGAGCGTCCTCCAGCATGACTTGGGTTGGCGTTCATTTCCCAGAGGGCAGCTCTGGTGCTGTCTAACTGAAGAGGGGCTGGCTGGCCAGGAACAACACGCACACAAGGTGAAGTACAAACTTAAAAAGGAGCTGGGTGCTGAAGGAACACACAAAGAGCAGTTTACAAATGGTCAAAATTATTCTTAAAAATAGCCTTTAAAAGGATGTCACGTTAACCACCCACATGCCATCCCAGAAAACCCATCACAGACCAGCTTTCCTACAGAATATAAGCAAATGGTTGCTTTTCTGGTTACACGACAGCTCACTCATATTTAAAGACCATGTTATAAGATCAGTATGCCCCTCCCAATGCTGGATCCCAGCACATGGGTGAACGAAATGCAGGAACTAAGACCAGCAGAAGGAAAGGCAAAGTCATTCCCCGTCCCACCTTCCCCTGGAGCACAGAGTTGCTAAGTAGATTGGTGAGTGAATCCACCGGCTTCCCTCAGAGTGTTTTTCTCTTGCTCGCCCTCATTTTTTATGATCTTAATGGATACACACCAAAAGCACATAGGACAGATTCCCAAGTCTAAGACATCTAAGACAGCTATGTGATTAAAAGACACCTGGAGTGTGTCAAAGGCCACAGTCATAGCACGAGAGTGCCCAGCTGCTTATTGCCTGCTGGGTACGGTTGGGTTTGGTTTCTCTTCGGGTGCTTTGTGCTCAGAGTTCAATAGTTTCAATACACCCACTGGGTACAATCCCCTGAATCCAAGGCTATGAAAAAGAGGCCATGGACAGAATTTGCAGGAAGCATTTCAGTGTGTCCCAGCCTGACCAGGAGGCAAATTTTTGAAATTGAAACAAGTCAGGTTCTCTAAGAATTCTCTGCCCTGTCTGGCTATCAGGGTGTAGAGGATGGGATGGCTTTCTCCAGCTATTTGCCCTCCTCCAAAAAAATAAATAAAAGCCAGCTTATAAGGACACCCGCTGCTCATCCTGTGGGCTCCCCAGGTTCATGCTTGGCCTGATGAAGAGGGACGGTGGGTACTTGTCACGTGCCTGAAACAGCCCCTGTGTCGGGGACTCAGGCAGAGCTCAGATGCGGCACTGAGACGGCAGATCACCCTCTCCTCCCTGCAAAGTGAGGTCTTGCTTTGGCAGCTACACAAAGGCAGCTCGGGAGGAAGAAGCGAGAGAGAAGGGAACTCAAAAGGTGGGAGGAAAAGGCTGGAGTGAAATGAGAGAATGGAAGCAGGTGGAATGGAGGGGAAATTTGCCAGCTGCCTCCCAACGCATCACATCAAACTTGGCAGGAAAACAAGGGAGCTGTTATCTCAGTGGTGTGAGCCCAGAACGGTGCTCTTCACCCCTTCGTTTCCGAGGTGCTGAGGACCAGAAAGGTCCCTCCGCCTCTGTGATCTTGCAAAGGGTATGCAGCTTCCAGAATGTCCTTTAGCGGCACCAGGGCAGGTCTCCACCTCAGTGTCACCTGGGAAATTGGAGGAGTCCGCCTTTATCATATTCCATAGACTTTGGGTAAAATGCCATCCTTTTACCTGTTCTTGCTAATGAGAAGTTACCAGCCGGCTTCTAGGGAGTAGGCAGGTACATAATGCCATAGCATCTGTCATAGTCTGCGTCCCAGGGATGCATTTACTGAGAATCTAGGAACCAGTTCCAGAAGTAAAGAATGCACGCAAGCTCCAGTTAACTTTTCTCCCCTAACTACCAAGAGCAGTCTGTGCTCTCCTGAAGAGGGAATTCCTGACAGTCCCACAGAGCCACCCCAAGGTGGTCATGCTACAGAGTCACGAATTAAACTCCTGCCTAGACAGCCACAGGTGCTAGGTCAAGAGGGTGAGGCAGCAAAGAAGATCACTCCCCTGCTGGGGACTTTGCTCCCTGTCCCCTCGGTGAGCAGGTGTGGGTGAGGAGCAGGTATGGGCCCCCCACCACCACGGGTCCTCGCCCCACACCCTCCCACAGGGTGAGCGTCTCACTGTGCCAAGCATAGATTTAGTGTTGAAAAATGCAGATGTCTCACGTGCAGGCTGACTCCTTCATCTGCAATTCCCCCAAAAAGCCGTGCTAACACTGGAGGCACGCCCGGCTCTCGTGGGCTTGCAGAGAGGTGCTACATTTGAGTTGTAGCTTGGGGATTCTCAGGGCTAGTGTGGACTCCGAGAGAATGCTGCCCGCTGTGACAACTTTGGAACCCTATTCCTTTGCAGGACATGAAACTGGAGCGTGACCCAAGGTGATCTCCAGGGGTAACACTTAGGAAGCTGCCACTCAGGACCCATCCTGTGCAGTCCCTGACCAGGGTCGCAGCTAAGGGGACACACTGCACACAAGCAAATGGGACTCTGGCATACGTCAGTCTTTTACTCGGATCTCCTGAATGCAAAAAATAACCCTTGACCGTGTCCCCTGGCTCCCCAGGCTCGACCTGCCTAGCACTGCACTCCAGCCCTGCTCTGCTCCTCCAACCCCACCCACCAACGCCATCCTCCACTGCCTTCTCCTTTCCTCTCTATCTCAAAGATCCAGGTGGCACAGACCGTGTGGGAACAGCAAATAAGGGGAGGAGAATGAGCCAAGCCAGAGCCTCCTCTGGTGGGCAAGGGTGTGGAAAGGCGAGGAACATTCCATACCTAGCATGATTTTTATCCTGCCACCCACGCGCCAGCCTTGGAGACCCACACACATTTCAGGCTGTGAGGACTTGGGGGTGACGGGGGAGGGCTGGTGGAGAGGCACCTACCTGGTGCTGCTTCAAGCTGCGCTGCAGAAGTGCTGGAACGTTCCACCTAACTCAGTATGACCAGTATGCAAAGTGTGAACTCCTCATTTGGCATTTGAAGCTGACCAGAGTCGCCCGTTCCTCCTCCGTCCTCTCTCCCATGGTCCTCTGTTTTCCATCCGCTCCTATGAAATGCAGCTTCTTGCTGTCCCCCACGGTGGCTCCTGCCTTTTCCTTCTGTGCTGTCTCTTCCGCCAGATGCTCGGCTCCACATGGCCAAAACCTGCCAGTTTCAGCATTCCCTCCACACACCAGGTCTATCTGAAGGCACCCTAAGCTCCTCATTCCTCCACCAAATCAGGGCCACTTGCCACTGTCTACCTTGTGTTTTGGGGAGACTCATTTGTTATGATTAAATTAATATGACTTTGACCCAGTGCAGATTTAGACAACAAATAGCCATTTGTTAAATGAACAAATAAATTCAAAGAGGGAAAGCAAAACATGCACCTGTCAAAGACAACCAAGCAACTTATGCATGCCACTGCCACGCAAGGCATCCAAACCAGAAACTGCCAAAATATAAGAGGTGCACCATCTTGGATCACTCCTACACCATGCAGACATTACTAATCACCCACACTTCCCTCTCGGACCCCCAGCACCTGTGCATGTGCCGTCAGGTGTGCAATGTGTAGCATGCGAGCGTCTTGCACAACTTTCACAACATGGCAGACATTGCCAATCAATCAGAGCCCTCTTCCTTGCCATAGATTAGCACAGCCTTGGAAACCCTCCAACACAGAGCTCTAGGGAGACCTCATGGGCAATCTGGATCACCAAGAGGTGAGACCCATTTCTCACTAGTTCTCCTCCAGTCAGAGTTCCTTCCTGCTCTCCTTTTGCATATCCTGTCCCACTTTTTTCTCATTCTAGACTCACACTAACCCTGACCTCCACTTTTAGATGTGGCCTCAGGCACTGTTTCTCTCACATGGAGCTTAGTGACACATTGGCCATGGCTCCAGACCACCAAGGTGCCTCTGGTTAATCAGCCTCCTGGTTCAACCCACTTCTCGGGCCACACCTCGCTACAGCACTGTTCCTACACCAAGAGAGGAGCGCCTGTCATGTGCCCATCCAGCAGCCGGAAATAGACCCCATGGGGCAGGACAGTCACATATATATGGTATAAACTGCCACTACCCCTTCCCTGGATAAATAATATGCTCACTCTTCTACATGAACTCAAAGGCGTCCTCAGAAGTTTCCTGAACATGGCACCCAGATAACCTTTAAAACTCAATCTCAGTTTGCAATTGAGATGAAATTCACTTGCCATCCATGCCACATGAACCCATGGGAACTTCAGTTCCAAAATCGTATAACACTGTAGAGTAAATTTTAATTATGAAGACCTCTCTCCAGTTCCCTCTTGACCCTTGGGAGAGTCTAAGAATGAACATAGAATCCAAATTGTCATCAAACAGGACTGTGAACCCAGCCCGGCTGCCCCAACATGTTAAGCACTGAGACCATGGCTGACATGAAACGGGGTCCAGATTCTGAGGTCCCCAGGAGTCCCAGCCCTATTCATCCATTTTCAGCATTACGCAGAGGAAATCTGACAAAAATGAAACTTACACCTGTCACATTACATTACATCAAAGCATGATGTACATCATAATCTTTTTAAAGCTTTTGTTTTAATTTATGATGCGGCAGTGTGCCACCGAGAGCCTGGTTTCCCTCTGAGTACCGATAAATTTTGACAGTGATGGTTTAACCCAAAACTTTGACAGACAAACACACAAAAAAGCTTGGCCAAAAACAAGCAGGGCACCACTGCTGAAAGGCAGCTTATGAGTCACCAGGGCACTGGTGTGTCCTGTGTCTTTCAAAAGCTCAGATCCTGGGGTCCTGAGCCATCCAATATGGTAGCCACTCACCACTTGGGCCAGTGAGGATTTGACATGTCCGGAAAGTCAACACCGCAACTAAGCAGCACACGTCCAATGTCAAAGGTTCACTATCCTAAAAATACATAATATCTCAATATATTATATATTGGCAATATGTTTAGATTACATTTTGGATATATTTGGTTAAATAACATTTATTATTAAATTACTCTCACATATTTAATACAGCTGCTGGAAATGTTTAAATGACACTTATTGACTTTCATTATTTCCATTGTCAGTGTCGCTGTAGAATACCCATGAACAGGGGGACCAAGCAGTGGATGATTTTAAATAGAAGAAAGCATAACTTTCCTTCATGTGTTCACACACGAAATTACGTTCTGATTATAAACAGCAAAATAATAATCTTTAATTCATGCATTAAAAGATTAATCGAGCACCTACTATGCAGGAGCGCTTTCCTAAGCACTGAGGATAGTACAGAAGTGGAAAAAAGTCCATCTCTTCCTTCACAGAATCACAGCCTAGATGGACAATAACTAATATGACCAAAAGGTGCTGTGAAATAACAAAGATGGGTAAGGAAAGGAGCCGGGATGCTGGGTCCTGCAGTCTTACAGGCAGTCGGGAAGACATCTCAGAGGACCAACAGATCGACTGAGACTTTGGAGAAGAGAGGACCAGCCCCAGGCAGACCTGGGGAAGAGCATTTCAAGCTGATGGAACCAGGGTCCAATCCCCCAGGTGGGAGCATGGCCGGCCTGCCTCGGGAGCTGGAGAAGTCCTGCAGGGACAGAGCACACTGAGGGAAGGAATGAGAGGGGGAAGGAGGGCATAGGCAGGTCCTGCAGGGCAGTGGTCAGCTAACTGGGACCAGGGGGCCAAATCTGTCTGGCTTTATAAATAAAGTTCTACTGAAATAGTCACCCCATTCATTTCCGTACTGGCCATGCCCGAGTAGGAGGCGGTCTGGTCCAGGAGCTCAGGGTTGGCAGGTGGATTCCTATAGTGTCAACCACACCAAGTCCCAAATGCCAGGGATGGCATGCTTCATCTTAAAGATAGAGAGCGAAGAGTCCCTGGGGGTCGTTTGAGAGAGCAGAGTTGCCCTCTGTCATGTTCGATGTAAGGGGTGGTCAGGGTCAATCTAGCCCGCTAGATTTTCACATTTTTAAAAAGGTTGAAATTTTTTTAAAGTAACATTTTATTACATGAAAATTATATGAGATTCGAATTTCACCATCTAAATAAAGTTTAATGGGAATACAGCCTGAGTAGGTACAGAATCTATGCACATAGGATACAGTACCTGTGCACCTACCGCCTATGGCCGCATGTGGACCCCAAGGGCAGAGGTGAGTAGTTGCAAAAGAGACTGAGTAGCCTCTGAAACAAAATTCTCTCTGGCCTTTACAGAGGCTGCCTGCCCACCTCGGGGTGGGGCCCCGGGAGAGCATCGCATGGACTCTGACATTTACTCTGAGATGAGGAGCCAGGAGGGTTTTGTGCAGAAGCAAGATCAGACCATGTAGCTGAAAGGAGGTCGCATTTTCTTAGCACCAGGGCATTTCTGGCTTAAGGACAAAAAGTAACTAACCCACATAAGTAAAAAAGACATGAAGTAGACCTGATCTGGCATAGCTGATTTAGGGCTTCAACCAGCATCAGCAGGACTTACTCTTGCCCCTACTCTGGATTCTGCTTCCTCCTAAGTTAGCTCCATGTTAATTCGGACTCATGCCTCATGGTGACAAAATGGCTGCCAACGGCCCCAGACATACATCCTTACAGCTCATATCCAGGAAAAGGGAGAACATTGTGCTTCGAATCACTCCCATAAATGCTCCCAGGATTCACACTGATGGACTCTGCCAATCAGTCATTCTCTGGAACTGAGAAGGTGCTCTCGTCTAATTGGTCAGGCCTGACATACATTCATCCCTAACAGAGGAACTCCCTTCTCTCCCTGGCTTCTCTCCCTTCACAAGCCAAGTAAGCAAAGTCTTCTCTACGTCCTGTGCAGAGAGTGTTTGTCCTTTCCTTTAAATCTCATTTCTCTATAATTTCTTCAGCATCTCGACATTTTTCCCCTAGTATATCTCAAATTATTTTCCCAAAGACAATTTTCATATCTTTGAGAACTCCTAGTGCCACCTGTCAAGAAAACACTCTCTCCTTCCTACATTATTTATTTAATTCCTGATTGTTTTAACCCAAACAGCAGCAAAGAAATGTTATCTCTTTTTATTTGTGTAAGTAAATAACCAAAACAATTATATCTTGCTTAATGTTTTAAAATGTTTCCATTAAGCAGACTAAACTCCAGAATGCAAGAAAAGCTATATGAAGGAGTCACCCCCAAAAATCATACAATTAGAATTCTAGCTTCTTAGATTTTACTAAAAGGGGGAGGGGCGCACGATGCCTTTGAACACGTGAAATCTCGGTTCTGCACAAATGAAGGTTCTGGAACACTGAAAATGATGGGAATAGGACTGATGAGCAGCTAGTATCTATTAGGCACTAACTGCATACCAGGCACTCTGGCGAGTTACTCCAGACCTTATTGCGTTTATGACCATGTGAAGACAGGTTAAAGTGCGGTTATCGTGGTTTCGCAGAGGCAGAAACTAGAGCTGGGAGTGGGTTGGCTCGGCCTCCCTCCCACAGCTGGGAAGCGCAGAGCAAGGCCAAGCTGCAGGCTTTGCACCCCTGACCTGCGGTGCCTTCGTCCTCCCAGTCTGCCTCCTGATGGGTCATGGCACCCACTCTTCACTGGGTATTCCTACAAAGTCATGTCCCCTTCCGGGTCCTGAGAAGATGGCCAGGGACTCTGAAACTTCACTGAGCTCCCAAGGTCATTTTGCACCTGCTCACTTTAGTTCACCGAGGGAAAGAATAGAAAGCACATCCGGAGCAGCAAGTGTCCAGCAAGGGCATGTCCCCACCCTGCTCTCAGGTCTGAATGTCTGCCTGTAGGTACAGCGGTCCCTTTCCATGGGAGTGGACACGAGCCAGCTGCACCTCCCTGTGGCAACGCCTCTCTGCAGCTATGGTGTGGAGGGCAGGGCCTTTTGATCCTGGGGTGGGCAGGGCCAGAGGCCTCGGAGCGAGCTCTCAGCCTGGCACTATTGCCACTGTAGGCCAGGGAGGGGGAAGGGCGGCCCGTGCCCTGCGGGACCTACAGCACCACTCCTGCCTCCACCCACCCTGCCAGCAGTGCCCCTGGCCCAGTCCTGATGACCAAAAGTGTCTCCCAGCACTGCTAACGTTCCCCTGGGGACAAATTGCCCTGATTGAGAACCACAACCACAGAGCTTGGGGACACCCACCCGAATTCTGCCATTTGCAAAAGATACAGTTTTGAGGAGCTCTGTGGGCAGGCCACCTCCCATTGTCACATCAGCGTTTCTACACTGAACCTGCTGTTCAAAAAGCTCTGGTGTCCAGAGGCCCTGCCTCCAGGGAAGAGTGGACACCTCAGTGAAGCCCAGCCCCCAATTCACAGCTGCCGTGGAGACACCACCTCTGCCCGCTGGAGCCTCTCAGGGGCCTCTCTGCAATTTTCCCTCAACATCTTCTCTTGCCAATGTCCACTTGGGTCCCAGAATTAATGCTTTGGCATAGGAGGCACAGAAACTAGGTTCTTCATTTTCTAAGCTGTCTGCCCCTCGCCCTCCTGGCTCCCTGGGAGTTTGCACAGGGGCTTCTCAACCTGGCACCATTGATATTTGGGGCTCAATAATGCCTCATCCAGGGCTGTTCTGGGTGTCCCAGGATGCTCAGAACCCTCGCTGGTCTCTGTCCACTAGCTGCCACAACCCAGCCCTTCCCGCCTAGTAGCAATCAAAAGGGTCTCCACGTGTCCCCTGGGATCAGGACTGTCCCCAGGGTAGGACCACCAGGTTGGATGAATTTCTTTCTGGCCATTGTTTGGATTCCCCATTCTTGACCTGACTCAGACTCCAAGATGCCATCCCAGGTGCCAGTTCAACCCTGGGTCAGCCACTAATTCGTAGATGCTGTATGCATAGAAAAAGACTTTTTTTTTTTGGTTTTGGTTTTGGCTTTTGGAAAAAGAGAACTATTTCTCTGTGGTTTTCACAAAACAGCACAGAGGACGCATCAGGAAGCAGCAGCGGCGGCCTTCTGGAGAGCTTGGCCTCTCTCCGCCGAGCCTGGGCTGCCCTGCCTAACCTTTGCAGCTAAACATGATGATCCCTCGTTTGGGACGAACGGGGAAGAGCCTTGAACCCTTACTGCCCTCTAGAGAAATTCCAGCAGAAGAGCTCAATCTGTCGCAGTCAGCAGAAAAAATAAGGCTGCCGGAGGCGACGGCGCCTGGCAGTTGTAAAGCAAACAATTTATTTGCTGAATTTTTTGAAAGACGAGTCTATCAGACCCCTCCTCTGCAATCTCACACCTGAACAAGGAGAGACGCTGGCTCTCCTGTTGACGCCATCGTAATTTTGCCAATTCCAGGTCCACCTGCCGACATGGTGATTTTATGCCCGCAGATGAATCAAATTCCCATACCTACAAAGTACCAGCAGACCATATTTCACATGCAAATACTCGGGTTTGTCCCCAAGTCTTCCTGGCCTTTGTTTCCTGGACTACCAAGGGTCATATATGCAAAGATTTCTTTTTCATGCATCTCAGGAAACACAGGTCTGGAAGAGTGATTCGCTGATCCTTTAGGTTCACATTAGGTTTTACTGGGTGAGAACTTCCCAGCCTATTTTGGACTGATAATGAGATTTTTTTTTAAACTTTGGATATTGTCGTTTGATAATTTCCTATTCCGTAAGGACCATCTGTGGTCGAATGAGAGTTTAGGATTAAAGGGAGCTTTCCCTAGCAAAGTCCTGAAAAAAAAGTTATCTTAGGGGTATCTTATGTGTCCGGCACAGGTAGAAATCAAAAGAAGTGACTTGAAGACAGACAGTGAATAGCAAATCTTACAGGTTTAATCAGAACTTTCAGATCATTGTTTCCATGATGACAAGCAACAGAAAAAGTGCTGAATGTTTATGCCTAATGGCTTTGCCCTTTGCCAGACAAATCCTTTTAGCTACAGCAGGGAAACGTGTAATTTTTATGGGCTCTTGGAGAGAGTGCACACTGCCCTCTAATGGTGACACGTGTTCATGGTTCTATGGGACCCCTGGATGGGGTTCCAGCTACCCACGTAGATCAGAACTCCTGTAGACTGATGAAGTCCATGGTTATTGACCATTTCCATTTTTTCCCCAACCCTCTTCACAAGGAAATAAGATATTTGCTCCTTTCCTTTGTTATCAGTAACTGTGAGATCTAGTGTGGGAAGATGGAAATATGTCACGGTACTACTTAAAACGTTTGAAATCCAGCAGACCCAAAGTAGCCAGCACTCATATACCAAAGGCACGAAGTCTCAAGGAAATAGTGTTTTACTGCAGAATAAACGAAGTTTCTGAGTTTGAACTCATTAGAAAGCCACCTAAAGTATCAGAAATGCTTTCAAAATGAACGTTAGCCCAAAAGGAAGGAAGGAAGGATGGATGGATGGACTGACTGATGTAGGGTTCTGGGGGACACTTTAGGTAGAGTCCACGATGCAATCTTTTAAATAAATGAGAACCAAAGGAATTAAAATGTAGGATAGCTTTTCCCCTGAGCCTTTTTGAAAGTCAACACTGGTTCATTTTGACCTCTTAAAACTATGTGAATTGATCATATCCAAGTATTTTCATCTATCAAATTACAGACACCTCCTAATTTCTTGAATTCCCAGCAGCCAGGGAAGGGGACCGGGAGGGAGGGGAGCCAGAGTATTCACTGTCACGGCGAAGCTCCTGGAACCGTTTCTGAGTCGGAGCTGTTGATCTGTGGAAATGTAAATGTCATTTCTAAATATAGCACCGGGAAGCCAGAGAATCAGCATTTCTGTTGATGAAACACCTTTTCAGGAAGCAGCCTGTTGAGGCTGCTCCCCGCACAGGGAGAGTCACGCATCCTCCCCCGCCAGCCCGCCTCCCGGAGGCTCCAAGGCGCCACCTTCCTGCACCGCGCGGGCCCTGCCAGCCCTGCTTCCTGACCCGGCTGCACCAGATTGCGACTGGAAGCAAGTAGTTTCCTGCACCTCACCCTCCATGTCTTAAAAATACAGTGTGGCATTTCCCCCTGTCTCGCAAGGATCCCTTAGGCAGGGGGCTCACCACCCCACCGTGAAACCCAACGGCCGTGTCCTTTGCTGAACCACGCAAGCCAGTCCCACAGCCCTCAGCTGCAGGGACACCTCCCAGGCCTGGGCCCTGGCTAGTTGTTCACCCTCCACTCCCGCTGTCCTTCCCTCCTCAGCTGGTCTCTGACTACCCCAGCCTCTGTCCCCACCCCACCTGGCCTCACCCCAGGGGTCCATTCTGCATTTTGTTCTCTTTCCCAAACCTTCTGCACACTTTGCACTCTTAACTCTTTCTCATCTTTTCCACCTCAGATTATATGTCACTTTCCAGCAGACACATTTGTGATATTCTTAACTGTCAAAGGTCTCCTCCATCCCCCGGGGCTCTAGTCTGTTACGACCAGATTGAGTGTGCCACCAAGCTCGGGGCTAGAAGGGACCCAGACTTGGTTCAATGCTCTGATTCTTAATTTCTTCAACAAGGACCCTGCATTTTCTTTTTTCACTGGGCTCCAATAGCCAAATGGCCATCCCTGATCACAGTCCCCTGTCTCCTTCGTAAACCAGAATTTGTCATTGTTAATGGATTGGTTTACTCCGTGGGTGCATCAGGGAGGGCTGATCCATGTTTTCCCATTAGGGCAGGGAACTGTCTGTCCTGAGTATTGTGTGATGCTGGGCTGTCCAGGAGAGTTTTCTGGAATGGTGGAAATACTCTGTATCTTTGGAGTCCAGTATGTTAGCCACCAGTTACCTCTGTCCACTGAACACTTAAAATGCAACTAGCACAACTGAGGAACTCAATTTTTGTTTTATTTCATTTTAGTGGGTGTAACTTAAAAATTGACATAGTTCACATGACTGGTGGCTACCATATTGGACAGGTCTGACCCTGAAGGCCTAGCATGGCAACTGGGTATCAGGAGAGCTTTCCAAAGAAGCTCCATGGTGGTAACACAGCATTTTGGCATGCATCAGAATTTCCTGAGGGGCTTGAAAATGCAAATCCCCCTGACCCCATGCTCCCAGACTCACACAGCAAGTTTTGAAAAGGTCCAGGCATTTTGGAAACCTCAAAGTTTGAGACTCACTGCGTATAGCTTCTAGAAGAAGTTTGTCTTTGCATTAATTATTTAAATATCTTTAATTCTTCCAAGTCAATCAATATTAACACAAAATTTTTTTTCCAGAAGAATGTCATACCACATAAAAAAAATAAAATAAAGATAATCGTGTCCATCTACAGCTAAAAATATTTTTTAAAAAAGTTTAACCACAACCAATGGGTTATTTCAAGCAATATCTAGTCCAGTTGAATTCCAGAGAGGAAGAAGCACTTTGATTATTCCTTGGCTTTGTTATAATGAACTTCTATTTGACTGTGAGAGGAGAGGAATGTTGGCTCTTTTTTTCCAAGACTTGAAAATTGTTGATTAAACATGTGGATAATACCCAGCCTTCAAAAAGTGGTGGGACTTCATTCAGGAGGTGTTTCGATCCCAGTCAGGAATCATTTGAGGCAGGAGAGGAAGGGGAATGTCCTTGTCCCTAAATGCACAATGTGTGTGTGTCATTACACATTCTGTGTTTATTCCTATTCTTCCCTCTCTTCGCACAGACACAGAAAGGCAAGAGGCTGCTCGTGTCCGGCCCTCTCTGTGCACCTCTGTTGGCCATTCCTGCCTCTCAGCCTCTAACAGAGGCACCTTGTCCTCCACTATATCAAAGACACCTTCCTAATCACCACCGCACCCCGACGCTTGGTGGACCCACTGGGGCCAACATGAGGAGGGCCATCACTCCCCCGGGACTCCACTGATGTCATCAACCGCAGGGCCAGCTCTGTGGAGAGAGGCTGAGCCCACAGCGTGAATTGAGCTCTCAGCTCGCTCTGCAAGCCATCTGCTATGAAAACAGATTTAAATGCCGACCTTTTCATCTCTGCCGTTTACAGAGATTTCAAACTTTTGCTGTAAAATTTAAACTTTTCAGCCATGAACGGATTAAACTTCCTTCCTGGAGGCACGTTCCGTTTCACGTTGCCTCTCTGGACTGACAACTGATGAGCAGTCTCGCCACCACTGCTGCCTGGCTCTCTAAGAGGAGGACGCATCCTGCGAGTGAACACCGTGGCCACGCAGACCCTTCCCCAAGTCCTGACCCACGTCCCAGAGCCTAGAAAGTCCAGAAACCACTTCCCAGACTCCTTTGCAGCAAGTTCTGGCCATGTGATTTGGTTCTGGCCAATGAGACCAGAAGTGCCTTTGGAGAAAGATTGCTCTTGTTGTTTTCAAGGAGGGATGTGCAGGAAGACTGGGCTCTCCTGCTGCTCCCCCACTGCACCCCCACCAGCACGTCCACCTCTGCATGCTCAGGTGCAGGTGTGTTGGCTGAACCCTCCGGGACCATCTTGCAGTCATAAAAGGACAGGGCTGCTGGGGGGAGGATTGGAGGACCAGACAAGTCTGGGTGCTTGATGGCCTTGCTGAGCTTGTGGGTTAAGTGGCTTTAGTGTGGGCCACTTCCCGGCTGGAGAACATGTCTGGGGGACATTGGGGTTCCCCAGAAGCTGAGCCTGGAACATGCATTAGGGTGCAGATCACTTACCTGAGAGGTGATCCCTAGAAGCACTAATAGGGAAGCAGGAAGTGAGCAGGGGAGGGGAAGGAAGCCCAAACGGTCTTCTCAGGAGCAGGAACATCTGCGGGTGGCCAGGCTCCGTCCTTCTGGGGACTTACTCAGCATTGCCCAGCCAGGGCCAACGCCCATCTGTTACTATTGAGGTCTGCTCTCCTCACCTGTTCCAGCGGGAGAAAACTCTAAGGCAGAGAACCCCAGGTACTTTCAGTAAAAAGCCAGCGACCTGTGCTGAGGACTAAGGTGTGGCTGTCAGGCGAGACTTCCGCGGCTTCTTTTAGAGTCCCCATTTGCCTATAGTCTGTGATTTGTAGCAGAAGTTCTTAAGGTCCAGCACTCTGGGGCCATGCCTCTAAGCCATTTGCACTCCCGAATTTCTCTCCGATTCCATGCCAGCGATGCGTTTTTGTCTTTTTGTTTTGTTTTGCCTTTTGCAACACTGGGGGTGGAACCCAGGCTCATGCACTCCAGGCAAGCTTTCCACCACTGACCTACACCCCAGTCCCCAAGCCAGTGAAATGACGCCAATGCTAACGCTTTCAGCAAGTTCCTGTGACACGTGAGCTATGCAGCGGGCCTCGGCAATGCAAAGCACATCAGTGTGGGCCTCGTGCAAGGGGGGCTTCCTCTGTAACAGGGGGTGGACCTGGAACAACAGTCACATTCACAGCCCAGAGGTAACGTGGCAAGTTTTATCTAAAACCAAAGTGAAAGGACATTGAAAAGTGGACACAAATTTGAAATGTGGAGTCAGAAAGGAGTTTGAGAGTCAGAGACTGGAAGGACAAAGGGGAGACAGCCAGAAGGAAAAACAGAAATAGCACCGTTAATCCCCAAACAAATGGAAAAGAGGTGCCACCAGACCGGAAGTTACAAAGGCTCAATAAGAAGTTCTTCAAATAGTAAAATGAGACTCTGAGCTGCCCAAACCTTACCATCAGGTTGGTCTGAGTCATCGCAGGAGCAGGGTTTCCTCTAGAAATAAATGTGAAGGCAAGGCCCAACTAAATTCTGACTTTCATACTTCTTAGGACTGGATGGTAACATATTTGGGATTTTATCCCTATAAAAATAAAAATGATTATTCACAAAAACTCAATTTCCTTGTGGAAAAAAACCCTGTTTCTTTACCACCACACTCAGGCATTTATGTGCATCCACACGTGGTGAAGGTCTGCTCCCAAAGCAAAGGCTCTCACTGCCGGTTCATGCTCGAGCCCACCACCCTTGGACAGACTTCTCCCTGACCCTCATCCTTTCACCACCTGCAAAGGAAGACTTGGATGCAACCCCATCAAAACCCCAGTGGGGAGCCGGGTGTGGTGTGCACACCTGTAATCCCAGTGGCTCAGGAGGCTGAGGCAGGAGGATCACAGGTTCAAAGTCAGCCTCAGCATGGGCAAGGCGCTAAGCAACTCAGTGAGACCCTGTCTCTAAATAAAATACAAAATAGGGCTGGGGATGTGGCTCAGTGGCCGAGTGCCCCTGAGTTCAATCCCCAGTACCAAAAAAAAAAAACCCCAAAAACCCCAGGGGACCACAGAGCACAATTCAAAAAGCACTAATATAAAAGGTATCTTTTTCTCAAATGGCACATCAAAGCACATATGAAGATAATACCAATCATTTAGGTGGGCAAAGCTATGACCACAGTTAATATCCAAGTCAAGTCAAATCCAGCCTAAATAAAGTTTTATTGGAACACAGCCACATCCACTCATTTACATATCGTCATGGCTGCTTTCATGTGGCAGAGTTGGATATGGACACATTCAGTCACTGGCTCTTTACAGCAAAGTTAGCCAAAGCCTGGCCAAGTCATGGCAGGAAATAAGACTAAAATGTTGAGTCAAACACCCATCTGGCCTTTAACCAAGCGAGAGGATTGCAATAAAGCTTGAAAGAGAAGGAAACACACCGGACCCTCAGGCATGTGGGAAGGGAAATTCAGGAAGTACGGCTTGTGGCTGAGTTTCCCCAGGACATGGACACCCTGAGCTGGCCTGCAGGTTGGCCTGCCTCCACACCACCACTCTCCTGCCCCTGGCAGAAGAAGATCAGCAGGGGCCCCAGGTGGCCTCCAGTGGGATGGATGGGCCATCACTCTGTGCCTAGGCTCTCCAGCAAACTCAGAAATCCTCTCAGCTCCCCTGACCTCATCCCAGGGTCTGCCTGGCCTCCCACCTCCACCCAGAACCCCCCTCCCTCCTCTCGACTGGCTAAATCTGCTTTCTTCTAGAGTCATCTTCAACATCACAGCCTCTGAGAATCTTCCTGAGCTCCAGAACCTGGGCAGATTCCCTCAGCTCTGCTCCCACGTTGCCTTCTCTTCCTCCCCACCTCTACCTGTCACTTGCTGTTTTAATTGGTGGATTACATACTTGAAACCTCTGCAGAAGTATAAGTTCCATGTGGTCAGGGCTATGCACGTCTCACGTACGGCTGCATCACTCCCTAACTCCAAAACAGCTCCTGGCACGTGGCAATACGTGTCCAGTAAGTGGAATGCTTTGTATAAAGGCTTTTGGATGAAATAACTGAAGGGTTATATAAGGTATAACCTATAACCTATAAGATAACTCCCCAAGAAAATGGAGGGATGGTGTGACTCAAGAAGTGGGAAAGGAAACTGGTCAACCATTAAACCTCTCCCAGTGCATTCCTGATAACAATGGGCCCTGGGGAAAAGGGGCAGATGCTGGATGCTGGGCCCTAGACCATGGTCTCCCTGCATGGCTAATTAGTCCTAAAGGGAAGCACAGCAAACACCAGTGGGTAAGATTTGAGTGCTCACCCCTGGGATCTGGACTCTTATCTCCCCAGACAACACTGAGTTTTAACCTTTTATAACTGCCTTCCTGAATTAAGGTTTTAACCTGTTCAACTAGCCCCAGATTGTCAGGACTGTTCCCAATGATGACATCATTGTACCTATAAAACGAAAGTCTCCTCTGTAACTGGGGGCCATTTTCCCATCCAGAAAGTGGACCCGAATGACACCTGAATCTGAAAAGGAATAAAGGCTTCTCTGAATCCGTCAAGGTCTGCCTCCCGTTTTCCTTTTTGCACTTACAATAACGAAGAGGAATAACATGACGTGTATACAATAGGGTAGATTACACACTGGCTATTGGTGCCTGACGCTATCTCACTACAGTTTCCATGGGAAGAAGTTGGGAGGAGAGGCCAAACAGAGAAGATGACATATGCCAAGGCCCTGAGGCAGGAAGGAGATCGGGGCATTGGAGGTTTTGGAGCACAGAAAGCCAGAGCGGAAGGCTGCAGAAGAAAGTGGAGGCCAGATCACACAGGACCTGAAGAATTTTCAATTTTGTCACACCCAGAAGGTTTTGGCTCAGGCAGTCGATGACTTCCTTTATGCCACCAGCAACAGAAGTTGTGGCTCAAGGCAGTAGACAATATTCCTAACAGAGCCCACCGCCATGTTAGGCCTTAGTGATCTGATCCTAGTGAACATGCCCTTGACCTTGAGATGTTTTACATAAGGAAACACAATTGCAATTTGATAGGGCTTCTCTGTTAAGTTCAGGGGACCCAGAGTGAGGGTCTAAAGGGAGCATCCACATCTCGCCTCCAGGTGAGGGAGAAGGTTCCCACAGGAGAAGCCCCCCTGAGGGCCACTGGTACAGGATGGTCCTTCAAGCCCGTGGAAGCATTCTGCAGCCGAAAACCAAGATCATCATTATAAAAACTCTGAACACATGCAAAGAGCAACAATTAAGTGAAAAAAGCAGAATGCTGATTCTAACATATTCCCTGGGGGATGGCGAAAATCTTCCATAAAGTGCCAGACGGTAGACATTTCTGCTTCACCAACCACTGGCCTCTGTTGCCAGCAGTGGACTGAGCTACCACAGCATGAAGGTTTCCATAGAACGGGCAGTGAAGCAACAGGTGACAGGCCAGATTTGTCCCCTGGGCTGTAGTTTGCTGACCCCTCATCTAGCTGTATTATAATCACAACCAAATAAAGACCTGACGTTTATAAACACAGACAAGGGGGACATAGAAAATGGAAGCCCTGGTTCTGTTCGGGGAATGGAGTTGGCTGGGTGGCTGTTTTCACCACTGAGTTATCCTGGAACAACACCTGGCAGAGGCAGGAGGGGAGAACTCCCTCTCCACCACCTTTAACCCATGAGCTCCCGGGATTAACCACCCCCAAATCCAAAGTCCAGCACAAGCCCGAGCCCTGCAACAACTCTGGTCACCCCTGGCCTGGCCCCAGGTGGCTTGCTCAGAGAAGCACAGGCCCAAGTAGTTCAGTGAAAATCATTCCTTGACTTCTTAATATTAAGAAAGAGAAAATTCCTGCTGCCAAGGTCGCCAACGTCATGGCCAGAGCTGGAGGTTCTGTGGCCCTTCTGCCCCCTCAGGTGTTGGTGCTACTTGGGAAGGAAACCAGCAAGCAGCCGGGAAACGGCAGAAGCAAGGGGGACCCAGGTGGCAGAGGGACACTGTGGGTATCTTCAGTCTTTTCTGAAACTAGCCCTGCTTCTGGAATTTTCTGTGACCTCAGCCCATCCATTTTTTTCTCTCCATCTTGGCTTATTTCAATTCAGTGTTTAGCCCTTTCAACCCCAAATCCTCAACCATTCTTAATGATCTTTCTTTTATTTTAAAGTCTTTTGATATTTTTATCACATCTGCTAAGCAACAAATAAAATTGAGAGATCAATGAAAAGGCAACATACTTTAAAAATTTTTTTCTCAAATGAAAACCTTGTTCTCTGTTTTGTTTTTCTTTTCCTTCAGCAGCAGAGTGACAGGGCCAGTTGCAGTTCTTAAAGTTGACCAAGAGAATTTAAGTACTCTGTCTAAAAATTGACTGGGAGCCTATTTTGAAGAAAATATATAAAGACAGGGCTATTGTGCAAATCACAAATGACGACAATAGAAAATAATTCAGGACAGACCATCTGACTCTGCAAAAATAAAGTGACAGATGTAGGACAGCTCGGTGTCCAGGAGGGGATGAAGGCAGCCGTGACCATCATGCGGCCACAGCCCCTAAAATAAAAGACTTGGGGAGAAAACACAAATCTAAGTGTGCTGCTGCTGTGCTTCACAATCTGCAATGTCCCCTTGTCAGCGTGAGCCCTGGCTCCCGCAGTGGATGTGAGGGTCACGGGGCACAAACTGGAGTGTGCAAAGAAATACAGTTTTTCTGAAATTCAATTTAATCTCTTGTTATCTTCCCCAAGCTACCTAATAGCAGAAGACTTAGTCACTTCTAGGTAAATGCCATCATTTTGAGTTAAACACATGATTAATTCAGAAGATGGTGCACACACGCCCACACTGCCTTGCTTCTCCCCTGGGCAGCTTCAAAGGACCGAGACATGTTGGAATACACTAACCTTAGGAAGCACAGTCTGATCTGTCACTGTACCCTGCTCTCCACTAGCACCCAGTGACCTTTGCTGGGCTTTGGTATTGTTGGCCTTTATCTCCCAGCAAGTCCTGAAATATCCATGTTACCCATGGGTCTCTGGTCATCAGGTCCACCAAGGTCAATACACGTTCAGATCCAAGTGCACTATCTGCCAACCAACCACAAAGCACCTTCCAGCAAACCAGCTGCAGGGTCCTTCCACACCAAGGTGCTCCCCAGCATGGCAGAGAGCACTTCTGCTGATAGACAGACACTGGGCACATGGTCATACCCAGCCACAAAATAAGCTGGGATGCATCCAGCTATTCTCAGTGACCTGTGTTTGTGGGACCATTTGGGGGTCAGACAGTAGAAAGCAGGGGAGATAGAAGAAGAGATCTAGCACTTTCTATTTCTGATGTTCAACGGGCACCTCAAAAATCATTCAAAGAATAGATCAGAGAAAAACAGTAGGTCAAAGTCCTTCCAGGTATTAAAGGATAAAGCAATGGGTCGGAAATACTGAAGACAGAGAACGGCAGGGTGAAGGAAGAGAACAAAATGGGAAAGTTAACACTAAGGATTCGGAAGGGAAGGTTTCTAAATCTCTGTGCCCAAATGCTGAGACAGGGAGGAGAAAGCCAAAAGCCAATATCTGGATGGACCAGGGGGATTCAGGGGACAGCAAGTGTAAGAATTAAGGCCACCTCAAAACCAACTTTTCAGTCATATTCTTGATCTTTAAGGGAAATAAATTGGGCATGAAGCAGAGAAGGTGAGAGAAAAACACAGCTCATAAATGGAGACGGGCCACACAAAGTGCAAAATCCACCTGGAGCCCCAGACAGGTAAGCTCCAAACCAAGGGAAAATTTTAGGATCAAAAAAGGGAAAATGAGAATTCCATATAAGAAAATGTGACCTTTGGGGAAAAAACAAGCACAGTGTTCCCACCTAAAACTAACCCTGAAAATGGTAAAACTTGGCTACTTGGTTTGGCAAAGCAGAAAACTGCACGCAAGTTTTATCCCGAAGTTTCACGCCTTTTGCCCTTTCATCCTCAGAATCAGACTTCGCACGCCTGATTCCCAGAGAGCAACCTCCCTGCTTTGAACAACACGCAAATTAAGGTGTGACTTTGGCTCCATTTTTAATTAAATACAGCTATCATCTGCTCTAGAATACACTGGATTTCTTCCACTGAGTTCATATCTCCTTCTGTCTTTTTACAAATGCATTTTCGAGCTTCGTGTTTCTTTCTGGAAATTCTACCATAATGTAACAACAGATTTTAAGCCTAAATGTATATTAATCATGATGCCAACAACCGCAATCTAATATAGTCCTTACCTTTTACTGACAATGTGAATTTTAATTAAGTGTATAATGCATAATTAAGATCTGAAAGGCAGAGTATATTTTTGTCCTGTTCACTGTGTGAGAGAAACTCTACTATTGAATGAAGTCAGCCTCCCTGCTGCAAAGATTTCAAATTTTACAAATTAAATGAGTGACAGATACAATTGGGTTTTTCAAAGACATTTTGAGGACTCATTCAAGATGCTTGACAGAAATTGGAAACAAGCTTTATGCTCATCAATAGAGTAGGGCAATGACCAAATCAATTACTGGACATCCCTGTAATGGGATATGTGCTTTCCTCAAAATAACCAAGTGGCTTTACGGGCACCAGCATGGACAAATCTCCAAGATACATTATGAACGCTGATTGCATGTTTCATTCAGCTAAAAAGTGTGCATACGTGTACACGTATACATATGTATGTGTGTGTGTGCATGTATAGATACGGGTTAGTGTGACTGCATACATTCATGATCAGTTGTAAAAACCCAGGGAAGGGTTTGAAATAACAGACACCAAATCTGAACATTGATTGACTATGAGACAAGGGTTAACAGCTTGTTATGAAGGGACCTGTAGGGAATGTCTTCAGTTTTGTGGTCCCTGGGACAGCTGCTGACTTAGAGCATGAAAACAGACACCGTCTACATAGTGGACGTCCTGACAGGTCCCAAGGAAACCCATTTACTATAGCCGGCTGGTGGAGGGCGGCTGGGTTTGTCTGTGGGGCATAGTTTGTATTTAATTTAGAGACAGGGTCCCTCTCTCAAGAGATCAGTGTGATGTGGGTAACAGGGGTGACCAACAGGGACTCGACAGAGGGAAGGTAGGGGACTTCTATTTACCCTGTATAAATTTGGGACTTTTGCAATCACTCTTACTTAGGATTCTTTTTAAGGGATTGAAAAGAAAAAAAAAAAAAGCAACAGTATCATACAATCTAAAGAAAACACCCTCCAAAACTTATGAATTGCTTCATGTCCCCCTCCAGGCAGGGCTCCACCTTACCCTGACAGTGCTTCAGCCCCATTGCGTGGGGGAGGGTGGGGGAAGGTGGAGCACGTGGAGCAGAGCCCAGCTCTGACTTCAGATTGTGAGTCTGACTTCCTAACTTTTCAACCTGAAGAAAATCATTCAATCTCTCTAAGTCTCAGTTTTCCTCATCTGTAGAATGTGAATTGAAATGACACTTGTAGTGTTAAAATTGACATTCAATCCAGACCGATGCATACTATCTTTGGTAACTGCTATCAATATTGTATCTCTAAATTTACATGAATATCTTTTATGTTAGGAAAAAAAGAAAATGCATTCTTATAAATTATTTATTTGGGGTTGCATGACTTGGTTTACTCTGGACTGTAAGTCTGAGTCATCCTCGTGTGCATGAGAGACAGCCAGCTGCCCCAAACCCATTTGGCCTTTCTTCTCCTAGTGATGGAAGTCCGTTGGTTTTGGTGGCCACATGGCAACCATGCTGGAAAATACCTTTCCTAGTCTCCTGCTGGCTAAACGTGGCCATGTGACTCCATACTGGCCAAAGGATTCCAGAAGAACTGAAGAACAGAACTTAAAAATGGGCTGTGCACCCTTCTGCAGGGTGGACTCCAAGGAGATGGTAATGACCCAGGCTGACTGTGTCAGGAGAAGGCAGGAACAACAGGAGAGAGGAAATATGGGCCATGGTTCCTATGGTGTCACACCCATGACTGCCAATCATCCTGGTCCTTAGAGGAGAGGGAATTGGGCCTGACTAGGCATGTTAGGCTGGGAGGGCCAGATGTGCACGAGGATGCTCACAGAACTGCACTAGTTAGAGCATCTGGGGCTCTTGACACAAATTGACCCACCAGCAAGAAATGGCTCAAACGCAATCCACACATTTCTCGCCGACTCTGCAGTATTGAGTAGCTCCATTCTGGTGTGTCTGGGATGTGGGGAAGAGCAATCTCACTCCATGCTGTCATTCAGAGCCAGGATGACAGGATGCTGCTGTCTGCAGCAGAAGGCTTCCAGCTTACCCTGGTCCTCTCTGTGCAGAAGGAAGAACAATGAGGACTGCACAAAGGAGATTATTATGGGCCAAGCCTGCAAGAAGCCCACACTACCATCACTCAAACTCCATTGGCCAGAGTTGTTGCATGACCATACCTGTGGGGAGGCTGGGATGCAATGCAGTCACAGTACAGTTACTGGTCTCTGATAGCACTACGCACACAGCCCTAGGGCAACAGGTTTAATGGGGCTTTTTGTGGGGTTGGGGGAGGGTACAGGGGATTGAACTCAGGGGCACTCCACCACTGAGCCCCATCCTCAACCCTATTTTGTATTTTATTTAGAGGCAGGGTCTCACTGAGTTGCTTCGCACCTCGCTTTTGCTGAGGCTGGCTTTGAACTCTCCCTCCTCCTGCCTCAGCCTCCTGAGCCATTGGAATAACAGGGGTGGGCTACCACGCCCAGAGGGTTTAATGCTTTTATTAGCATAGTAGTTATGCATGATAGTGGGATTCACTGTGACATATAGTGCAGAGGTTTTCATCTAATTTTTCTACACTATGTCCCCACCATCTAGAACAGAGGTTGAAAAACTCTGAGAAAGGCACAAAGTAAATATTTAGGCTCTGTGGGCCACACTGTGTGTTGTAACCACTCGGCCCTGGCGCTGTGTCATGAAGCACGAAAGCACATGAGCACAGTTGTGTTCTAATAAAACTTTATTCACAGTAACAGTGGGTGGAGGTGGGTCCTCACTTACTGAACCAGATTTAGAGCAGTTCCTGGCACAATGGTGGAGCCCAATAAATGTTTGCTAATTGATGATAGCAGTTGAGAAATGTCATTTCACAGGTTTGTGTTGAGAAACAAATATCACCTAGAAAGATGTAGCAAAGCGCCTGGTGTATAGCAAGTGCTCAATAAATGCTATTTGTTCATAATATGGACACGTAAAATATAAATAAAATATACTCCTCAAGAAGCAACCTATGTGATAGAGGAGGTAGATATTTCCAGGAAGCAAGTTAAAATAGTGTTTGCCTGGGGCGATAGAAGCACACCCAGGCCTCAGGTATAGTAGGGGTGGGAAGAAAACCAGAGGGAGGTGAAGTGAGAAAAGGGAGCTGAAGAACCAGACAGAGTCTTCACAGGCATTATAAGACATACAGCCTTTGAGTTTTTTTAACTCTCTGAGTCAGAAACTTATTAAAAGCAAGCTGGTGGCCAGGGCTGGAGTCACAGAGGAGACGCTCTGAGGGCCTGTTGTTCCTCCTCTCCACCCTTCTCCTCGGGTTCATGCCCCCTCCAAGTACCAGCTCAATAGCAGCTCCCAGGAGAAGCCTGTCCTGACGGCTCTGCCCTGGCTCCTAGACTCGTCACCTCCACTGCTAGATGTTCTTTAATGTCAGTTTCTTATAATGTCATACTCAGCTGATTGTGTAGGCATGTGGGTGGGTGTGGACAACAGCCATTTCTCCTGAGGACACACAGCAGAACCACGTGGCTCACCACCAGAACCTTGCACCTAACTCCACAAGAGACACGTGGAAAGCGACCAACCAGATAGATAGATAGATAGATAGATAGATAGATAGATAGATAGACAGATAGATAGACATATATATCTTTATTTATATCTATATATACATATGTGTACATATATATACACACACACATATATGTCAATATATGTATGTATTGTTTGGTTTGTTCGTTGCAGTGCTGAGGATTGAACCCTGGGCCTTGCACACACTAGGCAAGCGCTCTACCACTGAGCCACATGCCCAGCCCCGCATCACATTCTTGATGAGACCTTGAATGCAGATCACTGGACTCATTGAGGTCCAATCAGACACAAGATGAGCTGGTGGTGATGGTGACTTGATTGGGTAAAATCTTGGAATCTTAAGAGACAGCAGAATGAGATGGTGAAGACCGTAGGTTCTCAGTACCTGCAACTTTTCTGCAAATGTGAAATTATTCCAAGTGAGTGTACACTTTTTAAAATGGCAGACTCTAGAGCTGACCTTCAGGACTGCAATCCTGGCCCTGTCTTGTATGTATTCTGTGCCACTAGGTGTCCCTTGTATGAACCCAGGTGTTCTCACCTGTCACCTGCAGAGGTAATGATAGCTCCGGATCTGGGGCAGGTCAGAAAATTGCAAAGATGCACCTACACACTCATGTGGGGAGTTCCCAGAAACCGCTTGCTACCCCATCATGGCTTTTCCTTCTAAGGCATGAGAGAGCCCTTCCCCATCCATGCAGAGGTGAGCTCAGGACCAGTGTGGGGGAGGCACAGGGTAGAAGAGATGGGATTCAGGGCCCTCGTCCCATTGCATTTCCTCAATGTTACCGTGCCTGCATCTCCTTAAGACTCGCAGGTTTCACATGCCAAGACCAGGAAACAGCTGCTCAGGATAAAATCAGGTCAACATCGATCAAGGAGGCCAAATGACACGCAGACACACTGCCACCTTGTACCCACAAAGCTGTGACATAAATGACATTTCAAAAGGAAGGTTGTGGGCACCAAGATGAGAACATGACTCAAAGAGATTATAGGCACATACATTTGTTTACTGAGTCTGCATTCCATATATACTCACACAAACCGCGAATCAGTCACTTGGTAATTCAAGATCAGAGGCACATATAGACGTGGAAGTCAACGGGATTGCTTCCATTTACATAAAAGCGTGTGTGTGTCGCTGTGTTGTAGTAAGAGCTTACCTTGATCAAGTGTCTGTCAGAGACATTGGACTGAGCATCCTGTGTTACACATGAAGTCTGTTCAATGGAAGGGCCTATGAGCTGGGTTTTACCATCATGTCCACCTTGCAGATGAAGAAATCCATGAGAAGCAAGCAACTCATCCAAAAAACACAGCCAGAAGAACAGACAGCAAATAACAGCTCGGTTCAGCACCAGGAAACAGCAGCACCATCTAACAGACACCACTGGTGTTGGGGCTATCAACAGCTAGCCTATAGAAAGAAAAGACCCAGTGATGTCATGGTACTAAAGAAAAGTTCAAAGCCAGGCGTGGTGGCGCATGCCTGTAATCCAAGTGATTTGGGAGGCTGAGTCAGGAGGATCGCAAGTTCAAAGCCAGCCTCAGCAACTCAGCAAGGCACTAAGCAACTCAGTGAGACCCTGTCTCTAAGCAAAATACAAAATAGGGCTGAGGATGTGGCTCAGTGGCCGAGTGTCCCTGAGTTCAATCCCTGGTTCAAAAAAAAAAAAAAAAGAAAGAAAAAGAAAAGTTCAGTGCTCAGGTGATAGAAAGTGGGATGATTTCAAAGAATAAATCTGAGCCCCATTTGCAACGATGAACCCAAGCTTTGACACGAACACTGGGCCACCATGTGCAAGCCACCCCGCACAGCACCTGCATCAGTAGAGAAGCAGCTCGAATTTATTAGAGACTTTAAGTCGCTGAACACAGTTTATAAAAATACCAAGGAGAGAAAATAGGTTCAACCACAGACTAAATTCCAATTAAAATAAACAGAAACAGAATAGCAGAAGGCAAGAGGAAAAAGTTGGGGGAGAGTAGAAAACCAAAGCTGTGCGACTGAATCGTCTCATCACCACATGGAAAGAGAGAAAGGCAGCTACTAACGGGGGTGCGGAAAGAAAGTTCTTCTACTAATTGGAAATATGGGGTCCAGGATAGTTCGAGAGAAAATAATGGAAAACGACTCCTGGAAAAGCATAGATTTGCATTAACATTTTCTTCCAGTATTTTCCTAACATTGAAATAGAGGGATGGGTGAAAGGGTGGTTCTTAAGGGAAGACCCCAGACGGGAAGATGCAGAGCCATCTCTGAGGAGCAAGTGGAGTGGGCTGCAGGGGTATCTATGTCCCAGTCTCTGGCCTCTGGAGACCTGCTTGCCTCGTGCCTGGTGAGAAGCAGCCATAACTAAGGCTTCATAAGGAGCAGCCGCCAGCAACACTCCCAATCCCTGCCCCTTTGCAGGGACAACTCTAAGGTCATTTCCTACACTGCCTTCCAGAGTTTTCCAGGAGATATTTGCTTCCAGTTGCTCGCTGGTAGTAGCTGCCTTGATGGCTCATGTTTCCTTCTGCCTCACTCCTCCTCCCCTTCTAGATAGTTTCTGGTTCCACCTCCCAAAAAAGAAAGTTGCACCCAAATCTTTACCCGAAATTCTGCCTCTGGGAGAACCCTAGATAGGACAGTGTGGAAGCCTGTGAGGATCTGGTTTTGTTCAGGTCCCTGGTAGACCAGAGAGAGAAGATGGGAGAGACAAGAAACCAGAAGGCAAAACTAGAGTTTATTTCTCACCCACATCCTCTTCTCCTCTCATGGAAATAGTCTGCACAAAAACGAGGCTGGAGGGGCTGAGGTTATGGCTCAGAGGTAGAGCGCTTGCCTAGCATAGGTGAGGCACTGGGTTCAATCCTCAGCACCACATAAAAAAAAAAAAAACAAGTAAAGAAAAAAAATAAAGGTTAAGTCGGGCACGGTGGCACACCGCCCGTAATCCCAGCACTTGGGAGGCTGAGTCAGGAGGATCGCGAGTTCAAAGCCAGCCTCAGCAACTTAGCGAGGCCCTAAGCAACTCGGTGAGACCCTGTCTCTAAATAAAATACAAAATAGGGCTGGGAATGTGGCTCAGTGGCCAAGTGCACCTGAGTTCAATCCCCGGTTCCACAACAAATAAAATAAACGAAGCCGGGTGAGCAGTGATCCTGCAGCGTGAATGTGCTTGGGAGGCTCTGCGAGAGAACCCTCAGTGTTTAGGGGAGAGGCCTGTTTGCCGGGGCTGGGCCTTGGGGCTACATGTGGGGGGGCACTGCCGGAACAGGGGAGCACTAGCATCATGAGGTCTGAGAACCTGGGATTCCAGGTTGGTGGAGAAAACCAGGGCTGACGCAGCCCACTGCTCACAGTACCACCCAACGGCTGCTTTCTAAACAGCACTTCTAAACTTCCCAATTATTTTCCTCAACAGATGGCAAACTTCTAGAAATCACATCCCCAAAGGTAATACTGCTTGTCTACATAAGAAGTTATGAATATTTTTTGAAAATTCCTGGATAATATATAGATGTGTATATATTGGCTATTTTTAAACCACACTCGGATTAAATGAAGAGGTCAACAGCACCAACAAAATTATTCACCTATTGGAAGCATCTGAAGGTGTCATTTTGCCCCAAGTATATTTTTAGACTTGCTATCTCAAATGTTCTGGTTCATGGATAGTTGCAAATCTGGGCTGTGGAGGTAGATGGTCTGGATTCAATTCCTGATCGTCCTCTTATTGGCTCTGAAGCATTCACAAATTTACTTCACCCCTCCAGGTCTCAGTTTTCTCATCTGTCTCATCATAACAGGTTTGTTTCTCTCAAACGGTTGTTGTGCCCTTGAGCGAATCATTCAGCCTCTCTGAGTCGTTAGACTTATTATTCGGGTAAGGGCTGCACCTCCAAAATATCACATCCCCAATCACATCCCCAAAGGTAATAACACATCCCAAATCACATCCCCAAAGGAGGGACTTCTCAGCTCTTACTGAGCTTCTACCCGTAGACTCCTGGATGAAAGCATTATTCAAGGTCAGAGAGTCAAAATAGTCAAATGGACCAGGCTATGGGCTTCAGAAGCAGTTTTTAGATTTCTCCTGAGCCCAAGTCTCTCGCTCTTCTGCCCTTCTGTGAGCAAGCCAGGATCCCTTCCACGAGCCCACACCTGGTCTAAGTTAATCAGAGTTCCCATCTGCTGCTTGTCACCAGCCACCCGCTCTGATAAGACACCTCCTTCCTAGTTCACTTTTTCTGCCTGAATCACCTCTATGACCACAGACTGGACTTTGTCCAGGGGCAGAGTGCTAGAACTTTGAGACCCTGTTGCAGGGTGAGGGTAATGTTCACTCACACATGTGAAGGGGAAGAGAAAATAGATGAAATCCAGCTTGAAACAAAAACTTCACATCTATTTCCAACTTCCACAATATAACTTTGTGGAATAAAAAAAGAATGTTTTTTCTCATGCAAAGCAAAGGAAGTAGTGATCTAGGAAAGCCTGCACAAGAGCAAGGCCGGGCAGAGGTTAAGAGATGTGTCTAGCGCCAGACAGACGCAGGTTGGAACACAAGCCTCTCGGGTGACAGGCAGGAGGAGGCCTGAGAACAGCTCCTTGACTTCTCACCTCTCCTCAGCAAAGGGCAGGTCATCTCACCCACAATGAGCCACTGGCAGGGTCACCGTGAAGATTAATAGAGAAATGATGTGACTTGCACTCGGTAAATACAGCCAGCTCCTGATGAGGGTGATGATGACACCCACATGTGGCTCTGCCAACGGGGGACCTTTTCCCTAGAGGTCTGACGGGAATTCTGGGAAGTAACTCATCACAAGGGAGCAGGTATCCAAACACAATGAGGCTGACCTTGGTTGGCCAAGAGAAGGGGAGATTCTGAATACAGCCTAGGTTGGGGCACTTGGATTTGTCCCCTGGCCAAGACCCCACTGAACTCTTGCCCCCAAGTGTGATGAAGAATGGGGAAGACACAAGTCAAAACTGAAGAGGCTGTGGTTCCTGAACTTCAGAACACGGGGGCCCTTTGTCAGCAGGTATCATAGTGCGGTCACCCACCATGCAAGAATAGTTTCCCAGCGTCTTGAGACTTCGCTTTCTGAGTGTACCCTTCTAAAAGAAGGAAGTCAGTGGGAAGGAGTTGTCTGTGGGGTCTGCCCAGCTGTCCAGTGGCACCCTCCAAGTGCATCAGGGTTAGTGGTATTGGCCAGGGGAAGGGGACCAGCAGAGGCAGGATCTTATGTGAGCCCAGCCGGAAATCCTCAAGCCAGGACTAGGATGAGGCCAACGGAGGACTCACCTTCAAATCTGAATAAGGGGCCACCAAAGAACTCAATAATCAAGATACATCATATCTAAATGCCATATTGTTAAAAATAAGTAACAGAAAAACCCACAAGGAACTGAACACAAGACGTAGCTCTACGTGATCCTGTATGCAAAGACGGGATGGTCACCATACTGGATCCCCATGGGAGAGCCCAGTGGCCTTTACGGAAACATGGGTAATTCCACACCTGGCTTTAAAATGTTGATTTTTTTGCATAGTGGATGCTTTACATGGGTTTTGATCATTTTAATATTGAAAATATCTATCTTGACTACTGAGAGTTTTAGTGTCCCCATAAATCCTCTGTCCAAGGCAAGCACCCCGCCTGCCCTCCCCTAGGGGACACTGAGAAGCATGACAGTGGACCCTCATGGTGAGAAGCTGAGCAGTGGGGACCAAGAGGCAGAGGAGTGTGCTCAGCCCTGGCTCTGGGACCTGCCCACGTGCACCCACAGGTCAGGTGGACAACGCCATTGAAACCCATTCAAGAGCCACTGGTATTTCCATAGAGAACGGACGTGGCTTTGCAAGTGACTGGGGCGGCAGAGAGCTGAGAGCACAGTCCCACCTGCCACCTCCACACCCAGGGAAGTTTGTCAGCAGCTAATCTGAGCCCATCTAGCACTCTTTTGTCAGTAATGGCACGCCTCTCTGCGGGGACGCAGTGCTGCATACGAAATAGGACCTGTCCCCTCTCCTTGCACGTCCGCTCTTCGGGAGGCTGAGGCTGGCGCTGACAGACAAAGGCTAATTGGCAGGCTCCAGCAGTCCGTTTCTGATGACACCGTAGAAATAATAAAAGACAGGGACGGGAACAAAGAAAGTTTAGAGGGAATCATAAAGGGAATATCTATACCACGAGCACTCGCAGGCGGGGAAGAAGGGTGTCTGAAATAGAGGGGGATCTGGTCCCGGTAAACCAGGAAGGAAGAAGCAACAGCGACGTGGCTGTGCCCTCCTTGATAGATGGAGTTAAAATAGATCAATACGTGGACGGACAGATACATAAATCGACAGAAACACAGATGAAATAGATAAATGGGCATTTTATACTCCGAGCTTGCCATTTGCTAGAATTCAGCGACACACAATAGCATGGACAAGCTAAATTTAGTAAAAAGCAGAGAGTTCAGATTATAAAGTCAAATCGTCCCGCAACGCCGTGACTTCAGGGAAGGGCTGTGCTCTCTGCTCCTACACCCGTGTATGGCCTAGGGTGCTCAGGAATATTTTTATCTTCTCATTTGTTACTTCACCCATTATTAAATTCTATAAAACGAAGGGGGAAATATGCAGAAGGGAAGGTGAAAAAATAAAAAACAAATAACTGCGTAGAGGTCAAGGTTGTCTTCAGGGAAACTGAGCAACCCCGTGTGTTCTTACAAGGAAAACCGAGGTAGGATTTCTGTTTAAATCAATGCCATTAGAAATTCTGCTTTGGAAATGCACAAATTTTACGTTTTCACCGGGCTTGGTTGTATTGTGTTAAACTCTGTGTGTGTGCTTGTGTGCGTGTGTGCGTGTGTGTGTGTGTGTGTGTGTGTGTTTCTAGGGAACAGCATGCATGTGCTGCCTTAGCAGGGAAATGATCAATTTTTTGTTGCTTTTGTTTCAGAGAATTTTGCTGTCCAAGGAAATGACCTAGTTTAGGGCTTCTCTGCATTCAGGGCATGTTACACCCATGTGTACACGATCAGGAAAAAAAAAAACAGCAACAACAGAAAGCCTCCTTTAGATAATTTTTTTTTTAAATCATATGCCCAGTTTTAAATATGGAAACTACTCCATATTTTACTCCAAAATTCAACTCAGTATAGCATCTATTTTTGCCCATCTACTGGGGGCAGACCATAGTTCAAAGCCCAGAGAAAAATGCAAGATAAAACCCAGGCTGCAAACTGGTGGCCTGGGGCCACGATGGCCTGAGGATATGTTTGATTCAACCCCCATATCGGAGCACTCTAGAATGTATTAAATGTTATTCTTATTTAGCTGCTAGCAATTAAAAATTAAGATTTAATGTAAAAGTTCAGATTTCTGACTTATGTTTAAAAACCCAACAATCTGACATCAGGTCTGCCTTCTCACTTGACCTTTACCCTGTGCGCTCTACGAACAGCGAAGGCTCTCTCCAGCTCTCCCCAGTCTCCACCACGCCCTAATATCCTCTGACTTAGAAGCTAAGTCTTGATTACCGCTTATCATCATTCTGATGCCATTGTTTTCCGTATAGGAGATTTAAGAAACCCGCATAATGTCCTGTGTACACATTTACCTGTCAAAATTGGAGAAACAAAAGACAAGACCAAGACAGTCACAGGCTTCAAAAAAATGTGTTCTCAAATTCAGCCTATTCAATTTGCTTCACTAGTCGATCCCTGTAAAAATAACAAATAATACTTCTACAGTCCTTTTGGATGAGCTAGGCATTTCCAAGCCCTTTATATTTGTAAATTCATTTAGTTTGTACAACTGTTCTAGGTGGTAGGTGTTATCGCCTTCCAAGTGCACAGATGAGGAAACTGAGGTTCAGAGAGTTAAGTGGCTTGCTCAAGGTCTGAGGCTCAGCAGGCAGCAGGGCCCATGGGCACTGGAATGCTTACCAAGCACACACAACGCAGCGCTTGATGAGAAGAGCACCCGTGAGTTACCACCATATATTCCAGGCACAAGGACAGGCTCCTAAAATATAAATCAACATAGAAAGAAACTCAGGGTGGGTCACAAAACGGAAAAAAACAGTGCTTGTGAGGTTCAAGTGCACAGAGGCAGCTCAGGAGTTCTTTTCAAGGAGGTAGAAGGGGCCATGGACCCTGCAGGATTAGGGCTCAAATACACAGAGGTGTGGCCTCGCACCAAAGGTCTCTATGAGGAGAACTGGAGACCCGGAGGATCGGCAAGTGGGGAAATGCAGAGCCCTTCCCAGGACACGGGAAGGGTGACAGTCGGTCGACCTGGATCCAAGCACCATCAGTGTGTCCTGTCCTCGGTGGTGGGCGGAGATGGACTCTCCCTCAACGAGTCTACACTCCGGCAAGGGAAGGGTGTGCAGAACCATCTGCATTCAAGGGGAAAAGTGAGAAGAGGCCTGGCAGAGAGACCCGCCTGCCCAGCCTCCTGATGGACATCATCACTGTCGCCTGCCCTGCAGCCCCCGAGTGGGGACATGGAGCCCACCATTCTCCACTGCAGCCCCTCCTCCCAGTTCAGTAAAGGGAGTCACCCACCTAGGACCACAGCCCAGGCAATCGGGCACCACCCTTCTCTTCCCCATGCCCAGGACCCCAGGATCCCAGGACTGAGACCCAGTGACCCTCCATCTTCAAGTCTCAGAAGCCCCTCTCCTCTCTTCTGGCCACCTGCCACCACTGTCGTCCACGCAGCTGCCCTTCCTTCCACCATCTTGCCTCCTCCCTGGGCTTCCTGCATGTGAGTCAGCCTGTCTACGCCGCACCCTTCCCTGCCAGCGTCCCCTCGATCTCATGGATACGCATATCACGAAAGAAGCCCTGCAAACTGGGAAGTTATCAACCCAGGAAATCCATTTAACAATGAACAAAAGCACCTCTGGTGACACCGTGTGCTACTGCTACTGCTGCAGATTAGAAATGAGAGCTTTTGAAGTTTAACAGAATGGAGTTCAAAGCCCAGCTTCGCCACTAACTAATGGCATGGGACCTTGGGGTGAAGGAACCTCTCCTTCTGTGCGATGGGGTTGATAATGACACCAAACTTCAGGTCACTGTGAAGATCAGATTAAATAATCATGATAAGGGCTGGGCACGCGGAGGGTGCTCAGAAGTGGACTACTTATTTGATTATACAGCTTGTTATTATTAGGTGGTATTGAATGTTCGGGGTTTAATAAGCCAGGGCAGCTCTCACCGCCCGCTCCAGCATGGAATCAGGAAGCCCCACACACCTGGCCATCCTCAAGTCATGGAAACTGAGGCCCAGCAGCATGGTTTGCCTCAATTAAAAACCAGAGGAATGGTTTCTTCTCTGGGTTGTGATTTTAAGTAATATCAATGTTTCATAAAACTTATTAGTGTAGGTCTAGGTGAAGCAAAAATAACACAGCACACTGGGAAATTAATTTTAAACAAATTACATGTAAAATGCAAGGATTCGTAATACTGTTTCAAAAGTAGTCTAATCTTAATATCATATATTTTGCTTTATGAAGGTCCCAGTTTTAGATTAATCATATTGTTTTTTATTTACTACTCCATATAATAATTGGCTTATCTGTGATATTAATATGCATGAATTTTTTAGCTTGCTTCTTCAAGAAAGCATTCAGCCTGATGTTTTTAATATGTTGATTTTAATAAGCAATGGATGTGTTTATATGCAGATTAAATTGGATTGCATTTATACTAAACAAGAAAACCAAAATGCAGAAGGGTGCTGGGAACTGAGTGACTGGTTAAATATAAGGACCCTGGCAGAGTGCTCGGCCCATTCCCTCCTAACAGCAGAACAGAGCATGGGACCCCCCCTGTCCACCTCAATACGACACCACACAGATTTTTAGAAAGATGGAGAGACATTTGATTCTGGTTTTCTCCTACAGTCATGGTGTTCAATGGGGGCAGGGGAGGGCTGGGGCTCCCAGAGGTCATTGGGTCATGTTTGCAGGTGTTTTGGGTTCTCACAACTTGTGAGGGTATAACTGATGTCATTAGTAAAGGCCAGGAATGTTGTCCAGCAACGTACAACACACAGAACAGCCTCCAAAATAAAAAAGTTATCCATCTCAAAACATTAATAGTTCTTAGAAAAACAATCCTAAAATTCATATGGAAGACCCAGAATAACCAAAGTCATTCTGAGCAAAGAACCAATGCTGGAGGCATCCCAATACCTGATTTCAAATTATACTCTCAAGCCATAGTAACAAAAACAGCATGGCTCTGGCACAAAACAGACACAGCCCAATGGGACAGGAGGGAAGACACAGAGGCAAACCCACACAACTAAGTCACGTGATTCTTAATAAAGGTGCCAAAAGTATATATTGGAAATAAGAGCCTGTTTATCAAATGGTGCTGGGAAAACCGGGTATCTGTGTGTAGAGGAACGAAACTAGATGCCCCATGTCTCACCCTGTACAAAAGTCAACTCGAAATGGGTCGAAATGGGTCCGCTCTTCCCGTAAGAGCGGAAGCTTTGCAACGGCCAGAAGAAAAGAGGGGACACTTCAGCGGACAGGCACAGAGAGTGACTCCCTAAATAAGACTTCTGCAGCTCAGGAAATAACAGTGAGAATCAATAAATGGGATGACATCGCATGAAAAGGCTTCCATACTGCTAACAAAATAATTCAGAGTGAATGGTCTGCAGGATGGGAAAAAAATCTATGCCAGCTACTCCTCAACAGAGGATTGATATCCAGATTATGTGAAGAACCCAACACCAAAGAAACAAATAGCCTTTTTAATTAATGTGCAGATGAGCTGAACAGACACTTCTCAAAAGAAGTCCAACTGACCAAGAACTATGAAAAAATGTCCAACATCTTTTGCCATCAGGAAAATGCAAATCAGAACTACATTTTCTCACCCCAGGCAGAATGACAACCATCAGGAACAAAAATAGCAATCAATGTGGTGAGGATGTGGGGAAGGGGAACACTTGGACTCTGTTGTGAGAGCGT
This sequence comes from Glaucomys volans, assembly GCA_020662805.1. NCBI lineage: Eukaryota > Metazoa > Chordata > Mammalia > Rodentia > Sciuridae > Glaucomys > Glaucomys volans. The sequence goes on from JAJEJO010050318.1 coordinate 37,652, forward strand.
AGATTGGTGCAGCAGCTATGGAAATCAGCACGGAGATTCCTCCAAAAACTAAAAACAGAACTCCCATGCAATCCAGCTCTTCCACTCTTCCCTGTTTATCTGCAAGAATTCAAGTCAGCATGCCTTAGAGATGCGTGCATTCCCTTGTTTATCGCAGTCTAATTCACAAAAGCCACACCATGGAACCAGCCTGGGTGTTTGTCAGCAGATGAAAGGATAGAAAATATGTGGCACAGAGTGGAAGAACAAAATTATGTCATCTGCAGGAAAATGGATGATACTGGGGAGCATCATGTTAAGCAAAATAAACCACCCTTAGAAAGACAGATATTGTGTATTTCCTCTCATATTTGGAAGTGAAGGAGAAAAGGGAAGAAAACAGTAACAAGAAGTAGAAGGGAGACCATTAGGTAGAGGAAGGAGATCAGGAGGACAGGGAAGGGAAGGGGCAGGGGACTGGGGAGGGAGGCTGTTCAGATGTTCTGCATGTTCATACGCCACAATGAAATCCTCTGGTGTGTGGAATTCACAAGTACAAGGAAAATAACAACTAAATAGTACAATATTTTTTAGATTATTTTAATAGTTCTGACATTGAGAAACACTGTCCTATAGGAAGAAAAGTCTTAAAGAGTTAAAAATTGTGAACTGCCTTAAGTTGGGTCTGCGAAATGTCAAATAGTTCCAACAATTTGATCTTCAGTAAACAAAAGCAAATTTCTTAATTGCTACCTAATTATATAGATCATATTTACATAATCACATGTCCAGCAAATATTTATTGAGTTGGTATCATGTGTCAGAGTCTACTCTAGGTCAAATTTTCAAGGGGCAACATCGATAGCAGGTAGGTGGATGGGCAAATGGATACGTGGACAGGTAGATAGGGAAAAATGACCAGGCATGATAGGACACAGCAACCAGCTGCTAGGAAGAAACATGAAGCAGGACGAGCAGACGAGGACCCTGGAAGGGCCTTTCTGAGGTTGTAAACTTGGAGCAAGACCTAGCTGATGTGAAGAGACCCACCGGCTATTCCTAGGATCAGATGCTGATGAAGAGGATGGCAAGTACCAAGATGCTCCTGGAAATGTGCTCAGAGGTCCAGGAGGAGGGAGGTGGCCCCTGTGTTGGAGGAAGTGAGGGAGAGCTGAGGGACCAGGCCAGAGACAGTGGGCTGGCAGCACAGGGCCTGAGCGCCTGCAAGGGAACTGGGGGGGGTGTCATTTGAAGCGTGCAACTTTGCAGGTGGATCTATATTGATCACTTTTTTTAACCCCAAAGTTAATACACTGTTTTTAAAAATATTGGACATTGCAGATATAATACTTGAAAATACACCAATTTGCTATATAGAAATTCCTTCTATTTTTTCCCAGGCAAGAAGGCCACCATGTGTACTATTCATTCATTCATTCCAAATATGTGTTTGGGGACCCTTTCTTTTTCCCAATTATTTCTTCAGTACAAGTAATTTTATTTTGGGGGGGTTTTTTGGATTTTTTGTTTGTTTGTTTTTACTTTACCAGGAACTCACTGCAGAGCAGCCCAGAAAAGGAAGAGACCTTTAAATATGCTTTATTTAACTCCTTCCTCTCTTTCTCACCTCTGGCACCAAAGCAATCAAGAGAAAAAGAAATAGACCAGAGAAGCAGACCAGCACACCCCAGGAGCCCTGGGGGTCGCTGAGGGCTTCCTGACTTCAGCGCTCTCCCTGTTAGGGCTGCTTTATTTCCTCCTCTAATGCTCCGTCATTTCTCCACAGACAGCTCACATGACTTGCTGGGCTTTTCCCTTGGGTGCATTTGCTTCATCTTTCTAGAACATATCACCTTTCTGTTGGAAGCACCCAAAGGCTCGCATGGATGGTCAGGAAGGCCGCTCCACAGCTGGACATGGCTCTCTTCCTTGCATGGCCTCCAAAGTCGCAGCCACTGTCACGATACTTCCCCTAGTGCCCTGTTCTCCTATGAAGAGCACCCTTCTCCCGAATAGGACACGTCTTGCAAAGCCCTCGGGGACCCTCTAGTGGAGGTGTTGCAGGTCTGGGTCCTGAACCGTCCATCTGCATCTTTTCAGCGTGGTGCTCCCACCTGCTGCCCCCTCTCCCCGTGCCCCCCTGAGGAACGTTTCCCCACGCCCGGAACACTCTGAGAGGTCACAGGACTGACTGTGAGACGTAAAGACTTGGCTACACGTTTACAGAGGGAATTTCAGGCATCAGATTCAGACTGTAGGAAAGGGGGAGAAGGAGGAGGGCAAGGGACTGACGCTGAGGAAGAAACAGAGACCCAGAAACCTGAGCTGCCCAGGGGAAGCCATTACCAATGGCCTTGGAGAGCAGGATGTCGGAGGCCATGGACTAGCATGTCTGGTATCCACAGTGGGACGCAGTGATCCTCCGTGTCCGTCAACCCAAAGCCACACACGGCAGACTTGGAGGTCTTGAGCACCAAAAGTGGTGTCAGGGAAATCCTGGACCCTGAGCAAGACACACCCTAACGGGAACTTTCTTAGGTGAGACTCTCAACCATAGGAAGAATCCCCACATGGCCCACAGCAATGCCTTCCAGGGAAACCCTAGGCCCAAACATGGCCTGACACAAAGATTGGGAGCCATCACAACAACCCCAGTCACCTGTCATCTTACCATTGTCCTGCCTCTTCTCCATCCTGTCTCTGAACCCAAGAGGTCAGACACCCCTGTTGACAAGCTTCTAGACACATGAAAGACTGCCTGCTTACTCACTTAGGCGTCCCTGGAGAGGACATCTGAGGGGCGATTTCCAAGTCACGTCCAGTTTATAATATGGCGCCAACATTCTAATTTTTGAACGAAGACTGTGCCCAGTAGCTGAAAGTGACTATAGAAAATTTCTATTAAGAGGAGTGATATAGACAAGGAGGGGGCAGGGGAAGAATCTCCCTGGTTTAATAAAGTTTTAAGTGATAGCTGAAGACAAAATAAAATCGCCACATGCTTCTCCCATTGTTCCCACTTGCTTCACGTTCTATTATATACATAAAACTGCTAGTTAGCATGATTTCTTACACATGGCAAATTCTCAATAAATGTCCTTGAAAGAATGAAGAAATGCTAGAAAATTACCATTTCAATATAAAAGAGAGAGAGAGCAAAAAAGACAAAATCCCCATAGGTAATTTCTAGCCATTTCAAATGACATTAAAATTATCATTCCATTTATTCCCAGGGACTTAAATTCCTCCCCCGCACCCATTCTTATTTATATGGAGTCAGTGAACAAATAAATTTTCCTACCCCCAGAGTCCCAGAAGCTCAAGCTTTGAATTGATTCTTCCACCAAAATGTAAGCCTCTAGAAAATAGGGACCTTGTGAAGATAACCAAATGACCAAGCCACTTGTTAAAATGCTCATTCAAATAGCAGCAATACCCACCATTGGGGATTTCCTTTCCATCTCTTCTCCAAAGGTAGTTAGGATTTCCTAAATTTCAATCCTAAAAAGTAGGAGGAAAGAGATGCAGCCTGACACATTTGAGATGCATGGCTGGTTTGGTCCACCTGGAACTGGGTTCTGTGGGAAGGGAGGAGGAAGTGAGATCCAAACAACAGACTGAAAGCATACCAAGTGGTTTGTAAATCTACTCCTCCCGGGAAGACCTTAGGATCCTACTTTAGGATATTGCCCCTTAGGAAAGGGGACTTTTCTCCCAGCACTTTCCCGCCTCTTCCCAGCTTTTCATCAAGTGGTCAGATTCTGCATTCTGTAACTCAGGGCACAACACAAATTACCCTTAAGTCTTTCTGGCAAGCTTTTTCTAAATCCTGTGATTGACATGTGACTTTAGAAAGGGAGAGAGGTAGTTTCCAAATAAATCCAAAACATATTGGGGAAAGTATATAGTAGGTGTTTCTGCAGAGTAAGGGGAGAATCTTCCCAGGCTGGGGAAGAAGAGTCTAAGTGAAAGAGAGTCAGAAGGAGATCTGTGGGCTCAGAGGGGTAGGATATCTGTTCTTCAAGACCCCATGGACCACTGGAAAGGCCGCAAGCTCTGAAAGGAATGAGGACATGGGAAGTCTAGGCAAATGGGGCCATAAGAAGCTTCCCCCAAAGTTCTGCATCCCAAATGTGGTAGAGAAGTCATAGGAAGCTGCTGGGTTTGGAGGATAAATGGGACAAGGGACATGCCTTGTGACCTAACGTGGCCCAAAGCCAGTAGATCAGTGGAGCCACCTCTGATGTCTCAGTGCAGTTCAAACCAGGAAGCACAGAGGTGGGTGGTTGTAAGCAACAGAAGCTAATTCTGGTTAATTTCAACCCAAAAAAAAAATTATTAAAGGATTCCTTGTTGCTCCCAGAATCTGCTTGGAGCACCATAGAACCACAGCTGGAGGCTTTATGGTCAGAACAATACCCCAATCTGTGCCAAAACCCTGGCTCCATGGTGCTGGGCATGGACACAGCTGTCCATTCTGTGTGTGGTTATGCCAACAGGGCTGCTCCTGGGACACTGATGTCCACACAACTTCTGCCCCAGCCTGAATATGGCCACTTGCTGTTGCTACTCCTGTCACTGGAATGAATTCTAGGTGACCCCTGATGTTTCCTGTCCCAAGCTTTCAATCACAATTGGAGCTTCCAGGACAGCTGGGAAAGCATGCCTGGTATCTTCACCTTCAGGTGGGAGATGAGCTCAGCCTCACAGAGTCAAGTCTTCTCAGATCAAGAAGAGAGCTCATAGGTACACAGTCCAGAAACACTGACAGATGTCACTGCAGGAGGGATTCTCTTTCTGCCAGTTCAGTGGAACGGGGAGCCCTAGTCAGCAACCAGGTTGAGGTTTGGAAAATAAGATTCAATTGTACATCTTAGACTGCAGATTAAAATGCGTACTTACTCCACATGGTGGGGTGATATTTGCAAGAGTCTGAAGCACTGACCTATCATCCTTGGGTTCTTTATAATCAAACAATGTAGTACGGGGCAAAGAGTCCAGACTCTCAACTCCTGGCTCTACTGCTGACTCGCTGGTGGCCCTTTGTCGGTGTCTTAGCACCCTAAGCATTAGTCTCACCTCTTCAGGGTGAAAATAAGTGTGGGGGTGAATGAGCAATAGGGTGGAAGGAAAGAAGGGCCTTGATTCTTCTCCATCACTGTGTCTACACCTTTTGTCATGTCACTTGGCAGAGTCTCTCCCTAAAGAAGTTGAGCCCCTTTTCCATCTGAGCTCCCCTGTGTTTGCTTTGTCCAACAGAATGCAATGGAAATGGTCTCTGAGGCCTCGCTGGGCCTCTGAGAAGGCTGTGAGGTCCTAGGCGTTCTGCCACTGTCAGAGACCATGCTCAGGCTGGCCCACCCCGAGGATGGCAGCATATGAAACAGACACCAGTCACCCACTCATCCAGTGACCCCATTAGACAGCCAGTTGACCTTAGATCTGTGAGCAATCCAGACAAGAGCCCCTTAGCTGACCACCCCAAGAAAGAGCAGTAAATGTTCATATTGTGCATCGCCGAGCTTCCGAAGCCATTTGCTCTGCAGCAGCAGTTAAATGTTGCAGACTCGTATAAAAAATTTAAACCAAACAAAAAAAAATACTAAGCACGTCATAAGGATCCTATGAATGACACCATGCATACCAAAAAGAAGGCACCTTATAAAATGCTCGGAGCCATGCAGTTTGACATGGTGAGGGCTGACATCCCGCATAACATCATCAATGAGATTTGTCACTCAAGGGCACTGTCCAGATAGATATTCTTAATATCATAGGTAGAAAAGGTCAGCCCTTGCCATGCAACTCAGATCTGACTGAAGGTTAAAAAATAAAAACCTCACAGACCCCAGCTGTCTGGATTTGATGTCTACTAGAGGCACATTTGGCCTTGCTGACTCAACACATACGTTACATGTGATAAAATAGACCATTGCGGCTCAAAGTCCTATTTAAGCCCTAGATCAATGGTGTAACTCTTACGGCAGGACAGGTAGACGCTGCCGTGTGATGGAAACGTTGTTTGGGAAAAAATGATGTTTAGTGTAAAAACCAAGACAACCACATCTGTTTCCACTGGTTTAAAGTCAAACCAACCCCTTAAAAGGTAATTTCTGGTTGCATGTGAGTTTCTGGCACTATGAGCAGATTGCTTTTATTCTATTTTACATGTTCCATCTAGCCCCAGTCTTCTCTCTCACCAACTTAAGTTTTCCAAAAATTCACTATAGTGATCATAATAGCTTTATTTTGCAAATCTACTGAGATTATCAAATATCTCTTCCCTGAGTTTCCAAAGTAGGTGGTATATAATGAATTCAAAACTTCAGTAAATAGAGCTCAGGGGGCCTACTTTGTTCTCCTGATGCCTATGATTATCATAATTTGATTTTATAGTTTTGTGTCCTGAGCTGCCAGCTAGGGAGTGCTCATTACTGAGTCATGAACTTTCCCATCGTGAAATGTCTGCACCTATTTTCAACATATCAGAAGCGTCCAATAACTACACTTTATCTGCCTTAAATAAAGTCACATTGAGAGGCTGAGGGACACACATATAATAAAGTTTCCCTTACACTTATGCAAAGTCTTTGTGGTTCCCAGTTCCAGCATTTTCTGTGACTCCGTTTTCAAGAGCATAAAGATTGTATAACACGTCTTCCATGGAGACCAGGACGTACGTGTACAAGGACAGAAATCTGAGTGATTTCCCACTGGCCCCAAGGGAATATTAAGCTCTTCTGTCATTCCGTAGTGTATTATTTATGGTCCCTTTTTGTTGGAATTTTTTTTCATTTGTAAGTTCAACTCCATGTCCTGATAGAAGGTGACAAAATGCTCAATCTGTTAAAAAACCTTATCACTAAATCAGGAACAAAACTATAAATTTTGGCCTTTGAAATCAAACTGACTGGTGAGGATCATTTTGTTCCTGAAATATTACAGTAGTGATCAATTTGCTGTAAAACTAAGCGGTTTAGCTCAGCAATCTATAGTTGGAAAGCAAGTTGTTCAAGAGGAAAGTTTATGCCCAGCCCAAGGGATAAATTAAATTTTATGGGGAAAATATGCATTATTACATGCTTATCTGTTTAACATATTATTCTTTTCCACATCAGTATAATAAATATTTTTAATCATATAGTTTATCTCACATACATAGAGTGATGCTGTAATTTTATTCCTCCTGTATTGGCCCAAACATGTTCAATTAATCATAGAAGAGAGAAGAGCTTTCAAATCTATAAAAATAGGAAGAGAGGGAGAGAAAGAGAGAGAAATTCTGATGTGCTTAGCAAATGTACATGCCCAGTGAAATAAGGCAATAGAGGAATAGTTCAAATTATATTTCCCCAAAGGGTAAGTATCAACTGATCTAATTTACCCTCTCTCTCCATTTCAACCCCACTTTTTACATAGTAGTCTGGGGCTAAAAAAATGCTTTGGTCTTACTTGACTCTATTCATAAAGAGTGACTTCACTCTGAAGGTTTTGCCTCAAAGTAATTGTCAATTGTAAGAGATCCAACTGAGAGGGTCTGTGCATATGTGAATGACAAGTCATGAGAGTTACTAGCTGAGCCTCAGCACTAGCCAATTTAACTTACATCACTCCATGCACTCTCCACAAAGTTCTGTGGGGTAGCAGTGTTGCTATTTCTATTCAGAGATAAGGAAACTGGACTTCCAGAGGCTAACTAAGCAATAACTAGAAGATGAAGGAAGAGCCACTTAGGAAACCATTGCTCTAAACCCCTTTGAGAGGAGGATAGTAGCCTGGAGGAAGATGGCAGCCATGAAGGGGAGGGTCAGTGGATGAAACCAGAAATACTTGGAAGATGAAGTAAGTAGGACCAGACAGTGAGGCAGCTGGTGCCTTTCCCAGAGAAACGGACTTTCATATGTCTCAAGAATAATATAATACAGAGAACCCAAAGATATATCTAAGACTTTCTCTCCGTCCCATCAATCTTGCATGTAAATGAGCATACAAAGAAACATTACCTCAAACTGCAATTGCTGGTGAGGACATTGAGTTCCCAGTTGATTAAGAGTCCAATGCATCATCATGACACTGGGGTGGACAATTCTCCATTGCACATCTACATGTCTGCTGATAGCATTTGTCTCAGACTATGTTCTCAAGGATGTTTGTATAACAAGCAGCCTTGGAAAAATAGGTAATGTCCCTCTGCAGGACAGAGAGCAGATTTGTCTCCTGACCAGGGCAAGAAAAGCAATGGCTCTCCTTGAGGCAGAGGCTGGGCAGATTCTCCAGCCCTTGTAGGATTGCAGGTCTCGTGACCTAAAACATCCTCAGCCATAGTACCAACCCCCTGCACATGTACCATCTTCCAGACACACATTGCCCACAGGAGACTTAGGGGACAAAAGAAGGAGACCCAAACATGGAGCCCATGCTTCCTGCTGTGCGGTGAATAATGAAGTCCTTTGTTTCTGACCCAGGAGTTTTGTGTCTTCCACCAGCATCTATGAATCTATGGAAGGCCAACTTGTTAGCCTGCCAGGTAAAATCTCAGACCCTCCACCATTCTTGACAACTACGTTATCCATTGTCTAGTGATTTTTTTAATGTATTATTAAATTAACAAGCGCAGCAGTCCCCCCTCACCCACAGTTTTGTTTTCCACAGTTTTAGTCACCTGTGGTCAATAGTAGTCTGAAAGTATTAAATGGAAATTTTCAGAAATAAACAATTCATAAATTTTAAATTGCATAATTTTTCTTAGCAATGTGATGAAATCTTGCACTGTCCTGCTCTGTCCCACCCAGGGCACGAGTCATCCCTTTGTCCAGTATATCTGCACTGTATACCAGTGACTCGTATTTGAGTCACTTAGTAAGCTGTCTAGGTTATCAAATGGATTGTCACAGATAATAGTGCTTATGTTTAAGTACTTCTTATTTTACTTAACAATGGCCCCAAAGTGCAAGAGAAACAATTCTGGAAACTCAAATGTGCCCAAGCAGAGCTGTAAAGTGCTCCCTTAAGGGTAAAGGTACAAGTCATTTTGAGAGACACAAAGAGACAGTCACATAACTTAGTGCAGTGTATGGTTCTCATTCTCCCATTTTATTAGTGTTGTGAATCTCTTACTGTGCCTGATTTCTAAGCTAAACTTTATCATGGATATGTATGTACAGGAAAAAGATACTACCCAGGGCTTCTAGAATCCCCCCCCCCCCCCCCCCCCCGGGTCCTGGAACACACCCTCCCCAGACGAGGATAGGTGACTGCAATCCTCCACCCTCTCCAAAGGATCTTGAGCAGTCTCCAATTCCAAAAATTGGGATTTCTGTTTCCTTTCCTTATTTTTCAGTTGGTATAATTACACAGAAAATCAATATTATCATAATCCAGAACTATGAACCATCACATCTATCTACATGGTTGATGGCTCAGCATTCTAAGTGAATGATTCCAAGCACCCCACACATCATCAGTGTTCACCAAGAACCTCCTGAGCTCCTTGCGCTGCCCATGGGTTAGTGAGAAGTGTGGATGGTCCCTGCCCTCTGAGAGCCAAGAGTCTACTAAGGAATGCAAATAACTGAGCAAGCAACTACAATAAAGGGGTGCATCCTGTTAGAGAGGTGCACCTGCCAGGGAGGGGCAGGACACCTCTACGCTGGTGTTAGAGGACACCTGCAGGTCAGCATTAACCAAGAAAGGTGAGCGAGAGGCTCTGACTCAGGAGACAGCTCCTGCAGGTGAGCAAAGACCCGATGGGCTTGCGAGTCACAGTGGGAGAGTAGAGAGGAAAGGCAGGCAGGACACAGGATAGGGGTTCTGTGATCATGTGCAAGGATTCAGAGTTTTACCCTGCAGGTAACGAGAAGACAAAATGGGTCTTAGGCAAGAAAGTGCATTTTAGAAAATAAGATTTACATTTTAGAAGATTAAAAACTGCTTCGGATGCTGAAGTGAGAATCCATTAGAGTAAAAGTCCAGAGCAGGGGTTCTTGGATGGACCACTGTCTATATATGGGGCTGGATAATTCCTTACTGGGAGGGGGACTGTCCTGTGCCTTGCGGGGTTTCATCAGCATCCCCAACCCAGTAGCATTCTTTTAGTCATGACAACAACAGCTACAAAACAATATTCCCTGGAGAGCAAAACGGGAAGGGAGGAGGGCAGGCCCCGTGCAACGATCCAGGAGGGAGACAAAGGCAGCCCAGACTGGGTGGAGGGAGGAAAAGGAGGTAGATTTGAGCAAAATGCAGAAACACCTATAAGTTGCTCATATGTCAGTGAATCTGTCCCTGAGAAGGTGCTGGAATGACCTCCCACTTGATTCATGTAAGGAAATGAATTTCACTCCTTGCTTCTGCCTCTTAGGCTAAGCAAACCTACTATTGTGCTTGTCTGTCTCAACCCTGCTAGGCTGTATACTTTCATACATATGTATGCATACGTTAAGTTTTTGCAAGCATAATTTAGACTTTTCAAAACAGTGCCACAGTAACAAAGAAAAATTGAGACGTGCAGCATTTTGAATATCGATTCTGGTTCTCATGTGCTACCCCAGATGTTTTTCATGCTGCTTTGTTTTTATGCATTTGTTTTCTCTGCTTTTCCATGTCTTGCCCAACTTTAAAGGGCTCTGCAACGAGCAGGCAATTAGGTCCACCTATCACCTAGAGAATGCAAACACCGTATCCCAGGCCAACCCTCCAGAAAAATCTGCTAGCTGCTACAGAGGGCTTTCATAAGCTAAAGGGAACTTCGACAGTGTTTTTGAAAATTTTGTTTAGGTAAAAATGGGAGTTACATTCACAGGAGTTGAATGGTATGCTAGGAACTTTACAAATATTGCCTCGAATATTAAATCCTCACAAGTACCATAAGAGAGCAACTAATTTGCCCATTTCTACAATTGCAGAATCTGAGAGTTAAAGTCAGTAAAGATGCTTAGGAGAGTCAGGTCACCCAGCTGAGGAGTCACAGAGCTGGACTAGCAGCGCAGTGCAATAGGCTCGGCCAACCTCCTCGGGAAAGGGCCAGCCAGTGAGTACGGCAGGCACTGCAGGCCACACGGTCTGTCCTGCTGACTTGATTCCACCATTGCAGCACAAAAGCAGCTCAGACAAGTCAGTGCCACGGGGTGTGACTACGCCCCGTTAACCCTTCTGTGTGGACACACGCGGTTCAATTTCATGTCATTTTCACATGTCACAAAATGTGATCCTTGTTTTGATTTTGTGCAACCATTTAAAACATCCAATTTGTCCACACCTCTGGACAGCAGTAGGCCACTAGGCCCACCTGGCCCACTAGCCGAAGTACAGTGCGGTTAAGAGCACCGACCCTAGGACCGCCTCCTGGGTCTGAATTCCCACTCTCTCACGACACCCCAAATGGGTGGCATCAGTGAGTTCCTTAACCGACATCTCTGGGCTTCGATGTCAGGTCTGGGTTCCCCAGAAGGGTTTTGAGGACAGGTGGTCTATTTGGGAGGTGATCCCAGGAAGCTGAAGTTGGGAAGTGTAGAAGCAAGACAGGGAAGGGAGGGACACAACACAGGTGTGGTGACGAGCAGCTCCTCTGGGGGCCTTTGGGGACGCAGCGGTAGGCCTAGGACTGGGGCGGTTTTCATTTGACATTGGTTGGGAGCTGCTCCCAGGGACACTAGTCTCCCAGCACGTCCCCTCACCGCTCACAGAACACTCCCCAGGCTGGAGAAGGCCAGGGGCAGAGAGTCCCAGGTCTAAGACAGAAAGCCATGACCAAGCAGGGCATCCGGAAGCTTAGGGGGTGGGCGGGCACCCAGGGTTCCACCGCCCTCCGTTCCTCTTGTACACAACAGGCACAGCTAGTATGTTCCCTCTGTGTACACTCAAAGATAACAGGAAGTGACACGCCTCAGGGCTGGGACTAGGGGAGAGGGACACAGAATTCCAGGGGATGCCAAAACACTTAGGAATCAAGATAAATCATGTCAATGCAGTGTTTCAAAAAATCAAAATGGGGCTGGGGCACGTAGGAGCTCTGGTTTCTGTCCCCAGTACCTCCACAAAAAAAGAAAGAAAAAAAAAAGAATACCAAAAATCTATAATGAACAAAATCAAAATTTTAAATAAAAACAGACTCAGTCAGAGTGCTGTGCGGATCCACACAGCCAGCCCCCGAGGCCAGGGAAGTGTGTGTGTGTGCATGAGCTTTATGGGTTTTTAGTGGGTGATTATTTCAGAATTAGATTTTTTAAATATTTTCAAAGCATCATCATATTGTTCACTTTACATACACTAGAAATTACTTAATTCTATTATTGACAATTTGCTTCTATTAGTCAGAAAAGTTAGATTAAAATAAATTCTATGGAGTAAAAACTCAATGAGTTTTAATACATTTTTTTTTTTAATTTCTCAGCATTCCTCTGCTAACTTCGTCAATGTTCTGGGGGAAAACTTCCCATTAAAAACCACACAGATGCAATCACAGAGGCGGATGCAGCTTCCCTTCTGCCACGGCTCCAGCGTGGCTCCGTGTGGCCTGTAATTGATCTGGTCTTGATGTAAAATGCTGATATTTTGTTCACTATGGATTCTTGGGTTAACTTTGATTTTTCAGATATTGCATTAAAATATGACTTCCCTGGATTCCTGAGGTTCTGGGTGCCCTGTGTAAGTGCCTCCCTGGTCATGTCCCTGTCCTGCCCTCATAGGACATGCATAACACTTAAGCCAAGTGCTTAATAGGTGACAGTTTCACTGCTGGTCTCCAAACCCCGCTTGTCCAGCGCTACTGAAAATATTACTTTTTACAACCTTCTCATTGCTTCCTTGGCCCATCAGGATAACCACACATTCACATCTTAATAGTCACCACAATAAATTATCTCTCTCTTTTTCCTATCCTGGCACATGGTGGGGAAATGCAGTCTTTTATTGAATCTTTCTGAGGCATATGTGTTGATAACTACTCACATAACCTGTTATGGAGGGAAAAAGTTAGCAAAGCCAAGGCAATTATGGCTGGATAATTTGAAGGGCCCACTTTTTCCTGACAGCAAATTAATTGATGTTATAATGGGTATGTCACCTGTCATCCATCAACATTTATTGAGTTCTGACAATGTGCTAGGTCACACATGAATCAGAACACACACACACACACACACACACACACACCCCAGAACCCAACCTCTCTCTTCCCTAGTAGGATTCCTTGATGACATGATTTGTAATGTATATTTTTTTACGTACAAAGGAAATCACATTGCCTGTGTCCTCTGCTTCCTCCTAGTCCTGCTCTTTCTCCCCCTCTCTCTTTATTTTAGCACATGACTCTGGTTGGCTTTGAAGATGAGTTGTAATCAACTTCTGAACCGGAAGAAAGAATTCTGATTTGTGGGAGGAAGTGGATTTGTCTGAGAGATGCATTTTAATGACTCCTGGGTGTTAGTGACCCAGGCTTCCTGGAACCACGTTCAAAAGCTAGAACCGTTGTCATCTCTCCTGATTCTGTCTCACAGTAGGTCACCACAGACACAGGGAGAGAATCACCCATACCCATGGGATCAACTCCCTGCCCTGTGCTCATGGGCCTGTGATCAGGCAGATGCTGGGGAGCAAATAGCCAATGGCTTTGTGGACCATGCTCCTGGGGGTCGGGTAGCAGGTGGCTGAGTCAAAAGAAGAACATCACCAAGTAATTAAAAAAAACACACACTCACTTCATTTCCCGTTGCTGGGAAAGATATTAAAGAATTGCAGGAAGCAAAACCCAACTGAAAAACAGCCATTTAATTTCTAGAGTTGCTGTTAGAAATTAAGATGAAAGAACTCTGGGGACAGATTTATGACGGGGTCCCACATTACTGTTTATTTACTTATTTATTTGCGTGTGTATGTTTGCTCTGGGCGACACTTTATGGTATCAGATCAAGACCTATAGCAGTGAAATTTCATCCTTAACCCCACATTTCCTTTCTTCCAGCAGCTCTGGTTACAACCTAATGTTATTTTAACAGTTTTTCTTTAATTTAACGATATTTAATTTGCATTCGCTCAAGTGACATACAATAGATCATGCTATTACCATGATTTATATCTGATGAACTGGCATAAATCCAACATTATAAATTGCGCCTGTAAATGAAACTATTATTTTACAGGAATTACTGTAGCAGAAAGGCTAAGGACCCTCCAGTCAACCTTAGTCAAACCCACTCTTTAGAGTTTTATATTTTATGCCCGCAATAAATGCTTTTGTGAAAGCTCATAACCCACAAAAAAGTCATCTGAAGTACATTAATTACGATAATACTATCCAAAAAGCTGCACGGGCCTATTTTTGTGACATCATTCTTTGATTTCTTGCTGCCTTAAATTATCCCTTTGATGGCTGCGGAGATTAACAGTCATACTTTTGTCATTAAATATAAGGCATTTTAAAGCTTAATCCACCTAAGTTCTAATTGATATTGCTTTCAGTTGGCAGATAGCGACCTGATTTATAATTTAAATATGTGGCATTCTATGCATCTCTCCAGTATAATGAAAAAGCAAAGTTCCTCTCATCTTTCTCAGCAATGTTAACATCAAGGAAAAGTCACTTTCTTTTTTTCCTTTTATATCCTAAGCCTAATTGAAAACTGTTCATTGAATTTCAACATGATAGAAAAGTCTTTTTATCTCTCAATTTGTCCATTAGCGATTATAATTGAAGTATCTGCTACACAGCTGAATTGATATTGTTCTTGTTTAAATTCTGAATTTCTCTAAATCTTTCAGAAGACATCAAAAATATATATGTATATCTATGCACACACACGCTTATGTGGCTCAGGCGGTGTTGGCTGACAACGCTGCTTAAAGGAAGGAGCCGTCGGACTCACTCTCCACGTGGAAAAAGCCACACAAAGAAGGAAGCGGCTAATTTTGCTGGAGAACGTGTTGCATGATAATCTTACCAGCGTGACCATAAGGTTTGCTAATTGCCACATCTGTTTAGCAGCTGTCAGATGCTCCTCACATGCTGCCATCAATATTACAACAGAGCACATTACCGGGAGTTTTATTGTTCTCAACTGTTATTTATTTGTCATAGACATTACTACCGCTAATGACGTCTATTTATGTTATACCACTAATTATTGGGGGGGGGGCTGGTATTGGAAACCTCCCTTTCATCCATTTTCACAGTTTAGAATAGGCCTTTCCTTTGTGCCCCGACCCCTGGCTGTGTGTCCCTCCCTGACAACCCCTTCCTGTGGACGATACTAATTTGTCTTCATCCATAGTCTATCCTAATAGATTTGCAGAATTAAAAAATTAAAAGGAAGTTTTCAAAGTGTCTTCATCCCTGAATGGCACTGATGAATCCTTCCCCTAAATCTCGAAGCTGAGCCCGTGTTTAATAATGATAGATGCAAACGCACAAAGAGATGGCTGTTTAGGCTGCTTTGTGGGGGCAGAGCTGCTCTTGCTGGATTTTTGTAATTGCTTTTATATTTCACCTGGTTCTTCAGCATGCTGCGTTTTCTAAGCACAGCAAACTACACCATCTATTAAGCAGAAAACAGAGGTTGCCAAACTGCAGACTGAGCGAAATGCACATGACCTGGTTTAAGATGAATTGATAGGTGTCACTGATCTCTATTATACATAGAACACAGGAATCCCATATGATGTATTATTTATCCATAGCCAATGCCGTTTTGTTTCATTAATAAACCTGTGTATCAGAGAAATACAGTACTGATGATTCGTTCGGGGCAGTACAAAACGACATGGTATTTGCCTACCATTACTCAATTATTTTCCTCATTCTTTCCCCGCATCTTTGCATGAATTATTAAGACCCAGGCTGTTTATTTAAGAATCTAATTTTAGTGCATGTGTCCAGCTGAATTCTGTTTTCTCCTCTAATGAAAGGAAAATAGAGATTTTCTAATGGTGGCCTCAAATTTTAGATTTGCGATGCACAACACAAGTTGTAAAGGTCACTCTGCTCTTGAACCACGTGGCAGAGACATTTGATAAGCCTAAAAGTCCATTCTGGTTACGCATCACATCGTGCCAACAAATTCAAGCAGAGCTGCTTGGTTAAGTCAAGCACAATTTGCATGAGCTTACAGAGAAGTAGATTAAAGGACGAAGGATCCAACGCGAGGAACCCAACGGGAAATATCTTATCCAAAATGAAGGGAGCCGCTGAGCCATCACTTCCAGGAGAGGCAGCAAGTGACCATCATTAACAGCACTGTGTTTAACGCTGCCTGTCCCAGTTACCAGGCTGGGACATCTCTGGTTTTTATGTCTGGAGATGCATATTCCTTCATTAATCAAATCATGCCACAACTCCATAGAATTATTTGAAAGAATTTACTAAGATAGTGAATAGAAATGATCTTATTTGTAAAAATTTGCTTTGCTTTTCTAAATGTGGACTGAAGGCCACCACTTTACTATGGATTAAAAGTAATTTAGAATGATATAGAGACATTTAGTATGAGGATTTTCTTAGCTGTTTTTTTTTTTTTTCTCATTAAATGACTGCCTCAAAGGTCTCTCTCCTCTCTAATTCTATGTGGGGGAAGTTTATGTTGATTCTCTGCACTGTTGGAATCTTCAGAATGAGATTTTTCCAAAAAAAAATTAAAAGCTTTTCAAAAGATAATACAACTGCAGAATGGAAAGCCACGCTGTGAATCCCACAGGCAATTTTCTTGAAGGCTGTTAATCTGTCCCAAACATCTATGCCATCTCTTCCTCCTTGCCCCACATCCCCCTTCTCCAAGTTCCTACAAGCCCAGAGACAGAGAGGGCACACTGAGGCAGGTACCTGGGTCTGCATCCCATGAACTCAGGGACGGACCTCAGTGCTTGTGAACTCTGACCTTGTGAAATTCTCAGCAGGACATGAAGTGAAGACAGTCATCAATGACAGTTCAGTCGACTGTCCTGCCAGGCTGGAACATTGTGAAGAGAGAGGTGGGGTGGAGGGACACCTTAAAAATGAAGGAAGGATATCAAAGGACTTCCAGTGTAAAATGGGGGCATGAATTCACTTGCTCATCTCCTCTCCTCCTCAAAACCCCAGGAAAATGGCAGTAAAGGAATTAAAGAGGTGTGAATTCATGGGCACAGAGCACAGGAGACAATGACAAGAGAGACATGTCAGTCAGATTTGGAAAGACAAAAAGTGGATGCAAATGTGGTTTCTTCATTTTCCCATCAACTAGGGACTGGATGGTGGTGAGAAGTCCACTTGGAGCCAATTTAAGCTCCAGGACATGGAGAGTTTAAAGACCAGCAGACCCAGGTACTTCTAAAGACAGGGATGCAGAAATGAAGTCAGGGAGACTCTAAGAATTTCCTCCCTTGCCTTTTCTTGCCATAAAAAAGGAGAGTTCCTGGAAACCTGAGTTGAAAGACTGGAAGAGAAGGCTGAACAGCAACTGGGAGGTGAGATTAGAGGCCCTCTCACACAGGATCTGCATCCTGACAGGCTCTCCCATCTTCTCCACTCAGCACCTAGGCAAAGAAAAAATTCTACAGATACTGACATCCTGGATTTCTTCAATAATACAGGCAAGGCATCACTCAGGGCCCCCTGAGAAGCCTACCACTCAACAAGATCCATGCCAAACTCAAGGATAGAACAAATAAGGGAAAAGCAATTCTGTAGAAACAAAACCTGGGTAGCATACAAGAAAAAATGTCAAAACACCAAAATATAACATTCATGAGCACAATGCAAAGAAAGGAACATGCCAAGAGTGAAAAAAATAGTTTTGGAGAATTAAAAGATAAAATGCAACAATTGAAAATTCAAAAAGAGAGTCTGGAAGCTTATGAAGTGAGAACTCTTTCAGAAAATAGAACAAAGAAAGAAGAGATGGATAATGGAGAAGAAAATATTAAGAATTAAAGAGAAAACATCCAACTAATAGGCATTTAAGAAAAACAACAAAAATTGAAAGGGGGAAATAATATAAGAAATTATTCAAGAAAATTTTCCACAACCAAAGCAAACAGCTTCGGATTGGGTGTCCCAAATTGGGTGTCCACTGTGACAGAGGCCTGGACACACAGGGCTGGGTGCACACCATCCACTATGCTTCCTGGCCACCACGAACAGGTCTCCTCTGCCTCACTTTTCCCTCCATGATGATCTCCGTCACCACAGGCCCAGAGGCAACAGGGCCAAGCAACCATAGACTGAAACCTCTGAAACCACGAAACTAAATAAACTTCTCGTTCTTTTAAGCTATCTCAGGCATTTTGTCACAGCAATGGAAAACACGAACACACAGCCCTTCCTATCTGCCAATTGCTTTACTACATTAAATCAATGAGGCATTTTTTATTTCTAATCTCTTATTCCTTACAGTGTAGGTTTTGGATTCTCTCATATGTCCAACCTGCCCTTCCCAAAGGCTCAGAACAGCAGGGTTTCCCCCAGATTCACCTCTACACCTCCCTCTCTCCCAAAGGAGATTCCTTCCCCCCTGCTGGCCCCTCCCACCTCTCTCACCTGGATTCCTACAGATCCCTTGCTCTCAGTTCCCCTCCTCCGCAGGCAGCCCTCCACATGACTGCTCTAGAGATCATTCTAAATGCCACTGTGATAATGACCCTTTTCCTTAATCGAAACGCTTTAATTGCACTCTTGATTATCTAGCAGGATAAAATTCAACTTCACAAATTCAACATCATGCAAGTTCGGGTCCCAGACCAACTCCCACCTACATCCAGCTGAAAGCACCTGAAGTGATTGCACACCCCATGACATTGCAGCCCTCCCCACCCCACCCAATCTACTCCATGAGCCTGACAGGTTTCCACACATCCTTCTAGATCCCACACAAATATGTCCTGCTCTGTGAAACTCCTCCAAACCCACCACTCCCAGGTTCTCTCCTCCCCACTGATGCCGTCCACGCCCTCCTTCCTGCCGTACTCCCTCCATGACAGCACTGATCTTAGGTTCTACAGCCCTCAGTGCACGCCAGCATCCCAGGCTGCAAGATGAGCTCATTTCTCTGTCCAGAATTGAGACGGGATCTTTTCTTGGTAAATAAAAAATATTTGGTAGCCGGGCATGGTGGCGCACGCCTGTAATCCCAGCAACTCGGGAGGCTGAGGCAGGAGGATCACGAGTTCAAAGCCAGCCTCAGCAACTTAGCGAGGCCCTAAGCAACTCAGTGAGACCCTGTCTCTAAATAAAATACAAAATAGGGCTGGGGATGTGGCTCAGTGGCCGAGTGTCCCTGAGTTCAATCCCTGGTTCCAAAAAAAAATAAAAAATAAAAAATAAAATTTGGTGAAGGCTTTGCTGAGTTCTCTTCCAGGACCACTTCTGAACAGTTTTGTGGGAAGAGACACTCAATAGTTATTTACCAAAATGAATGGAAACTTCTTCACACCCTGTGGGAAGCTCCCACTGGGTGTGACTGCTCTACATCTGTTCCCCATTGCTTTGATACTGACACCAGAGTGACAATTTCCTTTGAGAAAACCACCCCTTCCTTGGTCTCAGCCAGACAGCTCTCACTACAGTGCTCATGAGAGCCTCTTGTTAAGTTACCAGGACTTTCCATGCCTTTCGACATTACGCAGATTTAGACATTAGATGTGAGTTTGAAATCAGCCATGATGAGAACATTCACTCATACAAATTGGCAAATATCAAAATGTCCTGTCCCGCACCTGGAGCGGGTTGTTAAATATTTACCAGCTCACCCGTGGTCTCAGTCCATGTGGTTTGACAGGGACTGACCTCACCCGCACCCCACTGAGTGGGCACTTAGCTCAAGCCTGCCACTCACTGTGAGCCACGTCCTCTGGGACCACAAAGACTCCCAAAACACCCATGTTACTTCCGTCTGACCAGTGTACTTCAGAAACTCCTAAAGAGGGGGGCTCACTGCACTAAAATGACTATCTCTAAGGATGACAAGTGATCCCAGAGCTGCAGGGGCTCATCAGGTGGAGAGAACCTACCCGAGAACAAAGTAATACCCAGGAGAGAGAAGGAAGGAGGAAGTAGATCAAGTCCCCGCAGCCATCAGGCTGGGTCTCATTTCTGGATGTTCCCATGTTCTGAGTCACTAAAGCACCTTTTTCACTTGAGTCAATTTGTGCTGGGTTTTCCTCAGTTGCATTGAGACATATCTGCCTGTTTAG
Source organism: Glaucomys volans (assembly GCA_020662805.1). Lineage (NCBI taxonomy): Eukaryota > Metazoa > Chordata > Mammalia > Rodentia > Sciuridae > Glaucomys > Glaucomys volans. The sequence goes on from JAJEJO010050318.1 coordinate 57,788, forward strand.
AGTCTACCATAATTCTGAGCATGTGGGCATAATTCTGAGCATGTGGGCAGCATGTCTACCAGAATTCTGAGCATGTGAGCACTGGATATTCAGATGGTTATCTTGCTCGAATCAATGGCCTTTCCCAGGAACTGGCCCTAAGCATGGACTGGGTCCTCCAGCAGCTGTTCATACTCCTTGACCGTCTCCTCCTGGCCACAGGTGAACCTCTTCCAACCCTAGGTTTGCAGATTTCACTTGGGTTATATTGTTAATGACACAATCATGGAGTTAAACTACCTTATTGAGAGCACTTGAAAAATTCGATATCCCTCTGTAAGCCCCTGGTCCAAGTGACCACTTTGCCCACGGCTGCTCCTCTGACTTTACAAGAAACCCCAATAAATTCATTATTTGACCTAAGCTATTCAGATCTGCTCTTTGTCCCTGTACTAAAAGAATCATAAATCTGCCTTTCTCCTAGGGCAGCACATGAGCTGGTGGGATGCGAGACAGATTTAGATAACAAAGATGACTGTATTCTAATATTTGTGTGGGTTTTAATGCATATTCAACAAAACTCTAACTAGCTCATATAAAGGAATTTCATGGTCATACTACTTAAGATGAAGCTATGGCGGGTAATTTTTAATCTGTCGATTTCAAGAAAAACATCCAATAGACGTGCCCACCAAGTTTGTGACTGCAACGACAGAACCCAGCTCGGGTTAACTTAGCAGAAATGTAATTTGTTGCCAAGAAATCAGGAGGTGCCCAAACTTAAAGGAAATTCCAGAGAACAAAGCAAGAAGAAAATGAGCGAGAACCAATGGAAGCCATGTAAGAGGAGCCAGTTCAAGGTCACTTCTGAAGAACATTCTCATTAGGACACTTCCTCCCATGAGTATAATGGCCACTGAGCTTCACCACTCACAGTACTGTCTCCAATGCCTTTTCTATAAGCACCCTCCACATGCAGTACCTCTGTGTCCCTCAAGGAGCAGGAGCAGGCCATGCCCACCCCACGGAGCAGGGAGGGGGCTCCCACACTGGATGGCCCTTTGAATCCCCTGGGGAGTTTTACGCATACCACTACCCCGTCCTACCCCAAAAGTCCAGACTGCTTTGGTCTGGAGAATATGTCCCTGGCATCCTGTTAGGGTGTCCATGCAGGGCTGAGATCCTCCGGCTTCCACAGTGGACAACTTTACCAGGGAATAAAGTTGGTCTTATCTGAATCCCACAATTGATTTCCTGGCTCTCCTCCTTCTACGTCTCGTGCTAATGCTGTTTCCAGCTCTTTCAATTATGCGATTTCCTTATCTTTATACTATTGAGAATACCTTACAAGATTTCTTCAACAGCAACTAAATTTATCTGCCTGTCATTTCGCTTTCATTATCCATGATAGCAATCTCCCGCATCGCTTATGAGAACACATCAAGAGATTGGTTTTAAACAAACAAACACAACTCCACCTCGTCAACAATCGTCCCGAGGTACCTGGGGTGCTTGCTGCCGTGGTGGCTGGCACGATCTGTATCCAGCGCCCGTGCTCATTCCAGCCGGCAAAGACTCTCCTGGCGTCTGCGCCCCGTGCCCTTATCACCTGTTTCCTCCTTATCTCAGTAATGACGCTGATTTCCGGAGTGGGAGGCTGTGGCCCCAGTTTTGCTCCTAATGAGAGCCATGATTCTAAAAGCTTGCGAGAAACATAGATGCATGGTGATCGTCAAAACTTCTTCATCCTGAGTGTGAATAGGCATCTGCTCGTCGTGATTGACAGTTGATGGCTTTTAGCTGTCTGCAAAAAAATAACAAGAATCTGAACAACTCATCTCCTCTCTTGCTTTCGTTTGAGCTTATCCACAAAGGAGATCTGGATCCATGGAATTCAGGACGCAGCCAAGGTAGTAGAGCCTCTTTCCTCATCGATGTGGTAACAAAGAACACACAACAGCAGATCGACCCGCCTAACAGTATTCACGTGTCGCACAACAGATCGCTAGAACCTTCTCATCTGGCTTAACAGAAACTTCACTTCTGTTCAACAGTGGCCGCCCTTCCCAGCCTCGGGCAGCCACTAGGCTACTCTCTGCTTCTATGAATTTGACTATTTTAAGAATTATGCAGTATTTGTCTTTCTGTGCATCTGACTTACGTCACCTAGCATAAAAGCGTCAAGTTTCAACCCAGTTGCTGTATATGTGGTGTATCTCCTTCTCTGGAAGGTCAATTCATACTCCATTGTATGTGTTGGACACATTTTCTTTATCCCTTTATATCTCAGTAGAAAGTTAGGCTTTTCCGCAGCTTGGATGCTGTGAATGAGGCTACCAAAGGGACAGGTGTGCAAATATTTCTTCGAGATTCCGATTCCAGTTCTTTTGGATAAATTCCCAGAGTGGGATGGCCAGATGGTATGGTAGTTGTCTTTTATTTTTTGAGGACCCACCACACTGGTATTCAGAGCAGTTGCTCCATGAGAACCCTGCCAACAGTGTGCAAGGGTCTTCATCTCTCCACCATCACACCAACACTTATGACCTTTTGGTTTTTCAATAATGGCTAGCCTACTAGATAAGAGGCACTATCTCCATGTGGTTTGGGTTTGCATTTCTCTGATAATTCTCAGCACCATGTTGAACCACAGCTGTGGCTCCCAGTGAGCAGCCATTCTCCTGCCTGGATATGAGGTTCATGAGCTCCTTCTACCTGCCTGACACCACCTGCCCAGAGTCAAAGTCCAATGGTACAGTTGGTCGCCTCCTCTGCTCTTCCTGTAACCCAGGGTTTCACCAGAGGGCACTGCTCAAAGTCTCAGTGCTTTTCGTTGCAGAGACTCTCCTGGATATTGGAGGATATTGAGCAGCATCCCAACCATGGCCCACCAGATGCCAGCACCACACACACACCAGTTGTGACAATCAAAAATGTCTCTTGATGTTGGTCAACATCCCCAGGGGAAGAGAGAAGGGGGAACTGCTCAGGTTCTAGCCCATCACATATGAGAACCACCCAGAGAGCTCACACTCCTGGACCTCCAGCCCCACCCCTGGAATCAGCACCTCTGGGCATGCAGCCCCAGCACCCTGATTGCAAACGTGGTCCAGGGATTCTCAGATGTAGCCAGAGCTGAGAACCTCCATCCTAAAGCTGCTGTGGAGCTTCTTAAAGTCCTTCCAAATAGTTTTATAACTGGCTGTCCCTGAGCGACATCTACATAGAAACAATGCCAACTACTGTGTCAGTACCGTCTTGTGAAGTTTGCAATTTAATGAGGTCACGAGAATGTGAGGAAATAAGGCATTCTTCATTCACAAGTCCAGGTGCAAAGTTATCTGGAAAGGAGATCTAAGAGGAATGAGAGGATGAATGCTCATCTGTGGAAGGATGTGAGGAAAATCAGCCAACAGATCAGAACCCAGGGAGTGTGGGGGAAAATGTGCCTGAGACTTCTCAGGGACCAGGAGGGCACTTTTGGTTGTTTGAAGTTCCTGGTATATTCTTCAATGTTATAAAATATTGTATTATGCTTTTGGCATTTGCTTTTTAAAAAAAATCTGTGTTATAATTTGTTTACCATAAAATGCACCATTTTGAATTCTATAGGATGGTGATTTTTAGTATATTCACAGACTATCATCAGTATCTACTTCCAGAATGTTTTCATCACCCCAAAAACAACCGTGTGCCCATGAGCAATCACATTCCCACGCTCCCTGGATCCCCCCAGCTCTGGACACCTCTAATCCCTTAGTATCTTTGTACATGTGTATTCTGGACATTCCATATAAATGACCTTTATGTCCAGCTTCCTGGAGAGGAAAACAAAGCAAAATAAAAGGTAAATAAAAGCCTTCCTCCCAAAAGCCAACAAAATATAGTTCCTGAAATATGGGCTTTGGCAACAGACAGACAAAGATCAATCTTCATTCCTCTACCCACTAGCTGTCTAGTCCCACTCAGAAACCATCTTTAGATGACCCAGAAGCATTCCAGTAGCCTCCTCCCCTGCCTGGCTTGTCCCAAGGCCCAGTGGGCATTGTCTGGCCCTCCAGTTCTGCCAAGAAGAAAGAGCAGGAAGTCAGGGATGGCTCTGGGGAAGTTACATCTCTCCGTAACTAGAGAGATACACTCAAAGGAAGCACTCTGCCACTGGTCCCCACGCCTCCCTTCCTTTGAAGGTTGTGTGAAAGCAAGAAGCTTGGACACATGGTGCCGTACTGTGACCATGTGGATGAGGCCAAGAGGACCACAGGAATCGGGTCCGGATTCTGATATTGCTGAGCTGCTGAACCAGTACCAGGCTTGCCTCCTCACCAACTGGTGGACAAAACAGATACACCCTTGTTTGTCTAGGTTGTGATTCCTTGGGTTTTGTTCCTTGAAGCTCAATGACCGAGACAGAAAGTTAATTCCTTGCTATCATGAGTTCACACACTGGGCTGTGTGCTCCCTCACCCATGAGCCAAGAGCCCCTCTCCATCCGCTGGGCATAGACAGCAGTTTCCTGGTGAGGACCATTTCTTTCCTCTGGGAACAAGCTCATGGGAGTTGTCTGTTAGCCAAGACATCAGGCCTGTTGGCCATCTGCTATGGCTTGCATGTGGTTTGTCAAGAGTCCATGTTGGACTCTTGGTTCCCAATGTTCTGGTGTTAAGAGGTGGGAGTACCTTTCAGAGGTGACCATAGTGCAAGGTAAATAGGTCATTGGAGACATTGCCTCCAGCAGGGATGAATCTTGCTCTCATAGAATGGGTGTGTTCCATGTGAATAGGTTGCTGTAAAAGAGCAAGCCTGACCCCTGAAGCTCTCTAGTTTCTGTCTCATGTGTGATCTCTTCTACAAGCTTTCCCAATATTGTGATACTGTCTGCCATGAAGACCTCTTCAGACACTAAACTGATTCGGCCACCCGATCTTGAATTCCACCTTGATAATGAACTAAAAACCTCTTTTCTTTAGTAAGTACTCAGCCTCAAGTATTTTCTTATTGCAACTGAAACTGAACTAATACACCATAAACCACTCCCTGAAATTTGAATATTGAAAAGGCAAATTATTAAAGTTCATTTCTTTAAGTGGGGGAAGTCAGCATAGCTGGGGCAGAGGGTAGTGGGCAAGATGGTCAGTAGGAAGTAGAGAAGCAGCATGAGCCAGATCAAGTCAGATCCAGTCATTTACTAAGAGATGCAACCTGCTCTGAGCCATTGGGCATCATCTGGCTTAGCTTCTCCCAGGGTCCCCCTGGCCACTGGGCAGAGTGAGACAGTCAGTGAGAGGGAGACCAGTGAGGAGGTGGCAGTGACATTGGGGGTAAGCAATGGCACTGTCCAGAGCCAGGGATCTAACTGTGGCATTCTGGGAACTGGACAGCTTCCTGATACCTTTAGAAATAGAAAGAGCTGACACATTTTCTGAAGAACTGAACATGGACTATGTGAGAAATTCCAGCAGGTTGTCCCGAGGGTCTGGGTGAAGATAGCTGCCATTCACCAAGGTGGAGGAACACAAGAAGGAGCAGGGTGTGGGTAGCCATGGAGACGACAGAAATTAAGATGGTGGCCCCATTCCCATGGGTGCTACCTTGTCACACTCTGGGGCCACCCAGGGAAGTCTGGACCCCTCAGCCTTCCCAATATTTCCGAGTTCCCAGTGTACTTCCAGTACATTCTTTGGTTCCATTAACCAGAGTTAGGTTATGTGATTTGCAATCAAAGCCCCTGAGTTGATAAACAAGACCAATGAGCTTTTACGTGTTTAGCTCAGGACTCCAATCCCCATTCTCACTAAGGGGAGACGTGTTCTCAGAGGCCACCATCAGATTCACAGGTGAACTTTCGGACGCCACCCATTCCTCTGCTGGAGGCTGACTCTTCTCACGGGGCGTCTCTCCTGGAGAGACAGCTTCTGCCAGTACAAGGTGGGGAAGTGTCAAATACGATTAAAACTTGACTGCTAATTCACGTGCGACCGTGCTTGATGTGCTTGGCATGTGCAAGTGCACAATGTAGCTTAATAAAACTGATAGAACTCCCCTTGAAGAGATTTTTGTCATAGAAGCACTGAATAAAGCTGTTTCCAGCAGGTTCTTCTGCCTATTCCATGTTTTGCTAGTGACACATTTTCACCAACGAGTCCAGGGCCCAGCAAATCATGTTTTAAAAAAAATGTTAGGGAAGAGGAGGAGTGTTCAGACTTCCCTTTTTATTTTGTGTAATTAGCCAGGCCCCTTCCAACTGCCTAATGATGCAGTTCATGTGAGTCACTGGAAAACCAAATCAAAGCCGGTTTGCATCAGAGTCATTTGTGATCAAATAAATAATCCACAGAGGTTACTGTAACTGACTCAAAAACAGCTAATTATAAATACTGAGTCCAAAAATTAATCTGCTCAAGGAAATGTTTCTTTTCTTCTTGCCCAAGTCCAACAAGTGCTTTTGGCATGGGACCCAAGAGAATTGAAGATTCACATTCACTAACAAGATGGAGGCATGGGGCTCGGGATATAGCTGGTCCAGAGTGCTTGGAGAGTGGTAGGGTGATTGGCTAGCCAAGCAGGCATTGGGACCTGCAGAGCCCTGGGTTCAATATCAGCACACACACACACACACACACACACACACACACAAGGAGGAGAGTCATAAAACAGTGGAGTGTGACTAGCATTATGAACACCCCCGGTCTAGCACAGAAGGAGGAAAGAGATTTCTCAGTATTAACCTTGACCAGCCCTGGAGTGGTGCTGACCCAAGCCCAGAGCTTGGTGATTTGAGCAAATGATAGACTCCTGGAGCTCAGGACCCATGTCTGTAAAGCAGTATCATTACCTCTGCATAACTACTTTGAGTGGTGATATTCTTTTGATTGTAAGTGACAGAAAATCCAATTCGAACTGACTTTAAAAGAGAAAAGGAAATTAATTGACTCAAATATTTGAAAATACTGAAGACAGAGCTGGTTTCTAGTACCTCCAGATTCAGGAGCTCAAAACTCTGATCCTTGATATAGCCCTCTCCCACACCGGCTTCACCACCAGGCTGTCAGGGACAAGGGGCTGCTGCTCCTGGATTACCAATTTGGTATTAAAAAATAGAACACTGCCTTCCTCCCCAGTCACTCAAACACTGGCCTGAAATGTGTCTCTTGCCCATCCCTAAACCCAGCCCCAGCTCGGTGATGCTGTGATTAACATGTGCTGGTGATGGAGCCCATCCCGAGGGAGCCAATGCTTCTCAAACCACAGGGACAGATTCGGGGAGGAAGAATTCCCCAGAGGGAAATTATATTTGGTACCTGTTCAAGAAGGAGGCATGCTAGGCAGAGAGTGCCCAGCACCGACACTCACTGTGTTCGGCTGTTGGGAAGATTCAGTAAGACAAGACTCGCCTGATGCTTTCTAACTGGCCAAAGGATTGAAAGGTTTTGGAACCACATAGGAGTGGTGGATGCTCAACATTCTGAATGTACTGAATGTCACTCAATGTTCCTTTTATTTTTTTTTATTTTTTGGAACCAGGGATTGAACTCAGGGACACTCGGCCACTGAGCCACATCCCCAGCCCTATTTTGTATTTTATTTAGAGACAGGGTCTCACTGAGTTGCTAAGGGCCTCGCTAAGTTGCTGAGGCTGGCTTTGAACTCGCGATCCTCCTGACTCAGCCTCCCAAGTTGCTTGGATTACAGGCGTGCGCCACCACGCCCAGCTCAATGTTCCTTTTAAAATGGTTACTTTTATTTTATGGAAACTTCACCTTACTTTTAAACAGACTGCTTTGGGCTGCAAATAACAGCCCTATCCATGTGTTTTAAATCAGACATTTTATTTGCTTATGCAACAGAAAGTCTGGAGGTTGGCAGGCCAGGGCTGATCAATGAAGCCTTCTGGGACCCAGGCCTTCCCTTCTTTCTGCTACACCACCCTCAGCATGGATCCCCACAATCGCAAGATGGCTGCATCACCTCCAAACCTCACATCTGTATTCCAGATAGGAAAATATAAAGGGTAAGGGGACAGTGAGGCTGGTGAGTAGGAAGGGATTGCACAAGTATCAGAAAAGCAGAAATTTTCACAGAAAGCCCAGCTTTGGTCTTCCTGACCAAAATTGTGTCAGACGGCCAGCCCTGATGGCAAGAGAGATGAGGACACAATGCATGCTTGGAAAAAACCTGACTCCGCTAGTCAGGAGGAAAGGAGAACAGATATCAAGTGGACAGCCAGCACTGCCTTCTATGTGCCTGCAACAAGGTGGGGCTTCAGTGAAGGGCAGTGGAGGGAGAAGCATCAGGTTTTGATGCTAAAAGTATAAATACAGAAGATACAGTCCTCCTGCCATTGCCTCCCAAAGATGACTGATTTTTCAAGTATGAGTTGTAAATCAGTATATTTTTGGTCTTGAATGCAAGTCCATGGAACAGGGAGAAAGTGAACAGGCAAATGAAAAAGACCAGCAATTCTCTTACGCCAATCATCTGCCTCTTCCTTTTTTTTTTTTTTTTTCATTTATTTTCTTTTAATTTTTATTTAAATGTACCTGAACAGCATCGGAAATAGTCCCTTACCCTAGCAAAATCTAGAATGCAGATTCTCCAAATTCCAGATTCTAGAATGCAGTTTCCAGATTCCAGCTTCACTGCCCACAGGTACCCCAAAGAATAGTCATTTGCAATGGTTTACTGCTCAGTCCTGAATCCTCCCTGTGTTTGCACAGGAAATCAGCGTACTGAGTCCGATTTCTCACTCAAGGTGTAGTGGACACCAAATGCGTCTTAGTAAAGAGAGTTTGTGGAGGGGATCTGAGGGGCACAGCGGGCCATCCGGACATGGAAAGGCTTTGAGAATGCAAGAGGAACCCCACGAATTATTTCCACCATGGAACCCATGTCTTGATTTCCAATGTGGATTGTAAAAGGTGGTGCCACATGAGAAAACCTCACTAATGTAAAGTATGAATTACTTTTGAGATGAACAGAAACTCCATTTTCTAGTGGAAATATACTTCAGGGTCTTTCTCACAAAATAAAAATTATCATTGGTTATTTTTAAATCAAATAATAAATAATTTTTTAAAAATTGAAAATCCACTTCATAGACTGAATCTGTGGAGAAAACCTGCTCTCCCAAACATCCATTTCAGAATTATTTTTATATCTATTTATAAAAACATACATAGCATTTTTTTTCCCTGCCATGCTGGGCATTGAACCCAGGTCCCTGCACAGGCTAATCAAGTGCTCTACCACTGAGCCACATCCCCAGCCCTTTTTATTGTAGGTTGAGAGAGGGTCTCCCTAAGTTTCCCAAACTGGCCTTGAATGTATGAACCTCCTGCCTCAGTCTTCAGAATAGAGAGGATTAAAGGCATGCACCATTGTTTCTGGCTAACATACACACATTTTTTCTAAAACAAAAATGAAATCACATGACAACAATAGGGGCAGGAACACTTATTCTCTAGTCCACATATTTCCCCATTGAGGGACCACAATCACAATGACACTTGCAGAGGAGTGAGGTTTTTGGTAGATGCTGATGTCCATCAGTCCACAGTTCTTAACAGGGAGATCTAAGATGTTGAAAGGCTGGTTGTAACTTTCTTCTCTGCCCCAGAACTATATAATCTTTGAGACATCAGTCATTGACTAGTAAAACTTTGGTCTGGGTGGGTTGAGCCAGGTGTATGTGGGTGCACCTCAAAGCTGCACCCCCCAAGAAAACCTTCATCAGTAATGAAACTGATGTTTTCATCTCCATCTGACTGACTTGTGCAGCTATCACTCGGTTAACTCAGCACTTTAGATAAGAAAGAGGAACATTACGAGGCTCCCATCAAACTCCAACATGCACGTGTTGCTTAAGATTTTTCATAGAGCAATATTTTGTGGACATTTTCTACATTGATAGTTAAATGGAATCCTTAATGAGCAAGGTTTAAAATTATCTCACCCATTTGAATGGATACATGAAAGTGTGTTGCACATGATACAATAATTGATTTGGTTAACCCCCTGTTGATGGGCAGTTCAGTGCTTTCAATTGTCACTGATATCAACAATAGTGCAATGAATATCTTAGCACATACACTATTATTTCCCTGGAAAATTTCACCAAGTGAAGCTACTGAGTCAAGGCATACGGACATACAAAGTCAGAGTACTTATTTCCAGATTGCCTTCCTGGAAGTTTGTATCAAGGGCACCTCAAGGGTCTGTTTTCCCACCCCCCTCGCCAGCACTGAGAATTTTTTTTCCATCTTTTCTACTTATCCCATATAAAAATGGTACCCGGTTTTGTTTTGTTTTTGCAACTTTGTCATTACTGAAGCTGCAGAATTCTTTGTTTGTTTAATATGTTCTTCTATGAATTACCTGAGGCTATTAAATCTTACTGCTATCGCCGGTGTCCACAGGGACATTTGTTCAGTGTCAAATCACATCACAATGCCTTCCCCCGCCTCTCTTCCTCCACTCCTCTAATGGACTCATCCAAAAGTCAGGATTCAGAGTTTCAACCCACAGAAGCCATCTCCAGCTACTTTGAGGGGAAAGGGAATTTAATAAAGAATATAAGTGGTCCTTCCTGCATGAGGGGAAAAGAACTGGGAACACCGGGAGCTCAGCTAAAAGAATACTGCGAAATATACCACGGAAGTCACCAAGGGGGATGTCACTACCCCGTCTGCATTCAGACCCTCCAGCTTGCACCCATGTGCGGGCCTTCATCACGCCCCACAGCCCTGCAGCTGCTGCTCCAGAACCCCACAGGCCCCCACCGGCTCCCAGCATGGACTCTTCTGCCCTTTGAGCCTCCTTTGTCACAGGAGCCAGAATCTCAGGATCTGGGACGGGTGTCAGGTGACGGCTGTGCACCAGCTGCGAGGGAAGATGGAAGGCCAGCCTCTGCCTTCGCTGGTAGACGACAAGGACTCCCACATGGAGCATCACAGGCCCAGGAAAAAGACAAAGCACAGGGTTTGAGCATCCCAGAGAAATAGTGGATGTCAGCACAGTTCTTGAGGCCTCGATCCACATCTGTAGCACACACAGAGCTTTAGGGGTTTCCTTGGGTTCCAAGGCAGGCGACCAGAGTCCCAGCCCACCCCCCATGCAGCTATTATCCCCCTTGCACATATGCTAACTCCTCTCTCCAGGATGCTGCTCTTTCTTCCCCCTGTCAGAATGCTGGTCCACACCACACTCCTTTAGAAATTCTACAAAAATTCTATTGCAGGGGCTGGGGTTCTGGCTCAGTGGTGGCGCTCGCCTAGCACCCATGAGGCCCTGGGTTCGATCCTCAGCACCACAAAAAATAAAGGTACTGTGTCACCTACAACTAAACAACAACAAAAAAAATTCTATTGCAGAATCTGAAGTTTCAAACTGTCACCAATAAGAAAAAGATCAGCTCATCCTCTGCATCCTTCTTGTTACATTTAGAGGGAGACATTTAGCCCATTCTTGGGAGGATGAGTTTCCCCAGGAATGAAGACAAACATTCTCAAACAGACATGGTCCCTGTCCTACTGGGACCTACAATGTTAAAAGAAGAAAGAAAGAAAGAAAGAAAGAAAGAAAGAAAGAAAGAAAGAAAGAAAGAAAGAAAGAGGGAGGGAGGGAAAAAGAAAGAAGGAAGGAAAGAAAAAGAAAGAAAGAGAGAGAGAGAAAGAAAGAAAAATTTGCCTAAGGAATGAATCAAAATTCTCAGTCCAGAATTCTTCCAACCGTCCCTTCCCCTGTTCCCAAGGGGGAAGATCGCCTAGTGCTGATGACTAATATCTTGATAGCATAGACAAGTATGAATACATTTTGATAAGTCCATTCATTGCTCTCGGCCGTTTGGCTAAGATCAAGTGATAGGTGCATTCAGCTTGGTTGGCTTCCCCTCTGCTACCGGATGGTACCTCCCATATGGTGCTTGGACAGTGGTGCATCCAACTACAGCGAGCCCTGCCCTTGAGGTGCAGTGATCTCATTTTTTTCATGCAAGTGACTGAGACTCCTCTTTAATGGGCAATCAGGCCCTTTCAGGAAGGGGCTTCTGCACTCACCCTCATCAACTGAGTCAATCACACTTAGAGACCCCCAAAGTAAGAATTTACCCTGCTGCTACCAAATATGCACTGGAAAAATATCCCCAAAAGGTAAATCAAAAATACAGCAGCTGGCCATGCCTGTGATCCCAGCAACTCAGGAGGCTGAGGCAGGAGGATCGCAAGTTCAAGGCCAGCCTCAGCAACTTAGTGCAATATCCTAAGCAACTTAGTGAGACCCTGTCTGAAAATCAAAAAATAAAAGGGTCTGGGGATGTGGCTCAGTGGTTGAGCGCCCCTGGGTTCAATCCCCAGAACCAAAAAAGGAAAGGAAGTAATATAGCAGCAGTTGTCTTCAGGAGGTCGAATTGATGGGATTTTTTTCAGTGTTTTTATTTTCAAAATTTTCTACCGTATATCTGCGTTTCAGTGTTTTTAAGTATTAGCTCATGCCGTTCCAGCTCCCCTGCTGCTCCCCACTCCCTTCCTCATCCCTGATGGAGGGGCTGCCCTCTTCCCAGGCCCACATCTCTTCTTCCCTCCACCACTCATTCCCCATCTGGCCCCCCTCTTGCCCTGGGCAGCACAGATCTCTGCCAACTCCATTGTCTCTCCTTGTCTGGCCTGAGTTTAATTTGATCTGTGTCCTCATCTTCTTCCCCGGTACTACAGTCCTCTTTGTGGGCACAGACTCTACTTAATTTTTTTTAAATCATGACTGACACAGTAGCTCACACAAGGTAGACTCTCAGCAACTGTTCACAGAATGGACTTCTCATTTTTTTTCTTTAACCAAAGGTTTATCTTCTCAGACAAAGCAAAAAATGGTCTTCCATGCTATGTCTGTCTAAGAAATCAACCCGACTTGGACCTGGCCATGTCCTTGAAGAACTGCACACTTCCCATCTCTTTACAAGCAACAGGAGGATCCTGGTGGAGACTTCTGGGACAGGGTCCCCAGGCAGCATCTACTGGGGGCTTCCAGTGTTGAGCAGCGAAAAGATGTGCTTCTGAGGGTGGGGTTGCTGACACTTGTCTTGAGGACAAGAGACCCGAGTGAGAGGTCTGCAGACACAGGGAAGACGGACAGAGGGACATCTCCTGCAGAGCTCAATCCCTGATAATTAATGTGAGAACCCCCATACAGACTGGAATATTCTCCAACAGTTGTAAACAAGGAGAGAGCCTGCCTGTAGGAAAACGGAGAGATTGGCAGGACACACTTCCTGAGAAAAGCCACCAGTACATCAGCAAATGGACCACGGGCACAATAGGTGAAAGCAGTAGGTGCTGATGAAGGCTTCTTTCTGAACTGCAGACACGCACAGGAAGTGTCTGGAATATCCACGTTCACTGAACGGTGAATACGTCTGGGGAAGGAAGAGGATTTGCAGGAAAAATTAAAGAAGGGTTAAAAATTATTCAATCCAAAGTTTATTGTTTGAGCCAGGCACAGTGGTGCACACCTGTAATCCCAGCAGCTTGGGAGGCTGAGGCAGGAGGACCGCAAGTTCAAAGTCAGCCTCAGCAAAAGCAAGCTGCTAAGCAACTCAGTAAGACCCTGTCTCTAAATAAAACACAAAATAGGGCTGAGGATGTGGTTCAGCGCCCCCCAAATTCAATCCCTGGTACCCTCCCAAAAAAAGTTTATTGTTTGAATTTTTGCATTCATTCATATATACCTAACTATAAATTTTTTTTAAAAGAATGATAATTTCAGAATAAAGTTAGAACTCCTAAATATACCTAGATGAAGCCTTTTCTACAACATGGAAGTCAATTTATTAAATTTAAACAACTAAATTTTACATGCCTATGATATATCAATATCATATTAAACTTTAGCTTTAAACCGTAAGAGTTTAAGAAAAATGAAACAGTGAAACTCAAATTGGGAAAATCCATTAATTAATGTATTTTTCTTTTCTGACAGTTGGGGAAAAGTCATAATTCATTTTAAAGGCGGCACAGCCTGGTGTGGTTCTTAAAGCACTGTCACTTCATACGACAGGGTTAGAATTAAATCTAAGGCGGAAGGTGAAGAATCTAGAACCAGAATCAAAGGCAAGAAAAGTCAGCCGTGGTTATCATGCAGACAGTAAGAGCTTAAAAGACCGAAATCCTGAAAAACAAACTGAAAGATCACCCTGGAAATTGTTTTAGATAACAATAGTCATTCTGGAAAATCTGACAGAAGTACATACCTAGACCTCACTGCCTCTCTTTGTCTCTTCAGAAAAGATCTGAGCAGACGGTATTAATATTTACAATACATTTTCTTTGGGTAGTAACACATATAGAGAAACAATCGTCAAAAGACCTATGGGATTACAATAATTTAAACTTATGTCTTTTGCTTCTGTCATTCCATACCACTGGGACTTTATACATATTGAAAGATTCAGGGTCATGTTATACTTCTTAAAGTGGAATTTCACACATATAAGCAGAAAATAAAACAATGTCTTGGAGGGAATTTCATAACATGCTCAACAAGAATTGTATCAGAATTCATAGCCCTATAGTCATTTTTTTATTATTTTTATAAAAAGGAAAAGAATGTTAAATACGCAACTAAATAGCGCCCTCTAGTGAGAAAAACTGTTTATACAAAACACTCAGAATTTGACCTATTTCCAGAAAATATTGCATCTCAGATTTGCTATGGATAAACAGTCTGTGCTTAGAATATAGTACTTTAAATCACGACCTTCTTTGTTAAAGCCATTGCAATTTTTTAGTGTTTCTTCTTTTCAACTAGTAAATACAATGGATTAAAATAGCCTTTTCTTCTCAGTGCACATCAAGCCTCAAACCGCAATTGCTTTTCTTATTAAAATACACTCCTTTGTTTAGAAATCCTTGAACACAGGTCTGACCCCAAAGGGACATAGATGGGGACATGTTTACTCCCACTAAATATGTCTCTTCTTTGGGCTTCTGCACAAGTCTGCTGATATCGTCTTGCAACCTGATGTAGACAGTGATAACAACCAAATTGAAATCCCTCTTTAGGCAGAACCGAGAGATGCCAGGGAAGCCTGCTGCAGCTTATTGCAGAAAAGGACCAGGATCTTCACATAACCACCAATCATGCCTCTCTGCTTGGAACACCTCATAGCACAAAGCAGGAGCAAAGGGGGAAAGATCTGGAAACCCAGCATGTTGAGAAGGTTCAACACGCATCCGGAAGTCCACCATGGGGAGTTTCACCAAAATAACAAGTTTCTCCAAAAGACAGAAGCATGGAACATTTTAATTAGGAGAGCACTCAGGGCTCATGCAGCCCAGGTCACCTGCCCCATCCTTCCCATATTAACGCCTGTCTGGCTGGCCATTGATTCAGTGTTTGCTTTGAACCAGGCGACTGTCATTTCCAAAAAGGAAAACCACAATCACGGATCACCAATAGGAGCTAACCATAAAAACAAAACAAGGGAGAGCAAGCGGCGCTATTTCAGATCCCTGGAGGTTCGTCTCCAGGCCAGCTCTCTTCTGTTTAAAGGGGAGATTAAAAGAGCCGAGAGGAGTTTGGGTGGAAGTGTCCGAGCCATGAAAGAGAGCCTGGTTGTGACTGCAGTCCCCTCCTCCTGGGGCACCACGAGGACTCAAGTTAACACCCAAGAAGCGTCCACCACAGCGCAAGTCCCCGTGAGGACCAGAGCCACCCTTGGACATAGGAAGTGAGAGCCCTGTGGTAAGTGCCACCTTCAAAGCCCTGCTCTGAGATTGTCCAAGTCCCCTCCCAGGGATGAGATGCAGAAGTGACTGGGTGGGATGCCCAAGGCCAACCAGAACTCACGGCACCCCTGCTTCTGGGCTGCCCCCCAGACCCTCTGTCCCTGAAGCTCCCGGTGGGTGGTCCTGGGGTTCCAGGTCCCAGAGGCCAGCCTGCCACCCAATGGCTGCCTACCAGCAGCACAGCACCACCATCATGGGATTGCACAGGGCTGGACAGCAGAGTGGACTAACGCGGTCTGTGACCTCATTCACGTGGGACTCAGGGCGACATCAGCATACTGGACCACAACTCTAGGCGGGGTACCAGGCCAGATTCTCACCCACATGTGCACCCACCACACTCCGCCTCCGGGTTAGAGCACTCAAGGATGGGGGGCAGTGACATACCAGACAATGGTCCTTGGTATGGTCTCCCACTCCCTCTAAGACTCTGTGCCACCTGACAGGCAGCCCTCTGGTGTCCACACTTGACCTTCAGCAAGGGCTTCGAAGACCGTTGCTCCTCACACCAACTGGCCTTTCTAATTGATGTCCTCACCTCCTGTTTCACGTGGTGACAGTGACATACCTTCCCCACTGGGTCTTACGCCTTGCATGAACAAGAGTGCTCTTCTCACTGGCTGCTGTTCCCCATTGGTGTGGAAGGCAGAGATAAGGTCAACTTACCAGGAAAGCCACTGTCACCACCTAGACAGTCATCCCCTAAAGAGAAGACAGTGTGGGAGATATGATGTTCTACACTTACACTCTGAAGCTCCAAGTGGTCAATTTAACAAAGAGTAGAAAACAAATCACCGTTCCTGCCTTCCTGTAAACCCCGGGCCCCATTCATTTGTGGCCACCATGGAAGAAACACAGACAGAGTCTTAGGGAGCCAGTGGGAGCCAGAGTCACATGGGCCCAACCGATGTAGCAGCCTCAAGCCTGCAGGTGAGGAGGCATCGGGGCATCAGGGACACTCAGGTCTATATCATCTTGGTACAACCAGCTTCCAGAGAGCATGGCAGCTGAGGATCCACAGTGCCGCTGCCTTGCTCTCCTGGTGGGAGAGATGGGATTAGCTCAAGTCAGCCATTGGACCACTAAGGAGGAAGAGATGCTTCTAGACCTCAGTAGGAGCCAGTCAAGTCAGGCACAAATGCAGAACCTTTGCAGGCTCTGGTTGAACAATAAACAAACTCCTAACTACCTCTTCTTTTCTTCCATGAATCACCACACCTCATATAGGCCCATGAGTTTTGTAGTATATGTTTTTGAACAAATTGCTTATATAGACCAGAATCCTGCCAAAAACATGTTTGGGACCCCACAATTCCTAGGGGTGCCCTGAAGCACACTCTATAAATGGATGCTACTTTCTCAAGAAGTTCAATGTCAGGAAAACGCACTTGAGAGGTTACTGAAGTAATGACACCATTGTTCACCTATTGGCCCAGCAATCCCAGGGTAGGCACGGAGTCAAAGCAAATGAAATCAGGTGTCAAAAAGACAGCTGAATTCTGGGCTCACTGCAGTATTATCCACCATAGCCAAGACATGAAATCGACCAAAGTGCCCATTGACAGATGAACAGGCTTTTAAAAATGTGATAAATGCACACACAGGAATATTGTTCAGGATCTGAGAAGAAGGAAATTCTGCCATTTCAGCCACGTGGATGAACAGTGCGTTAAGTGAAATGAACCAACACGGAAAGAAAAGTGCCAAATGATCTTGTTTATATATGGAATTTTAAAAAGTTAGATTTAGAAGTAAAGAGGAGCTGGGTACAGTACCTCACACCTGTAATCCCAGTGACTCAGGAGGCTGAGGCAGGAGGATCACAAGTTCCAGGCCAGCCTCAGTAAGTTAGAGAGACCCTTCTCAAAATTAAAAATAAAAAGGGCTGGGGAAGTAGCTCAGTGGTAAAGTGGCCCTGGGTGAAATCCCTGGTGAAAGGAAGGAAGGAAGGAAGGAAGGAAGGAAGGAAGGAAGGAAGGAAGGAAGGAAGGAAGGAGGGAGGGAAGGGAGGGGAAGAACAGGATTACCTGGGAGAGGGGAAGGAGAGATGTTGGTCAAAGAATAGTTTCAGACAGAGGAATAAGTTTGGGAAATAGACAGTTCAACATGGTTGTTAGATAATAACAATTTATTTTATTCTTGAAAATAGCCCTGAGAGCAGATTTTTAGTATCTTTACCACAAACATAGAGAAAGGCATGTGAAGTAATGCATATGTTAATTAGCTGGATTTAGACATCCCACAAAGTATACATATTTCAAAACAACATGTGGTACACCATAAATATATACAATTTTTATTTGTCAACTTAAAAAATACATTAGAAATTAAAGCTGTGATCAATTTTGCCATAGCGACTTCAGACACATTCTCCACTCTTCCTGGTTCATATTTTCCCTTCTGTTTCCACGTGTCCTACGAGACAGCAACCATTCCCAAACGCGCTGATTCCCAGATGTGCTTGGAGAGGACTTGGGCTGGCTGGGTCTGGTTGAAGGAAGCGTGCGGGTCTCCAGCCCAGGCCTGCTGATCTGCCTCGTCTTCTCCGAGGATGTCCCTGAGATCCAGGGTTTTAGGAGATCCCAGGAAGCCCTGGCTCTGCACATCTGGGAGGAACAGAGACTGTGTCCCTGCAGGGCTTCACAGGACGACTTCCAGAATGAGGACAGAAAAATGTGCTCAGCTGAAAATGTTTCAATATGTACCAAATCCAACATTTTTTCAACTATTTATAGCAAAATGATGGATGAGGAAAGGAGCATGAGGAAATCCATGAGCTTCACGATTCGTTTGTGAAATTACTGATGACATCAAAATACAGTCAAAGACTCAGCCTTTGAGAGTGACTTTATATTAGGCAGAGGGGAGTGAAGCGGGGAGGGTGTGGGCAGGGAGGATGGTAGAGTGAAAAGACCTTTTCACCTCGCATGCACGTGTGACTGCGTGACCCACGGGATCCTGCAGTACGTATAATCAGAAAAATGAGAGATTACACTCCATTTGTGCATGATCTATCAAAACGTACGAATGCATTCTACTGCCATGTGCAACTAATTAGAACAAATAAAATTTAAAATTTTTTTTAAAAAAGACTAGGCCTTTTAAAGGTTAAAATAACAGATCCTTAGTGAGGATAAATGTGAGGTGTGGCCATCTAGTTGAGAATGGAAACTTCCTTACTTAAATTAATTGATTTAAACTAGAATTAATCATGGCCTAAAGGTCCAAGAACCTAAAATTTCCCTAATGTTTCCATTAAAGCCTCAGTCATTATACAAATATATATATACACATATATAATAGATGTATATATAACATAATATATGTACATACATGTATACATATTTTATATGTGTATATATTATATATGTATATGCATATACATGTATATATGTTATATACATATATTATATGTATAGATGTGTGTTTATATATACATACATATATACATGTGTATATATAATATATGTATATATGTGTATATATATACACACATATACATACGTGTGTATATATATATGTATATGTAGTTCCTCAAGAGGAAATACTTCCAAAATAAATACAAATAAAAATGTTTTAATGTTTAAAAGATGCGACCAAGAATTCAAGGGTCACATAGATAATACATGACTTTTTAAAAATTTCATTCCAGAAAAAAACATCCCTTGGGCACAAACAGAAAGATTAAGCAATATTAGTAGATGATTTCTATAAGCTGTTTTTACTGTTCTACCAAAAGTGTGTGTGTGTGTGTGTGTGTGTGTGTGTGTGGCAAACTAAACTGCATAATGCTGGAACCATGTGCTGAAATAAATATGGAAGAGAAGTTTGAAGGTAAGCAAAGGGATAAGACAGAGGCTGCCTACTTCTGTGATTGGTTGAAAAGAGAGGGAGAGAAGAAAAAGAAGAAGAGGAGGAGGAGGAAGAGGGGAAGAGGAATGGCAGGAGGAGGGAAGTGAGTAGAAAAATCTGCCAGATTTGTTGACACTAAAAGCACAACTTTACACACTCAGAAATTCCGACTTGGCTGTGCCGTCAACATTAAACCCAAGGCTGAGGCAGGAGGATTGCGAGTTCAAAGCCAGCCTCAGCAACTGAGCGAGGCCGTAAGCAACTCAGTGAGATCCTGTCTCTAAATAAAATACAAAACAGGGCTGGGGGTGTGGCTCAGTGGTGGAGTGCCCTGGATTCAATCCCCAGTACCAAAATAAAAACAAACAAACGTAGGAAGTCGCCTCTGAGACTTCTGTATTTATTTGACTGACAATCTTTAAATAATCCATAAAACACCAGCTGAATTTCAAAATGATTCGGCATTGCGCAAGGCGAACCTGTGCGTGGACTTGCCATTTTAAATTATATGATTTGTTAGTCCCAGTATAAGCGTATCCAATACATGTGTCTAATTTTCGCCTACACTGCTAGAAAATAATAGGTAACAAAAGCTTTTAAGAAATACACATTTGTATAAGTTCCATTTTCTTTTCTCGTTATCTATTGATACTACATCTGGCCCTCTAATACTGGTGGTTGTCTCGATGACACAAATTACACAGAAACTCACTATTCTCCCCAAATCTGACCCATCATTCAAATTCCAAAGCAAAGAAAAAGTTGCTCAAAATGAATTTTCAACCTTCTATTCATTTAAAAAAATAAGCAACAGGCCCCCAGCGAGAGAAAAATATGCTGTACCCATTCCATAGTTATTTGAAAATACTGTGTTAGTGGGGGTGGGGAGCTGGACAGGGCTGGTTTTCAAGTCCAGATCAATAAACATCAGCTGGCGTCAAAGCCACACCACCTCATCTATAAAGCTGGGACTCACCCTAGAATAAGATTTGTGGAGTAGAATCTCCACAAAGAACATTTCCGTGGGTAGGATCTGGTGTGCACGAGTTAATAAATTTTTTCCAGGCCAGCCCTTAGGATTACTCTGCCATCTGAATTTTGGTTTTGTTTTCTCTGTCCCTCCCTCGTGGGGTCGAACCTGGAAATAGCATCACTCTTGAGCTCGTTAGTTTGATAAACTGACCTAAGTGTGCAGCGACATCGGGTACCTCCTGCTCAGGAGCGCTTACGGGCCTCCAGGGAATTCTGAAAAACACCAGCGAGTGTTTAGGTCCTGAATCACAGCCAAGGATTCTGAATCTTTAATTTTTTTTTTTCTATGAGGATGTCAGCATTAAAATATAGAACATGCTTCTCCCGCTTGGTTTCCATTACTGGCAAAGCATTCCGAGATCTGCCCCATCCCAGGCGAGAGAGCTCGCTGCACTCCAAGGGCCATGAGCGGTTCCTCCGCTGGTCTTCCTTTACATTTTCGACCCAACCATATCATAAAAATGACGAAATACTAAACCCAGGTGCCGGCTTCTAAATCCATCATGTTTTGCATCCTATTTTTCTACGCGGTGTTCTCACCTTTGCTGCTGCGATAACGCATGTGGAAATCAATTTCCAGAGATAACCACTTTGTTTCCAGCGATGACACATTCATCATCCAATAACCAGGCAATTATGACACGGCGAACCTAAGGAAGCAATGATTTGTTTTAAAGGTGGTTTAGGTTACGTTAAAAATTAAAGTTCACTGCAAAGGCAAAAAATAAATAAATAAATAAAAACACCTCTAAAATCAGGAAATAATGTCTGTACAAGAATTTAAAACTTCAATTTGCATAAGGGTGACTTTTTTGTTGGCTGATGTTTGCTTTTAATCAAGCATGTTTATTATTTATTCTGGGATACTTCAGACAGGGAGAAAGAGAGATTGCAACCATATTGTCTCCCATCTTAACCTTTCCTCTCTTTGTTTACCTTCTGCCCAGTCTTTTTAAACAAATCACAGCGGCAACTTCACATTCACATATTTATCCACTTATAAGTAAGGAAAACTACAGGTACAAAGATGTTGCATGTACCAAGTCGTGACATTAATGAATTGGAGACAACAGTCTATCTGTAGGGATTGGCTAACACATTCTGTTAGAGGCATGGAATGAGGTATAGAATGTTTTGCAGCCATCGTGAAAAATTGGTAGATCTGCATATGCTGGGGTGCAAACTTATCCAGGGGACACATTGCTGAGTGGAGAAGGCACTCACATTCAGAAAACAGAGTAGGATTTCATGTATAAATAAGTATCCGTGAACACATGTGAGCATTGCTTGCATTTTATAACAGGAATTCATTTACTTACACTCCATATTTTTTAGATGATTCTCAAGGGTTCCAGATGTGTACCAAACAAGGTGTTCATAGTTACTGTACGGAGCAGGTGTGCAAAAAGAAGATTCATTCTTTACTCATATCTGTACCACTTTCTAAATCAAAGAACCTGTGTAACTCTAAACAATACTCATTTTGTCTCTATGCTGTTTAACCAGAGAATGAAAAAATGACATTCGCATGAGGTGCAGAATTATAATACAAAAAAAAAATAGGGAATGAGAGGAGAAAATGACAAAAATATCCAGTTTTTAAAGTGCATAATAATATCAATGCCATCTAATATGGCAAAAAGGGTATTTAAAGTATTTCAGCCGATGGTGGGAACAGAAATTGGCACAACCATCCTAAACAGCACTTCTGCATCACACATCTTGAGCTTTACGCACTCTTGTGTCCCAGAATCAAATATTTTCACTTCAAACAATTTAGCCTAAAAACAGAAGGATCACAAGTTCAAAGCCAGACTCAGCAACTGAGCAAGGCCCTTAGCAATTTAGCAAGACTCTGTCTCAAAACAAAAAATTTTTCAAAAGGGCTGGGGATGTGCTCAGTGGTTAAGTGTCCCTGGGTTCAATCCCCAGTACCCCCCCCCACACACACACACACACACTTAACCTAAGACAGGGGTAATGCTCATGGTACCATTAAAAACACAGAGTGGGGAGCAACATAAACACTAATGGGTGAGGAACCTATAATTAGAGTATTACTCTGTAACTCTCTTTGGCTCCATGTTGTTCCAAGGGCTTAACCGGGGCCCACCCCGACTCTCTTGCTAACACGTGCCCTGTGGGGCACCTCCCACTTTTCACCTTTACAGGTCACAAAGCAGAGACTGGAGTGTTTCTGTAACTAGCCCATATCCAGGGCTAGTAAGGAGTAGGGCAGAGAGCAGACCCTGGCCGTCAGGGCCACAGCCTGCATTCTTTTCTCTTTCTCTTCAACCACTTTTTTGAGATTTGACTGACATAGATAAAGCTGCTCACATTCAATGTTTCCAGCTCCGTGTGGTTGGGGGTAAGGATGCTCCCTTGAGAACACCATTACCTTCGAGGCTATGAACAAATACATTACCTCCCAAAGTCTCCCTCCTCCTTTATTATTATTATTCATTTTTTGTTTTCTGTTTTTTGGGTTTTCACTTGCAATAAGAAACACATAGCATAAAACCCACTTGCGGCATATACTTGCTGTATAATCCATTCCAAAATGTTTTTATCTTGCATTAAGAAACTTAATCCTACACCTTCCCATTTTCTTCTCCCCTCAGCCCCTTACAAACACCATCCTACTCTCTGCTTCTTATGGATGAATGTAATTTTCACCTCAATGGATTCTCCTGCCCCAGCAATGCCACTGAGCCCAGAGTTTGGGCATTGAGAGAGTCCCTAATCCCAGGCACCCTGCTACTGCTACACTTGACTTAGTGAAGACCCTACTATCTGACATTGTGAATTCCTGGGCCATGCTGGGTCTTAACCTCTGGACCCCCAGAATGCTCCCTCTGGGCCAGAGCAGCGTGTCTTATACATCATTCTATATGCAGTGTGTAACCCAGAGTGGGAACTAAATAAAATGGCATCTCACATGACAAAGAGGTTGAGGGTGTGGCTCAATGGTGGAGCACTTCCTAGCATGTGTGAAGCACTGGGTTCCATCTCAGAACTACTGAGAACAAGGAGGAGGAGGATAAAAGAATTAGATAACTTAGGTAAAGAAAAGGAAATAGACGAATCATCACAATACCAGCGCCAGAGTGTGGACCAGATGTGTTTTGTTTTATTGGCACGTGAGGACCACATTTAATAATATCATATTGCATTTGGAATTTGTGATAGATGAGATTTAGCTGCTCTTGCTCACACACACCAAAAGGGAGGGCAGCCCTGTGAGATGACGGACGTGTCAATTTGCCTCATTATAGCAACTACTTCACATAAATCTTATGACATCATTATATACCTTATTACAACATTTGTATTTAAAAAATCAATGATGAGGAAGGGGAACCCATCTCCTCGGCTCAGCACGCAAAGCTAAGCTCCGCCCGTAGCAAGAAGCCCCACTTAGAGCTTAGAGGCAGAGGGCTCAACCCTGCAGTCTTTGAAATCGGAAAAGCTGACATTTCAAAGAAACGCTTCAAAGAGAAGATCTGAACCCACACCCGAGCTACCTCTGCACACAGAGAAGGTTTCTCCAGAGTTTACAGCTCTCCTCGACTGGAAGACATTTATTTCCTTGTTTCAGCGGCTCACTTCTAGGAAGAGGCCCTAGCACGTGGGTGGAAGGGTGTGCGTTCAGGATGGATCAGACACGCACAGCCTATTACAGCAAAGCACTGAAAACCACAGAGTGCCCATCCGTCCTGAGCTGGTCACATCCCTGAGCTACATCCTGGCCATGAGGTAAGTGCGCTGTGGTTGGATTTTTAAATAAAGGGATCACCTCTGGGCTTGCACGGACCACCTTACCACCCACCCTAGTCCTGAATCCTGCATTCTGGGAAGTAGGAGTGTGGGAGGAGAAGGAGCAGGGGAGGGAGAAGGAGAGGAAGCTGCTGAGAGAGGGAGAGAGGGAAAGGAAGACAGAAAACCCAGGATCCAGAGGCTGGTCCTCCCCGGAGCAGGGACAGTTGGAGAACTGCCCAAGGATGCCCTGCAAAGGGCAGCAGGCTGAGCCAGCAAGGGACTAGTGAGCCACCAAGAGCTTGCCTGGGCCTGTAGGTTCTGCAAACAGCCCGTTCACCAGCTCTGATAACCCTGCACTTCCTGGAACTTCGTAAAATCACACCAAAATTTGTGCAGTGTAATTTCTTACCATGCAGCAATAGAAAGGGATTGGGGAGTTAATCCTCAACCCGCCACCGGCTCCACCCATATGCCTCTTATTCTCACTGTGCTTTTCAACGAATCCACCTCTAACTAAGGAATACTCTGAAATGTCTGTTTGTAAACATTGCAAAGTAACGGTAACGATGAGAGACATAGTCAGTGCCTCTCTTCAAATATCATCTGAGGATGGCAGAATAGCACCACCAAAAACGTTCAGCCAAAATGGGGAAGGGTTCTCTGAGGATGTCTATTTAAAACAACATCGAAAGAATGAAAAGAAGCAGATGCACTTTCAGTTTGAGCCGGGCAGATATCCTGGCAAACAAAATTCAAAGATGGTACAATTCTAATCATGCACTACCTTCCAAGAAATGCACACTGTTTTCACATATGATATTGGCAATATTTGCACGTGACACTGCTAGTCATGGATGGGTCATATGGGACGGAGTCTGGAATTTGCTCAGACTTGTTGGCCACCAAGTTTTGTGAAAAGGAAACTCCCAAGTGACACATCTCAAAAGAAAAATAAACTTCACTCCAGAGGCTGAGCCTCAGCTCTAACAAGATGCTTAGTATTTCCTGCACACTTCCCCAAAATTAATAATCACACACATTAGAAAGGAAGCAGACAAATTACTATTTTGACATAATTAATTT
Source organism: Glaucomys volans (assembly GCA_020662805.1). Lineage (NCBI taxonomy): Eukaryota > Metazoa > Chordata > Mammalia > Rodentia > Sciuridae > Glaucomys > Glaucomys volans. Next base: position 83,266 of record JAJEJO010050318.1, read on the forward strand.
GACATTTTTTTCGTTGTTATAAAATTATTGTTGTCACAAAGTCATACTTTAATGTGCACATGTCAATAAGGCAGGCCAAGGACGGGGATTTTTAGATAGTTTCAAAAAGGAACACAATTAATTTTATGACTATTGTGTAAACATTGCATTAAGTGTCAAAGTAACACATCGGAGGAATTCAAATGGCTTCACGAAATCGAAGGGAAGGAGAATCATAATTACATATATTGGAAAATGATTGACTCTTATTTTTAACAGAATTTCTTTGCTGAAGATTAATGAACATTGGTTTTTACCAGAAGGTTCTAAAATGTGCACTATTGTTGGGAGTGGGGATAAACATGACTCTATTTTAATAGTTTTATGTTTATTTTTATATATCTTGGAAATAATCTTAGCATATCAAGCCTGAGAGGCCACCAGTATTGTTGTTTGTGATGAACTTTTACCTTAAGAGAAGTTCCTATAAAAAAAATTATTGTCTATGTCTTGGTGCAAATATTATGCAGATGATAGACAATGTCATTACACTGCTGTATCCCAGTGGGTCACTTTCTGGTTCTGCCCACAGAGTCAACAGAGTGTTCTGATTCCCAACAGCCAAGCACATCTGGTTCTTTTTCCCCATCCACCTGCTGAGACACTCCTGATAACCAATGCCCTTATCTAGTGACTGATGGATGTCAGGGTGGAAGCCAGCACTGTCCATAGGGATAAAGTATCATTCACCTGTGTAATTTGGAATCTAGTAACTAGATCTTTTTTTAAAAAAAAGCAAAAGATAAAAGGTGAAATAATTTTGATTATACATTTTATTTTGCCCATGACAATTCAAGTATTATCACTTCAACATGTAATCTGTTTTTTAAATTACTATTTTACATAGTTTTTGTACTAAGTTTCCAAAATCCAGTGTGTATTTCACACTCATCAGCATATCTGACTTTGGACTTGGTGCATTTTAAGGACTCCATGGCCACATGTATCTAGGGACTGCTATCCTAAACAGCACAATTCTAGACAGCTGTTACGGAACTGACATGTCCCTCACCTGCCTCATACATGAAGCCCTAATCCCTGGTGCCATGGCATTTGGTGATGAGGTCTTCAGGAGGTAATTAGGTCATAAGGATGGGGTCCTCATGAATGAAATTAGTGTCCTTATAGGGGAATGATCTATCCCTACCATGTGAGTAGACAGGAAGAGGACTTTCTCCAGCCACCAATGGACCAGCACATGGATCTTGGATTTCCCAAACTCCAGAACTGTAAGGAGTAAGTTATCTATTGTTTAAGACCCCAGTGAGTGGCATTTTTGTTATAACAGCCCAAATTGACTGAGATAGCAGCTGAATGTCTCCACTCCCTGGGAGCTCACCCTCCACAGGACTTGGCTTGGTACAATACCTTTGCTTGACCTGTCACAAACCCCTACTCCACTGGCTTCCCTGGCATCGTATCCTAATCACTTCTGCCACTCTTTGTCTCTGACTCTGCCCACTGAGAAATCCAAACCAAGATGGGGGCCTCGAAAAAGGAAACATGAAAGTGGTGTACACTTCTAATCCCAGCAACCTGGGTATCGCAAGTTCAAGACCAGCCTGAGCAACTTAGCAGGGCCCTGTTCCAAAATAAATTTTTAAAAAAATTTAAGGTCTGGGGATGTAGCTCAGGACACCCCTGTGTTCAATCCCAGTACCAGAAAATAAAAAGTGAAAGTAATAATCAAGTGGCCAAACACTAAGAAGTGTTCATTTCAGTACTCAATTATCAATACATGTGGGTGAAAGACTGCCTTGAAAATTACTTGGTACTCACCAGCATCTGATTCAACCCTTTTGCCATGCGTGTCTGTGAACTTGACCTATCATTGGAATTACCTATTCAGGCTCTGCCCCTAAATGAGTCTCGTGGCCTTGGAGAAGTACTCTCCTTGGCCCTCATTTTCTTATAAATAAACCTACGGCCTTGCTGTTCTACGTGCTCCATAGACTATAGTGTCAGCCTCTCCTAACGGTTTCTCAGAAATGCAGGATTCTGCAAAGACTGAATTAGGATCTGCACTCTAACATGACCTCCAAATGATTTTTATACTCATATGGTTTGAAAAGCACTGTCTCTAGCACATTCCTACCATCTCTTTTAATTCATGACCATATTTTTAGGTAGACCAAAAAATCTATGGGCAGATTTTCAAAGCATTTGCAGATATATTTATAGTCACTACACCATTTTATATCATTAAATCTGCTATTTATTAATTATATAACCTAGAAGAAGCTATTCAGACTCCCTATACATCAATTTTTCATTTATAATGTGGGAAGAATAAGAATAATTACATCATATGTTTGATGATAAAATGAGGGACACATGAGAGCTCTTAGTGTCTTAAAACTATGTCAAAATAACTTAATTTTGTTGAATGGATGAGCACTGGACATGGGATTTCTACTCTGAAACCAGATCAAGTTGGTCCCCTGACCCATTTTGTAAATTCAGTTTCTGGCATCAAAACTGAAGATCCACTTTTGCATCAAGCCCAACATTGTAGAGAAACTGCCATTAAGAAAGAAGTTCTAGGCTGGGCACAGCATGCATGCCTATAATCCCAGTGGCTCTGGAGAATGAGGCAAGAGGATCCCAAGTTCAAAGCCAGCCTCAGCAACTTAGTGAGGCCCTAAGCAGCTTAGTGAGACCCCATCTCTAAATAAAATATATAAAAAGGGCTGGTTCAGTGGTTAAGCGTCCCTGGGTTCAATACTTGATACAAAAAGGAAAGGAAAGGAGAGAAGAGGACAGGAGAGGAGAGGAGAGGAGGAAGGAAGGAAGGGGAAAGAAATGTATATGTGTGTGTGTGTGTGTGTGTGTGTGTGTGTGTGTATATATATATAAAATGTGCATATATATGTATATATGTGTATATATATGTATATATATATATGTATATATATATGTACCCTCTAAAGTTCATGTAACAGCAATTAATATTCACTATGTCCTTACCTGGAGCCAGGCTCTCAGATAAACACCTTGGTTATATTATGCTTTTAATTGCCACTTTAAACCTGCTTTGGGAGGTAGCTGAATTCTCCCTCATTTGAAAGCAGTTCGGAGAGTAACTTGCCTGAAGTCCCCCAGAAAGTCAGTAACCGATCAGGAAGTACTGTGCACACCCAGAACTTTAAGTCCAACTCATCAATTCCATCTCCAAAGAAATTATTTCAGATTCTGACACTCAGTAAGCCCTCAGAATACAGTTCTAATTATCACCAGCTTCTATTTGCTCAATTACCAGACGAGGTGAAACACCTCTGAGTTTTTTAAGCATGGCCAACTTTACAGGATAAGCATAAACCAGAAATCCCCCTTTAATAGATATGAACTACAAACTACATCTAGAGTCATAGTGACATCTTATTTTAGTGACATCGGCAAGATGAAATATTAGGAAACACCAGACTTTGTTCCCCCACAGAGACACTGACTTAACAACAGTGTACAGGCAAAAATACCTCTATGAGAAGTCCAAGAACCAAACAAGAATCAAAGTACCCCAGACAAACTCAGAGTACAGAAACCTACCATTAAAATGGGTGAAGCCGGGTGCGGTGGCGCACACCTATAATCCCAGAGACTCAGGAGGCTGAGGCAGGAGGATCTCAAGTTCAAAGCCAGCCTCAGCAACTTAGCGAGGCCCTAAGTAACTCAGTGAGACCCTGTCTCTAAATAAAATACAAAATAGGGCTGGGGATGTGGCTCAGTGGTGGAGTGTCCCTGGGTTCAATCCCCAGTACCAATAAAATAAAATAAAATAAAATAAAATAAAACAAAACAAAAAAATAAAATAAAATAAAATGGGTGAGGAAAGCCATTTCACTTCATCCGCGATCACCCTCCCCCCATTTCAGCACTGCTTAGCACAATTGGTAGAGAAAGCCCAATTTATGGTCTCTCCCTCGGTTGGGAAAGAAGAGAGTGAAATGTGCATCCAGTGTTCCGGCTTTTTAGGCATACATTTAAGAACCTGTTTTCTGTCTCACCAGATTCAATGCTGGTGGGGAACAAGCATATCCAGGTGGCAGCGGGGCCACTGAGAACAAAGCAGGGCTCAATGGCTTGTTGCCGTATCAGAGAACTTTGGTATCACAGACCAACATGAGAGGAAGCAGGACGTTATAAGCATCTCAAGTAGAAACCACGAGATTCCATTCGCATGCACAGAGAAGGTGCATGTCAGAAAAGGTAGTGAAGCAGCAGGGCTGATAGGCGAAGGTCTTTCCCTCTACAAAGCCAGTCCACAAAAACCTGGAGAGAGAGCTTTTCTCAAGTGCACAAATTACAGTGAAAGATAACAAGGCACATGAAGAAACAGGGAAACATGGCTTAATCAAAGGAAGGTGGGACCCTAAATAATTACCTGATAATTAATTCAAAGTAAACATCTTAAAGAAGCTCCAAGAGAACAAGCAGAATCAGAAAAAATGATCTCTGAACCAAATGAGAATATAAGCCCAGAAAGAGAACCAAAGAGAAATTCTGGAGTTGAAGCATACAATAACTGATTCAAAAGTTCCACGAGAGCAGTTTGATGGCTGACTTGATCAAGCAAAAGAAGGAATCAGCTAATCCAAAGACAGGTCACTTGAAATTATTAGAGGAACAACAAAAAATAAATGAATGAAGAAAGCTTAAGTTACTTATGGAAGAGTATCACATGGGCCAATACAGGCATTACAGGAGGCTCCAAAGAATAGAGTGCATTTGAAGAAATAATGACCCAAAGCTTCCCAAATCTGAAAAAGAAAATAGATATTCAAATTCAGAGAGTTCAAAAGAATCTAACTGGGATGAATCCAAAAAGGCCTATCACCTGCCAGGAGAAATTATAATCATGCTGTTAAGAGTTAAAGACAAGACAGAATCTCTACAACATCAAGAGAAAAGCAATTTGTCACATACCATGCAGCTCCCCAAAGATTCTCAGTGGATTTCTCAGAAGAAACCTTGCCAGCCAGCAGAGAGAGAGATGATATTTCCAAAGTGCTGAAAGCAGGAAATAAATACTTCCAACCAAGAATATAATGCCCAACTAAACTGTCCTTCAAAAGTTGTGGGGTGGGGATATAAGACATTCCCAGATAAAAGCTGAGGGAATTCATGACCACCGGACCTACCTTAAAAGATTTGCTAAAGGAACCCCATCAGGCTGAAGTGAAAGGATACTGAACAGCAGCACAAAACATACGAAAATATAAAACTCACTAGTAAAGGTAAATGATCAGACAATTACAAACTCCTCTGATATTGTAATGGTAGCATGCAAATAACTTCTAATTCTGGTATAGAATTTAAAAGATAAAGGCAAAAAAATATAACTAGGAAGATGCTAGGGAATGAGGTTGATCAAAGTGTGTCACGTATGTATACAAATATGGCATAAGGAATCCCACTATTATGTAAAATTATAAAGCATCAGTAAAAATTAACTATAGGAGCTGGGGTTGTGGCTCAGTGGTAGAGTGCTTGCCTAGCATGTGTGAGGCACTGGGTTTGATTCTCAGCACCACATACAAATAAAGCTCTATCAACACCTAAAAAATATTTTTAAAATAAATAAATAAAATTTTAAAAAATTAACTATAAAACTACATTAATGTACACAAAATATAAAAGAATATAACTTGTGACATCAATGACATAAATTGGGGGGAGATGTAGAGTTTGTGTATGCAATTGAATTTGAATTGCTAGAAGTTTAATATAGATAGTTAAAACTATCAGATGTTTAATGTAATTGCCATAGAAACCACAAAGAAAATAACTATCAAAGATATACAAAATAAAATGAGAAAAGAATCAAAGTATTTGACTAGAAAAAAAAAACTTTAAAAAAAAACACCAAGTCAGGCAGCAAGAGAGGAAAAGAGAAGCAACATGTCAAGACACAAAATACAATTTTAAGCACAGCAGTGATAAGTCTTTCCCTATCAGAATTATTTACTTGGTTTATTTTTTGTGGTGTTAGGGATTGAACATACGAGGCAAGTGCTCTACCTCTTAGCTACACCCTTGTCCCAGTAATTACACTAAATGCAAATGGATTGAGCTCCCCAATCAGAAAGGTGTAGACTGGCCCAATAGATTAGAAAAAATAAATAAAAATAAGATCCAACTGTGTTATCTATGAGAAACTCACTCTAGACATAAAAACATACATAGACTAGGAGCGAAATGATGGGGAAAGGTACTCCACGCCAATGGAAACCCAGAGAGCGAGACGGCCATACTTGTACAAGATGAAGTGGATTTTAAGTCAGAAACTGTCGTAGAGATAAGGACTTTCCATAAGAGTCAATTTATCAGGAAGAGGTAAAAATTCCAAGTACATGTGTCCCTACCAGCAGAACCTCCAGATACATACAGCAAACATGGACAGAATGGAAGGAGAAATACTAAGACCACAGTCGATTCCACCAGCAATGGAAGAGTGCCTTTTTCCCCACGTCCACTCCAAGGTCTGTTATTGTTTGTGTTCTTGATAATCGCCATTCTAATTGGAGGAAGATGAAATCTTAGAGTTGTTTTCATTTGCATTTCTTTAATTACTAGCAATGTTGAACTTTTTCATTTATTTATTGATCACCTGTTCATCCTCTTCTGTGAAGTGTCTGTCCAGTTCCTTGGCCCATTTATTGATTGGGTTCTTTGTATTTTTGGTTTAAAGCTTTGTAAGTTCTTTACAAATTTTGGAGATTACTGCTCTATCTGAAGTGCATGTGGAAAGATTTTCTCCCACTCTGGAGGCTCTCTCTTCACATTATTGGTTGTATCCTTTGCTGAGAAAAAGCTTTTTAGTTTGAATCCATCCCATTTATTGATTCTTGCTTTGATTCCAATGCCTTGCTTTCAACAACACACAGATCAACCAGACGAACAAGGAGACAGAGCAACACCCGGGACCCACCGCCCTCACAGGCATGGAAGACTTCACCTCACCACAGCACACACTCCTCTCGAGCACATGGAATGTTCTCCCATAGAGCCATGTGAGACCACAAATTACTCTTAACAAGTTCAAGAAGAATGAAATCACATCAATTATGCTTCCAACCACAATGAAAGAAACTAGAAATCAATAGCAAATGGAAAACTGGAAAATTAACAATATGTGGAAGTTAAACAACACACCCTTGAACAACCTCCGGGGTTAAAGAAGAAATACAAGGGGAAATTTTTTTAAATCTTGATGCAAGTGAAACAGAACAACATACCAAAACTTACCAGCTGCCGCAAAAGTAACACCAAGAGGGAAACTGAGGGGTAGGCTCCTACATTTAAAATAAGAAGAAAGATTTCAGATCAACAAACTAAGTTCACACTTCAGGGAATGAGGAGGAAATGAGAAGGAAATGAGGAGGAATCTATATCCAAAGTGGGGACAGATTGCAGAAGGAAGGAAATAAAAAGGATTCGAGTAGAAATAAAGAATTAGAAAAAGATTCGTGAAAGTAAGAGTTGATTTTTCTTAAGAGACTAACAAAATCAACAAATCATGAGCCTATGAAAAAAGGGAGGAGATTCAAATTAAAAAATCATAAATGAAAGAGGAGACATTACAACCAAGGTCACAGACATGAAAAGGGTCCTAAGACGTTACTAGGAACAATTACGTCCAAGAAGTTGGACAGCCTAGAGGAAACAGAGAAAGTACTAGAAATAGACAACATATTTATGCTGTCTTTGGTTTCCGAGTGAGTGTGACCCAAATGTAGGGTGCCCTGGAGTCAGCAAAGGAGTTCATTGAAAATTTACGAACCAGGGCCTTCCTCTCGCACTTTCCACTCCAACATTGCCTTGGTCAGGGTTCTCTCGAGGAAGGGAACTGATAGAATATATATATGCACATAATTATGACATGTATATGTATGCTTATGCATCTACACATAGTACATTGTGTGTGCGTTCAAATATGAAGAGGGATCTATGAGATTGGCTTAAGCCATCAGAGGCCACAGAGTTCCACAATGCCGTCTACCAACTGGAGAGCCTGGGAATCCAGTGGCTGCTCAATCCAAGAAGCTGGAGCCTCAGAACAAGAGCGACCAATGATGCAGCCCCAGCTCAAGACTGAAAGAAAACCTGGGAGTTCCCTGGACAGCTGCTAGTGTGAGTCCACACTGAAGGGCTGAGGAGGCTTGTGTCTCAAGTTCATGGGCAATGGCAGCAGCAAAGGACACACCTGCTCAAGGAGAATCCAGTTTGCACTGGAGCTGACTAGCTTCCACCTTTATCCCCAGCCTATGGGACAGTGATATCCACACTCGGGGCAAGTCTGCCCTCTCAGTTTGGAGTTCCATGTGGAGATCGACTCTAGAGACACCCTCAGGGACACCCCCATTATTTTAATGGACAAGAAATTCTTAAACTATAAACCATTCATTCTCCACCAGAGGTAATTTTGCCCCACAGGAGACATTTGACAATGTCCAGAGATAGTTCTGGTTGTCACCAATGCTGGGGTGGTGTTCCTCTTGGTATGCGTTGGTAGAAACCAGGGATATAGCCAGACATCTCAGTGTGCTGAAGAGCCCCCACGACCAAAAGCTACCCAGCCCCAAGTGTCAATGGTGACGAGGTGGAGAAACCAAGAGTTTCCTAAGGCTGCCGTGACAAAGTGCCACTCATTGGGGACCTCTAAACAACAAAATGCATTCTCTGCAATTCTCAAGACCAGAAATCCAAGGTCACAGAGCCTGCAGGGTGGGGCTTCCTCTGAAGGCGGGAGGGGATGGTCTGTTCCTGACTTTTCCTTGGTTCCTGCTATAGCCGCACCTTTGACTGGCTTGCGGCGACATCACCCCAACTTTTGCCTCTCCTCGCAGCTTTCTCTTTGTGCATCTGTCTCTCCTCCCCTTCTTGTAAGGACACGCATCATACTGAAGGACCCACCCTTCTCCAGTAAGATCTCACTGTGACTTACATCTCCACTACATGTTGAAAGACCCTAATTCCAAATAAGACCATATTGGCAGCTATGAAATTTTGGAAATGCAGTGTATCTTTTTTGGTGGGCCATAAGTCAACCCACAACAGAAACAATACCCTAAACTAAGTTATTTGCATGTCTTCTTATCCATGTCCTGGGTAGCAGACGTGGGGGGGCGGGGAACGAAGAATGAACACAAGGAACTTAAATCAGAGTGAGCTGCGGAGGGACCTACCTGGCATCTTCCACTGGTCGATTCCTTTTTTTTTTTCTAATTTTATTTTAATTGTTCTAATTCGTTGGTCAATTCCTTTCTTTTTTCCTTTCCACTCCAGACCTGATCAACTAACCCCATAGACTAAATTCATCTTTAAAAAAAAAAAAACTTGAGCCAAATATACTAGGACACAAAAGAACAATGGCACCTTGGAGAGCTAGATTTGTTTTCTGGGGTTAAAAAAAAAAAAGTTGCATATCAGCCAACAACAAAAGTGATCTGTGAAATTGCTGGAAAAATCCAAAGGAGAGTCGGTTGTGATGCTTCAACCAGGAAATCATCTTTGCAACACCGGGAACCAGACTGGAGTCAGTTAGTATCCTGCAGGACCTGTGCCACCTTTGACCCCTGCTGGATGTGGCCTCATTACATGGACTTTCTCTGTGGCTGCAGGAGGCCTGCCCAGCCTGTAATGTCCTATCCTCAGACAAAAATGCTGACCCAACCAGATCTTTGTTTCTCACATTTTAAGTGGATTTCGGTTACATTAATAGGAGTTTGGGGACTCAAATACATTTCAAAAACCATCGAAGTGATCCTGACACAATAAAAGCTTGCTTTAATTCAGGCCATGGGCTTCACCCTGAGTTATTTATTAAGTTAGTGAGTTATTCAAGCCCTTCTGCACACCAACCTTTTTATTTCCCTTTGTGTCCCAAAGCAGAGGGAGGGATATTAGTTTCCTCTGGCTGCTGCAACAAATTACCACAAACTTAGTGACTTGAAGCAACACAAATATATTATCATACAGCCCTGGAGTCAGAAGTCCTAAATCAGTCTCACGGGGCTCAATTCAAGGTGTGAGCGGGCCTGGTTTCCTGTGGAGATGTTAGAACCAGCCCCGAGGAGAATCTAGAGAACAGAAACACTCATCACTCAGGAATATTGAAACAGATGTGCAAATAGGTGTGCATTTCTACCCTTAGCCACTGTGACAAATCACTACGAGTTCGGTGGCTCCGGACACTCAGCGGCTGATTATCTTACAGCTGTGGGGGTGGGAAGTTCCAAAGCCAGGGATGGGCAGGGCAGCATCCTCCCCAGGGCTCCAGGGGAAATCTGTCTTGGCCTTTTGCAACTTCTCCAGGTTGCCCACCTCCCTGGTTCTTGGCTCCTATCTCTACCTTCACATCCTGCCAGTCAACATCTCCAAGTGTCTCTGTCCCTCCTGCTCCTCCTTCTCCCTACTTCAGTCTTCCATCACTCTCCCTCTCTAACTCCGACTCTCCTGCCTCCCTCTTTGACTTACAAGGACTCTCTTGATGACCTTGGGCCCACCTGGGTGATCCAGGATGACCTCCCCATCCCAAGATGCTTGACCACGGGTGCCTGCTGCCTTTGCCTTATAAGACACCGTCTTCATCGGTTCCTGGACGTAGGACCTGGACATCTTTGACAGGGAGGGATTTATTCTGAGAATCACAGAGAGAAAGTGGGAAATAGGAAACCAGCATGCCCCTAACAAGCGTCAGAGGAGGAGGTGAGTGTGGGTCTCCACTGACGCTTCCTCCCGGTCAGACCCCTGGCAGCTTACCCCCCGCCCCCCGCAGCTCACCATCACAGAGCCCAGATCTTGGGGTTCCATTTATACACCTTCCCCAGGGGAAACCCTTTTTCATTGTTTCAATTATTTTCTTGGTTCCTTTTAATCTTATTTTTCAATTTAAAATACAAATAACTTGCCCCTTTTTCTCTGGGAATACAGTTCTATGACTTACCATGCGGGAAGAGAGTCTGGGCCACCACCACCACAATCAGGACATCATCCCAGGAAGCTCCCTCAGACTACCCTCCCACACCCTGCGTGGGGCAACCTTCCATCTGTTCTCTGTCACTGTGGTCTAGTCATTTTGAGAATGTCGATATGAAACCTCTCCAAGTCAGATTCTGAAGGCACAGGTCTTAGGCTGGGTTTCCTAGAAGCAGAGCCTGAAGTGGGAGCGACTTGCTGAGGGAGGGCTGTCAATCAGTGTGTCAAGGAGTGAAGACAGCCAGATGGTGCAGGAGTGAAAGGCTGGGTGAGGCTGTGGCTTTGGCCAGACTCTGGCTGCAGCTGAGGCCCAGGAGCTGCAGAACGCAAATTGGCCAGTCATTCCTGCCCCCAGGGAGTCGTGCACCTGGGGGTAGCATAGGTTTTGACTGATGCCAGGTGGCTAGGGAGGGTCCCTTCCAAAAGGCAGGATGCAGCAGGGACCTAGTATCTGGGGGACGAAGCTCTAGCCTGTCCAGAGGACTTGGGGAGGCTCCAGCAGGCAGGCAGAGGTCCAGCTCAAACTCCAGCAAGCACACACTGCTGCCCACCTCCAGGGTTAGATTCAGCAGGTGGGGAGCGAACATGTCTGTTCTTTGGATTCTCTTTTGCTCTGGTCCTAACACCCTACGAGTTCTTATTATTGAGCTTAATCAAATCCTTATGTATGTTCACTTTTTATCTGAAGTTAATGATTTTACCTTTTTTTTTTTTTTTATTAGATTTTGACACTGGAAAGCAGAGAAACAAGTGGCACAGGAAGCAGCAGACCCAACCAAGCTGAATCCCAAGCTGCCAGTGAGAAAAGCCAACCTGCAGCACCCTGGAAATGTCCGGAATGACGGGCCCCAGAGAACTCTGCAAGTAAAGGTGAAAGTGAGGCAAGAAAGTTTGAACAATCTGAAAAGAGTTAGATGCCAGATTTCCGCCCTCTTCTGCCTTTTGGACACCCAGCCCTGCCCTGCCCTGCCCAGTGCCTGCACTTTGTCCTTTGGAGAGGAGAAGAGAGAGAGTCTCCAGACGGTGTCGCAGGTTGAGGGTCTCGGATGGGGAAAGTTACAAAGGCTGAAATCCCCCATTTCCTCCCCTGCTGTAGGGTTTGGATGTGGAGCGTCCCTCAAAAGCTCACATGTGAGACACTGCAAGCAGGTTCAGAGGAGTAATGGTTGGGTTGTGAGAGTTTTAACCCAATCAGTGAATTAATCCCCTGATAGGGATTAACTGAGTGATAACTGAAGGCTGGTAGTGCATGTGGCTGGAGGAGGTGGGTTCCTGGAGGCCTGACTCTGGGGAAGATATTTTGTATCTGATGAGTGGAGTCTCTCTCTCTCTCTCTCTCTCTCTCTCTCTCTCTCTTCCTCCTTCCCTCCCTCCCTCCTTCCTGATCATCATGTTAGCTGCTTCCCTCCACCACACCACCACACTTTTCAGCTATGATGTTCTGCCTCACCTTGACCCCCGAGGAATGGAGCCTGCTGTCTGTGGATTGAGGCCCCTAAAGCTGAGAGCCTCCAAATAAACTTTTCCTCCTCTGTGATTGTTCTGGTCAGATCTGAAATAGCTAGCTAAAACACCTACCATGTTCCAAGGGAACCTTCAGGAAGGACTGGATCCTCCACGTAGGTGAGTGGACAAGTGTTCTCCAGGAGGTCTGCCCAGTGTAGAAAAGGGAAAAGGAAATATACACACATCTGGGGTGGCTGGGACACAGCCAGTCAGGCCAGTCTCCACTGGTGCCCAGGCTTGACACAAAACGCACCCCTCTGTGATCTCAGAGCTGTCAATCAGCCTTTCATACCTCTGCCTGGAGACTGGACAGTCAACAGGCATGAGACCTTTAAGAAAAACTAAGAGGCCAAGACACAAGGCAGGTCCCAGGGTGGAAACTAAACCCAGGCAGGAGAAAGAAACCCCCTACCCGCAAACAGTAACAACCTCAGACAGATAAAACTGTCCTCCCTCCCCACAAAATAGGAATGAGACCCTAATTTCTAAAACTGCAGATAGCAGAAGAGTTCTGGAAATTAAAGATATGAGAGCTGAAGTGAAAAACTAGAACTCTTGAAAGGTACAGTTTAGGAAGCTTTCCATAAAGTAAGCGAAAAAACCACGACGTGAAAACTAGAGAGAAATAAATGATCAACTGAAAAGTGAGAAGACCACCATGGGACGATCGGATTCCAAACACCAAGAGATTGAGAAGGAGCACAGAGAAGCCATTGGTGAAGAAGAAACTCAGCAACGCCCCTGAATCAAAGGACGTGAGCAGGCAGGGCTCCTCTGAGCGCCCCATGAAATGGGGAAATAGATCCAACCAATAACATCACCGTTAAACTTCAGATTCCTAAGGGATCTGTAGCCAAAACTGCAAAGAACAGAGTGATCTGAACAGCATCGAGCTAACACCAGCAACATGAGGGACTCATCATCAGTGGAACCACATCTGAGGGACAGTCACAGGCAGTTCTCACTATTCACTGGGTTCAGCATTTGTGAATTTGCCTATCCACTAAAATTTATTTATCGCCAGGCATGGTGGTGGATACCCATAATCCCAGCAGCTCAGGAGGCTGAGGCAGGAGGATCATGAGTTCAAAGGCAGCCTCAGCCACTTAGTGAGGCCCTAATCAACTTAGTGAGACCCTGTCTCTAAATAAAATATTTTAAAAAATGACTGGGGATGTGGCTCAGTGGTTGAATACCCCTGGGTTCAATGTCCAGTACCAAAAAAAGAAAATATATATATATATATGTATATATGTGTATATATACACATATAATGTATAGATGTATATATATATGTGTGTATATATAGAGAGAGAGAGATAGATAGATGTCTTTAAATAGATGCACACAAAAAGCTAAGTTCTATATTGATCATTTGATGAAAATGTGGCTAGGGTGCACGGACCCTAATTCTGTATTTTCCCCAGTTCAGTATTTATTAACTCGGTGTTCATGATGACTTTTAGAACATGAGAATCAACTATGCATCTAACCGAGATGTTTTGGGTTGTGTTTTTAATCTATAAGAACTTTTTTCTTTGAAGGGATAGTCCTGAGTTTTAACACAGGTGCGGGTTGCATAACCTCCCCTCCAATCAGGATATAGAACATTCCATTGCCCCCCAAATCCCCTCCAGCTGTCCCTTTGCAGTCAAGCCCTGCTTCACCTCAAACCTGGCAACCGCTGACCTGTTCTCTGTCACTGTCATTCTGGGGTCTAGAGAATGTCATATAAATGCATAGAGTATGCAACCTTTGGAAACTGGCTCTTTTCATCAATATAATGTCTTTGAGTTTCATCCAAGTTTGGACATAGCCCATTTCTTTCTAAATGCAAATGATCAATAAAGTATGAGGATATACATGTGACATCTTAAAACATGCTTCAAGTGTGCTTTATCACAGGAGTCTGCTACATCAGGAAGGGAATAACCCAAGAAGGGGAAGACACAAGGTAATAAAACCAGGCACCCTACATGAGGCAGAAACATAAGAAAACCCAGAATGACAAGGAAGATGGCCTCGGGGACAGTCGCTGCTCAGCTGCCCCTATCCAGACTGAAGCATCTTCTTCAGCTGATATGAAATCAGTGGAGATGGCTGCATCTGAATACATTGAGAGAAGATTTACACAACCAGTGGTGAATAATTCAGATGTGTTCATACATAGAAAAATAAGCAAGCAAACAAAAGGAAGTATTTTTAATGCTAATGAAAACAAAAAGTGGTGCAGAAAAGTAATCAGAATACACCAGAGCTCAGCCCTGGATAGTGTTTACATAATGTAAACATTGAGTATTTGCTCAGACATCATTACCCTGCGATTCACTTGTAGCAGGAGAAACAGTTAAGAAGACCTCTCATTTCCATAACAAGCCTTGTAGATGAATTCTTGAACTGTGTGCCCTTATAATGTAAACAAAAATTGAAATCAAATTTAAAATTTTAACATGAAGTATTTTTTTCTAACTCTATTTTTATAATATATAAATAAATATATATTAAATATGTATTTTTATTTTCTAACTCTACTTTTTTTCTAAGAAAGACATGAAGAATCATTTCTGATGGTATCATGCCTGAAGTCATCTCTGAGTTTAGAACCATACATTCCCTTCTTGATAAGAAGCCAGTCACATTTAGGTTCCTCTCCTTAGCAACCAAAAGAATCCTGACAGATACAGGGAGTGTGGACCCTCCGTACTAAAAAGCAGTATCAGTCCTCTCTGAGGTCCTCCACTGAACTACACTCCATGCTGCATCCATTGCTCTATTGAACAGTATGGAACTGCAAGGGCTGAGGGGTCAAAGGGGCTCCACCAGCTGCCTGTCCATTTCAGCAGACTCTCTGCTAGGGACAGGGACCAAGAGGCAGTAGGGCTGCTGGAGGGTTTGGGCTCTCCCTGTCCATGGAACATGGCCCCAAACCAACACGGCATGGATTGGGGGTCTGGCCAGAATTCCTGGTATTTGTCCCAGTTTCCATCTTCACATAATCCCAAGTGTTTCTGTGCTTTCTCATCTAGTCCTTTGAATAACTGCAAGCTTCAGGAAATTCACCTAACCATGCCCCTACCCTACCACAGAGAGTTTCATCATCATTGTGAAATATATGATATTCCATCTACAAGTCAGATTGGACTTGCAAACCATCCACAATTATCATAAGAAATTTCACTATTTGTCAAAGAAAGAAAAGGAAATGTTGCTCATAGAGCACTTACATGAAATGTTAGTGTTGAGAATTTCTGAAAGTTTGTCTTAATATTTTTATATAGCCTCCCTGTACCAACATGCTTTTCATGAATAGTGTTTATCAAATGTGAGAAGATCATCAATTTTAAAAAGCCTAAACAGGAAATGCCTATAGCTACTTTAATTATAAAATCTGATACAAAGAAATTTGCATCCATGGAAGACAGCTCAAGTTTCTCATGTAAAAATCTGGCATTTTGTGCCTATATCATCATTTTCCCTAGTGTGCTGTACGATCGTTATCATTTTATCATTTGCCCCATTGTGGAAAATGTTGGGGAGAACCAGCGTAAATCTTAAGGACATCTTTCATGCTATTCAATGAGAGTCAGGAGGCAGACAATGGCAACTTGGCTCAATAGCTCAGCATTATCAGCAAGAACCCAGGTTCTCTTCATCCTTGCTCTAGACCCACATAGGCATCCCTGCTTCCTCCCCAAACTTGCCACAAGGGTCCACAAGATGGCGGCTGCAGCCCTGAAACCATCCACTCATTCAAAGGCCAGGGCAGAGAGGATGGAGCGAAAGAAGGTAGAACAGGACTTTCTTCTCACATGCCTCTTTCTTTCCAGGAAGGAAATTTTCTTCTCAGAACCTCCAAGAGATTTCCTCTAAGTCTCATTAAACAGAAGTTGGTCACATGATCTTCCACTGGTAGAATAATCCCTGACAAAAGAAAATGAGATTTTCCTGTATAGACTGAGACTGGGCACAGCCCCAGGAAAAATTAGTCTTGGCCAATGTAACCAGTCTAGGGCCCTCAGTAACCAGGCCTGTCCAGCTACTGGAAAGATGGAGGGCATTGGTGTCTTCAGGCATCCTGAGAAAAGCTCTCTTGTATCCAAAGGTGTCTTCACTGAATCAGGACAAGTCAACTGGGAAGATACACTGTGGTAAGCACTAGAACGCAGCCACACCTGGGCATCTAGGGAGGGGATCCTAAACCAACCTAGGAGATCCCGAAAGAGGTCTTCCTAAGGGAGTTCTGGAGCTCAAATAGAAAAAGTAGAAGTGATCCTGGGAGATCAGGTAGGAAACAGAGTTTCATATACGAAACAAGGACAGAATGTACATGGAACAGAAGCTGAGAGGAGCGTCAAGGAATTCAATCTGGTAGGAGGTATCTGCCATGCCTGGATCACATCACCACCTTTGAGACCCCTGGGATGGAGGACTGCAATAAACATGGAATATGGGGGGACCAATCCTCACAGGAAGACTGGGGGAAGAAAGTAATCCTGTCCATTAAGGTTAGCTAAGTAAAAGCTTACATTCACAGATCTCCTCCTGAAATATCATCTGAGCATGAGAGCCCTTTCTATGACAGAGACAACCATCAGAACCAGCTGAACCTCAAAATTCGCCCCACCCCACTATTGAGTTGTTGCTGCTAAGCTTCCATCTAGGGGCCACGTTTCTCTGTCCTGCCCCCTTGCATTCTGCAGGACCTTGTGACTGGATTCTGCCAGGGACAGGAAGCAAATGCAGGAAGCCAGGGGTCTTCTCAGGTCCAACCTGGGGGAAAGGCAGAGGCACAGGTGACAGGGTTCCAGGCCCTTGTGAGAGAACCTCCTGCTGATGGAAAATCAGATCTCAGACTGCTGAGAATGAGAAAGAAGATTCTAGACTCTCAGCCCCCCTCTTTGGATACTTTTGATTTTAATAACCAGCTTGACTTTGACTAAAATGCTTCTCAGGATGTTTTACTGAAAACTGGGATTATTAAAACAATTGCAATAGGGACACCTTCAGAATGGACTGTGAATTTGGATGGCTAAAGAGCCTCTACGAGTAAATCACCAAGATTTGACCCAGCAATCCTACTTTAAGAAATTAGTATGCAGATACACTCTCATGTACAAATATAGATACAGATATAAATCTAGATATCAATTGCACCCACATTTGTAATAAAAAAAAAACTAGAAACAAACTAAGTGTTCCCTCATGGGGTTGCTTTAGTAAACATTGGTATATGTTTTATATACGGCAGAAAGATGGACTCTTCCTAAATCCAGAGGCAAATCTACATGCACTTGTAAGAAATATTTTCCAAGATACATTATTGTGCAAGAAAGCAGGGTGTGGAATGCTGATTGCATCCCAGTGAAGTGCTTAAGAAGAAAGGAAGAATATGATCTGCCATTTTGTATGGGTAAGAAAGTTTTTAGAGAACACCCAGGGAACTGGTAGCAGTGTTTGTTTCCTGAACGGGAAAGAGGGTGCTGGGAAGGTTGAGGAGGCACCCACTCTTCACTGCACACCCTTTGTATCATTTGGGTGTTTCTGTGTTTATGAACTAATAATATAAAAGAAAAAATCAGGCCTGTGCATGCTGGTTCATTGGAAGTTAAATGAGTGAGGATAATATTAAATCACAGGTGTGCCACTCAGTGAGGAGCCAGGCCAGACTCCAAGCCAACTCTCATCAAAATAATTAGTTGTGTACTCTCCACTTATTGCCCGACAGGTTCAGTCTTGATCATATCCCATGACAGAAGGTTTAGTGCGTATTCTTAGGTGTTTCTTTATCAACGTTGATGTTTATGTAAAGGATTGAACAGTTGCTAAACACTGTTAGTGAATCCATTTTGCAAAAGAAATGCTCCCTGGTCCCCTTCCAAGATTTCACATCAGGATTCAATAAAGTCAAGAGGAGCCCACTAGTCACCCGAGGTGTGGTCCCCACACTCTGCATGCCTGGACCACAGCACATCTGGGTGGTGTCCATGCCTGTGTGGCCTCAACAATTTCCCTCAGAGAGTCTGAGGTGCTCTTCAGGTAAGAAACACCTACAGAGGGGTCAGGAAAGCAAGAACAAAATTATACACTCCATACAACTAGATCCAACTGTGTCTGTCAGGGTCCAAACGAGTAAAAGAAGCAACTTTGCAGATTTTGCAAATATAACACAGAGAACTTGATACCTGGGTGGTAAAAGCTGAGAAGCCAAGTGGGATGGTTAGAACACATGAAGTCCACTGCCTTCTCTCCCCCTGGGGCGGGGTGGGGGAACAAAAGGAAGGGTGATGTTTTCAGACACAGACACCAGGGACCGGTCACTGGCAGAAAATGAGGCCATTAGACCCATTCTGTGGGACCTGGGGTTATGGAGGAGACAGAACCCCTGCCACTAAAATCCCGAGGGATAGGCTGGGAATACTCTGGCTTCTTCCTTCCATCCATTAACCAGACCTAACAGGAAGCTAGACGTCCCAGAAGCCTGGAAAGCAGAGACAAGGTCAGGCTTCCCAACGTGTCCAGCTGAGCAGAGGGCCAACAAGCTCGGACCCCTCAGCCTTGATTATCATCGACACCTGATACGTTTTGAGTAGAGAGCCTGTTGACACCAGTATTTTTGCAAATGCAAAACCGGAGTAAGTCATTATTGCTAACCTTTTTCCAAAAAATAAGGGAAGTCTAAAAATACCAGTTATCACTGAAGTTAAATGGAATCTATAATTTTTCTGTATTCTGATAGCATGTTATATTTTTGTCTATGTTTTTACTAAAAAGGGAAACACTTTCCTGAACAAAGATTTCCTTTTTTTAGTATCTCCCAAAGCCACCTTGGCCCTCTTTAGTCACTTGGTCATCCATCCATCCATCCCTGCCTTTCTGCATACCAGGCAATGTTATAGATGCTGGTAACACAAGGAAGAAAACAAGAAAGAGTTCCTGCCCAGAGAACTTTAATGTTAGTGAACAATCAATGATTGTGCAGGAAAGCACATCTGTTAAAGTGTTTATAGTGGGGAAATACTGGTCCTTTGATAAACTATTTTATTAAAAGGATATCTTTGCTCACAACACTTAAAATAATTAATTCAGGCACTACCCACATTATTTTTGTTATTGAAAACATTGCCAGGAAACAAAAAGTGGTGTATTCTCTTAATAATTTAAGAAAACATCTGGAAGTCTCCTGCCAGACATTATTTAAGCAAGGAAATAATTCTAATAGATTGGCCACCTTAGATACTGCAAGAAAGGCTCTGTGGAGAGTCCCAGGAAAGAACAGCTTTAGATAAGAGAAGGCGGCATTGCCTTTGACTCCGCCCCAAGCAGTGGCTCTGTTCAGGAAGACCCAGGCTTGGCCAAGCAGTAGCAAGGAGGAGGCAGAGCTGCCTGAGCTATGCAGGGGAGAGAGGTAAGATTCACAGTGGGACTGGTGGGCAACCACCAGTGACATCCAGCTCCTGCTGACCTCAGGGATCTCACCCCTACCAGTCCCTGGGGCTGGAAATGCCTCGCCCCACCCTCACCTGCCTCCTCCCCAGCTCTTCATGCAGTCACGGCCTGCTCGGGAGGTCTTCCTCCACCAGCCGCAGCTCTATGCAGTCCTATTTTATGGTCTTCGGAGATTTTATCACGATCAAGAAATGGCACTGCTGATGGATTACAGTCACGTGTTGCTGGTTGGATTCCAGTCACATGTTGCTTCAGGACACAGATGTGTCCTGTAAAGGACTTGATTAGGCAATTTTGTCATTGTGACTGTCACAGAGTATACTCAAACACTTAGGTGGTAGAGGTCAACCAGGGGATGCAGCCTACCAGGACAAATGGGACCACACACAACATGGCAGACGGTTCTACAGTAAAAGTCATCTAACAAGTACACTCTAAAATGACGGTAAAAAGTCTAAGAAATATGCAAACCGTTATCAAGTATTAGATACTGTACATAACTGTATGTGTGCGGCTGGGCCGTAGCTCAGCGGGAGAGTGCCTGCCTAGCATGTGCGAGACCCTGGCTTGATCCCCAGCACTGAAAAGAAAACCAAATTTCATAATTGTATGTGCATGTGTGTTATTTACACCAGACACGTGAGGATGAGCAGTTTGGAGGTCACTGGGTAATAGGAATTTTTCAGCCTCCTTATTCTCTTATGGGACCATGTCATAGAGATGGTCTGTCATTGACCAAAATGCTGCATGACTGGACTTCAGTTGAGCGCGCCCTGACTTCTAGAAAGCTCCATTAGTGCAGGCAGCGCCTGTGTGTGGAGGGCTGACGTGCCTCCGGGCCTCGCACAGGGCTTGGCACACTGTGAACACATGAATAAATCATCACTGGAGAGACAAGCAAACTCTTAATGGAAGCATCAGGGGAAATTCCAGTAGTGACACAAGACGTATTTATTGAGGGCCTACTATGTATCAAGCAGGAGGCCAAGTCAGTCATCCAGGTACGTCAAGCAGAGAGGTTTTTCGTTTTTTGGTTTTTTTAATTCTTACTTCATAGGAACTTATTAAAAGAAAAGGAGTGGAGGAAAGACATCAGTTTGACTGTCTGTAGACATGGGAAGACGGAGATACTAAGACTCACACTATGTGACAAGTGATAAGTTCTAAGAAGAAGTAGACAGCCGGGACCAGCGCCGGGAGGAGGGGGCGGACTGCTGGACTAGCAGGGGCCAGACAAGCAGAACTTCCTGAGACTGCGACAGGGACCAGGACTGGCAGGGGTGAGGAGGTGGCAGGTGGCTGCAGAGCCAAGAGAAAGCACATACGCGGGGCTGGGGAGCCTGTCATAACGTCAGCAGGGAGAAAATGCGCTGGGGAGAGTCGTGAGAGAGGTCAGGTGAGTGCGGACACCTCGGAGAGCGCAGTGTCCTCAGGTGGACACCGCCCCACACCGGGGACCGCACTGGGAACTTAGACATGCTCGTTCTCGGGCTGCCCTCAGACCTACTGAATCAGAAACGCTTTGGAGGGGCAAGCCCTCCAGGCGACTGTGATGGGCGACAAAGTTGGAAGGCCCTGGAGTAGGGGATCTTCAGCGTTAGCACCCGAGTTACCAGTCCTCTTGTCGTCCACTTCGTCGCGGTCCTCTTGATTCCACCAGCCGGGCGGGGGACCCACCCAGAGCCCTGATGATCTGCCCAGCGCCACCGCTCTGCCAGGGTTCCTGCGGGCCCGCCACCCCGCGCCCCCATCCCATCTGCAGCGCAGCGGTCTCCCTCCAGCCACCCGGGCATTCGGGACAGCGCCGCCGCACCGGGGCTCAGGGGCCAGACGCCCCGGGCAGCAGGTGCAAAGGCGCCCGGAGCTGCCGAGGGCGGTGGCGTCTGGCGAGAACCGCAGCGGTGCGACCCATCCTCCGGCGGCCACCTGCCCAGCCGGACGCGCGCAGCCACCAGAAGCCCCGGGTGTCCGCGGCCCGGGCTCGGATGAGCCGCCGCTTCCCCGGGGAGCGCTGATGCAGAGCCAGGCCGGGGCGGCCGGCCGGGCCAGCGCCCTCTAGGCAGCGGAAGTGGAGCTTGCTTTACATCCGTCCTCCCCGCCTCGCAGAGTTGGGAGAAGGAAGGCTGGGGGGTGTGGAGAAATAGAGGAAAAGTCCGTGCACCATGTAGAGCAGCGCCCCCGCCCTGGCACCGCGGCCGGCCCGGACCTCCCCGCCCGCGGCCATGAACGCGAGCGGCGAGGGCGACAGCTTCCCCGGCTCCGTGCAAAGTAAGTGCTTTTCCGGGCGCAGTGCGCGCTCCAGGGCCCAGTGCGCGCTCCAGGGCCCGGGCCCAAGCACGTCTGCGACGCAGCCACCAGGCCCGGGGCCCCGAAATCGGGGTGACGGCTGCGAGCCGCGTCCCGGGGAGCGGGCGGGCGCGGTGCAGGGGGCGCCCCAGGGGGCTCGGGGTGGGGGCGCGCCGGCGCCCGCGCCAGACTCGGGGAGCCCTCCGGCGCGGCGAGACCCCGGGCAGGGAGCGTGGGGGAGGGAGGGCTTGCGGCGGAGACAATCGCACCTCTGGGGCATTCCCGCCCCGCCTGGCGGAGTTTGGGGCTGGGGGGAGGAAGCGGGAAACCCGGGTAACCAGGGCAACCCTGATGGGGAAACTTCTGCCTCGGTGGCTCCAATTTGGATTCCGGGAATTGGAGAATCTCACGAGGTCTTGCCGGCGCATTGCAAAGCCTTTCCACGTTAAAGGTGGGGATTTGAATGGGAAACGGGCCGTGGTCGCTCTTTCAGAGTCTGGGGTTCCTCTGTATTATCCTGATGAGGACGTCCACCTTTTTCAAGTCTCCGGTATCGCCCGGTGCTTTGTTTCCCAAAGTGTGGTCCGGGGGCTGAGCTCAAACCAACCACCTGGGAGCGAGAGTGCGTATTTAAAACGAGCTTTCTGCGCCCCACCCAGCTGATCTCGGGGTGGTGCCAGTGATCTGCGGTCCTTACCAGCTGTCTGGGTGATTCTGAAGCACAGGAAGTTTGAGAACCCTGGCGCAAGGGGTTTGCAGACACCTGGCACGTAGTAAGTGCTCAACGTGCTAGCGTTACTGTTGACACTTTTGGAGACATTGACTCTCAAACTTAGCTGGGTATTCCCTGCATAATTTATGAAAAGCACAGATTTCTCTGAACCCCAGCCCCTCACTCCCAGACCATTATAACTCAGCATTTCCTAGGTGGGGTTCAGTTATGTCCATGTTTGAAGAGTAATAACCCCACCGCGTAACATGCTTTGGGGGCGCGGGTGCAGGCGTTTTTTCAGCACCTTCTCATTTCATCTTCCCAAGAACCCTAGTTAAGTAGAAACCTTTCTTCTCTCCATTTTGCAGAGGAGAAAAGTCAAGTCACTTTGGTAAGTGACAGTGTCAAGATTCTAATGAGGGTCTAGTTCACTATTTGTGCACTTCCACATACCGGCACATTAGTATTAAAACTCCTTTATCCTGGGTACCAGCTCGGTTCCATCCTTAAGGAATCCTCAGTAGTGCAAGTCACTATTTCCCCATTCCTTGTTCACCTGTTAGCCCCATACAGGTGACTCAGTAGCTGCAGGGAGACTGTGGTTCCTTCCTTCCAGCCACTGATTTCAAAGGAGTTCAGTGCACAGGGCCCTCTGCAAGATGACTGATATCTCGGTGCTCAGCAGTGTCTCTCCGGGCTCAGCAGTGTCTCTCCGGGCTCAGCAGTGTCTCTCCTGAGCGAATCAACCAAATTGTATTTCTGCACAGAGACTTGTTGTCTTAGACATGGAGAAAAGTAGACATCTTGTGACTATCTTAAAACTTTTCAGAAAGTTATACTGCTTGGATACCAATCATCTATGCACAAAGGTAGTCTTGTAGTATGTAACTTGGGAAAAGCGAAAATAATGTAAATGCTTTTCTGTTGCAGAGATTTATTATAGTGCACATGTACCATAAAATAATGTGTTGCCATTAAATAATTATACCTGTTAGGAGATTTGTATGATTAAGCACCACGTTTATGGAATACCATGTGGGAGAACAATTAGTTCTATTGTACATCATAATTGTATGCAATTTTAAATTATAAAGAAAATAAATAGAAGAATATATATTTATAAATTTCATGGGAGGGACAAATGAAAAAAATATGCTTCTCTATGTTTCTTCCATATATCCTTTTATAAACGTGAGTTTTCTCATAATGCAAAGAATTTTTTGAATAAAAATTGAGATTCTCAGAGACATTAGTTATATTACCTTATTTAACAGATATTTAGGTAGTACTTTCAAATATAGTGCCATTATACTGTGAGAAGTGCTTTGCAAATATTAACACAGAATTAACTGTTGGTGTCATTACTGTAAAGAAGTAATGTCCCTATCAGGAATGGATTTGGCTACAAGTTACAGAAACTTGAATTTTACTGGCCTAACATTGAGTCTGGAATTAGTTGATTCTAGGATCAAATTAGGGGATCAGTGAAGTAAGGGCCAGAATCAGTAAGGAACTTAGGATTTTTCTCATGTTTACAAGATGGCTGCAGAAGCCCCAACTGTACATCTACATTGGAAGCCAAAAGAAGAGGGAGCCGCTCCAACTCTCTCTGCACTCTTTTTGTCATGAATGCTCACTTTTCCCCAGAAACTCTTCCAACAGTGTGCTGGAAGGACTCAGACATTTGTAGAGGACCAAGGTTATTTGGGCTAATGGTTCTTATGGCAGTGGTTCCTTGGATATGTGGGGGGATTGATTTTCAAAGTAACCTTTTAGTTGGGGTAGGAGGTATCTGCTGCTTCCTGCCAAGTGAAAGGCAGCCTTGCACATCAAAGAACTTTCTTGAAGAAAGGCGCCCCTGGCAACACTGCATCCTGAGCCGTCACTTGGATCTGGGTAACTGCTGCCCAGACAGCTGGAATTCTGTTTGCAAGAAAGAAGAAGGGTTTGGGGGTATTGGCCTGGCAACTAGGCTTGTCTGCCACCCTGTCCTTTTTCCTACCAGGAATCAGGTTTTGCGATGTAATTTGAAACTGTTTGGAATTAATCTGTGGCTTTCCCTTTGTCCCCTGGAGTTCCAGGCAGCACAACGGTGCTGGTTGAGCTGACTCCCGACATCCACATCTGCGGCATCTGCAAGCAGCAGTTTAACAACCTAGATGCCTTTGTAGCTCACAAGCAGAGTGGCTGTCAGCTGACCAGCGCGGCGGGAACGGCCCCCAGCACAGTCCAGTTTGTGTCGGAGGAAACAGTGCCCGCCACCCAGACTCAGACCACCACCAGAACCATCACTTCCGAGACCCAGACGATCACAGGTACAGCTGGGGGGCTCTGCGATAGGGGTGGCCTGGCCACATCCCAGACACCTTCCTGGAACTTGTTAAAAATCTCTTACTGGGGCCCAACCCCCAGGGTTGGAGATTCATTATTTTTAACAAGCTCCTCTGGGAAGCCAGCTGCCCAGCCAGGTTTGGGAGCTACTAGGTTAAAACAGTAAGTGCCAGCAGTTAGAAACGTCGTCACGTGTTAAGCAAGGCAGACAAAACACAGGTTTCAAAAACAAAACTATACACTAAGAAAAAAGTACTCACATTGCAGGAAATAGGTCGCCGTGAAATAAGTGGTTGTCTTCGACAGTGGGCGATCACGTATGAGCCCTGAGTTTGCGTTACTTGAATGCATTACTTTTTTTTTTTAAATATACAAACAGGCGTCAGTGTCTCCCCTTTCTTATGCTGCAGACTAGGAAAACGGAAAAGCCCATCCCTGCCCTCCATTGTGTCCAATCTACCAAAGCAAACTATAGACAGGTCAAAAATTTAAATATACAAAATGAAGCCATGCACAGGGGCAGAGGCCTATAATCCCAGCGGCTCAGGAGTGTGAGGCAGGAGGATCCCAAGTTCAAAGCCAGCCTCAGCAACTTAGCAAGGCCCTAAGCAACTCAATAAGACGCTATCTCAAAATAAAATATAAAAAAGGGCTGGGATATGGCTCAGTGGTTAAGTGCCCCTGGGTTCAATACCTGGTACCAAAATAAATAGCAAAACAAACCATGAAAGTACCAACATCAACATAACACAGAGGCACACACACACGTGTGCATGCCTGCACTAGACTCGTCTATCCAACCTGTCTTCAGAAACCAGACAGAAAAGTTTAAAACAAGCCATTTATGAGATACCTGCAGACAGTTCTGGGTTCTATAAAGAAATGGAGAATGTGTTCCTTAAAGACATTCAGATACAAATTGAAAAAATACATTAAGGTGCTTACCCAAGAAGGCAGGTTGTGGACCACCCCCGCCCCCCGCCTCCCTGTGGAGGCTAAGAGTCATAAATGTGATTGGAAATGAGGTTCCAGCTTTCCCAAAGTAGAAACAGTCTAAAGATGAACAAACAACTTGGGAAAAGATTTGTAGCCTGTGTGACTAGGAGCTTGCAGCCTTCATAAACAAAGAACTCCCCAAAACCAATAACCTCAGGAAAAGAACAAAGTAGATGAGTGAGTGAGGGGCATCAGAGACTGCACGGGAGATCACTGAGCAGAAGGGGCCAGCGCCCAAGTGACTGCAAGTGCTAATTAAAATAAAGCTTGGGAGGGGTTGCATCCTCTGGGAGGGTAAATTCATAAAACCTGGGCAATTTTGATATCTTTGGGATTTTAGATCTTAAGTCTCTCTGTTTTATGTACCTACACACATTGACTTATAATTCGACTTCTAGGTATTGGTCCTATACAAGGGTGTTCAGGTACAATACATACCTCTGAGGAAGTGCAGCCTTTGTCCGGATGTTGAGAGAGAGTTAGATGCATGATGTCAGGGTGGAGGTCACAGGGCTGTGTGACTTAGCCTAGGAAAGGGGAGCTAGGCGTGTGTTCAACATAAGAAGATTCTCAAGGTAAGAGCAAAAACATACTCAGCATTTGTATCATGTGGCGCTGTATTCAAGGGAAGCTTCTGGAACAGGGAAGAGACAGGTGCCATAAATGGGCTAGCAAGCCTGCCTGTGAGGCACTGGAGTGCCTCGGTGACCATGGTCACGGGGAATAAGTCACACAGGGCTCCTCTCCAAGCGCAGCAGCTCTTTGCATCCAGGTGGTTACATATTTCAATTTTTCAGAAAAGTTGAAAAATGTGAAATTTCTCAATTTTTAAAACTTTTTTGTCCAAACAGATTACATCCGAGGCTGAGCAAGGGGTCTGGGGATATAGCTCAGTTGGTAGAGTGTTCACCTTGCATGCACGAGGCCCTGGGTTCAATCCCCAGCACCACCACCATAAAACACAAGGCTGAGCGAGCCCCCAAGCTTATTCTCACTTTTTCCAAAAGAGGTCACCTGGAGCCAAGGAGGGGGAGCATTTAAAAGTAGGGGAACCAGCTTTCACCTGATGAGCAATATGTCGTGTGATGTTGAAAACTTTTGGCAATTAGCAATATTTTGTGAATCCAAAACAATGTTTCTGCTGAGTTTTTAAGACAGCAAAATTATCACCTCACAAACCTTCATTAAAGAAACTTGAGGTCTTCGCACCTTCTCCAGAGTTTCTTAATTCTCATTCTTCAGGAAGTGATCAAGGACATGTGAAGCTAGAAATCACCCTGGAGATGAGCCGGGTGCAAGCTTCTTATTTTACAGGTGGACACAGCAGACCTGCAGGAGGAAGAGACAGGGCCAGCCCCCGCCACAAACAGTCCCGGGACATGTGGACTTGTGTCCTTTCCCCTTTCTCTAGTGTTCTTGAAGCTAGTGCTTTTCCTGTCCTCAGAAGCTCAGTTCCAGTAATGCACAGGTGTGTGCAATGCACGTGAACCCAGTCTGCCACCCGATGGCCCTTCCTGTCCCCCTGATGGTCACTTCCTGTCCACTCACTGCCACCTGTAAGAAGAGGGGTGGGACGTGTCGGGCCATTGCAAGGCTTCTGTAATCATCCACATAAAGGGTCCGGTGACCACTCTCACTGATGCAGGCAATAAAGGGACGGTGCCGTCCACCCTGCATCTTCACCTGGCCCAGAGGCTCCTTCCTTGTGTCTGCTCATGTGCCCGCTGATTGAGCCAAGTCCTGCTGTCTTTTCCCTTTTACACTGAGGAGGTTCTCTGGGTTCGACTCCCCCAAGTTTGGGCTTCAGGGTTCCATTATCCAGCAGTTCCCAGCACTCCCTGTGGGCCGGGATCCCCAGGGAGCTTATTAAAGACACCAGCGCCTGGGCTCCATCTCCTGAATCAGAATCTCCCGAGCTGACGCTCACATATCTGTATTCTTAACAAGCCCCTGGGGAGCCAGGCCTCAGCCAGGCTGCAGGGTCCCTCACTGCCCAAGGCCACACTCTGACCCCTGCACGGCCATTCCTACCCCTTCCTCATCTGCTCCCAGACTGGTCTGTCCTTGATTGAGCCGAACCCTTCCTCCCTTGCCTCCTGTATCTCCTCTCTGCACAATGATAGTTGAGTATGGAGTAAAATTGATTCTCTGCCTTCTAGCTTCAAAAGCTGTCTATTGTTTCACATATGATTGAATAACTTTCACACAGTAGAAATAAAATCAGAGGTCAATGCTGGTGACAAAAATCTAGCAACCCACATGCATTTTCTAAGTTCATTGCTCAAAATCATGGGGCTCTGGAATCAGATCCCTGAGTCGTGTTTTGTTTTTTTGTGATTTGGGGGTGTTGTTCTTTGTGTCTGTTTTGCAGTGGTTGGGGTAGAACTGAGGGCCTTGCACGTGCCAGGCACGTGTTCTACCTATGCTTCTAGCCCAGGCCCCTGAGTTTGGATCTTGACTGCATAGATCCTCAGGAGCCTTCTAACCATGGCAAATCACAAGAGCCCTCAATGGCTCATTGTAAATGTCCATAATAAATGGAGAGGCAACAGGGTTTGTGAGTTTAGGAGTCTGGACTGGGCACAGTGGCACGTGCCCAGCAGCTTTGGAGGCTGAGGCAGGAGGATCAGGAGTTCAGAGCCAGCCTTGGCAATGACAAGGAGCTAAGCAATTCAGTGAGACCCTGTCTGTAAATAAAATACAGAATAGGGCTGGGGATGTGGCTCAGTGGTCAAGTGCCCCTGAGTTCAACCCTTGGTACAAAAAAAAAAGAGAGAGAATGGAGTCCTGAGATAGACTGCCTCAGCATGTCACCTTGGGCAGGGACCTTACAGGGCTGTGCCTCCACTTCCCCCTCTCAGGCTGCAGGAGTCCTGCCTGGAAGACACTTGCAGCTCTCGGTGTTAGTGCTTTTACTCGCCAATCAGGGGGCTATGAGATTTAAATGAAAACTGTTAGCCCAGACAGAGGAAAGGGCTTTCCCACCTCTCCGGGCTAATCTCTTCTCTTCAGGTTCAAGTTAAAAAATTTCCTCCACCTAGAAGCCAGCCCTGATTTCCCCTTCTTCCCACTCCTATTTTCTCACTGTACATTTATCACAAGTGTAATTAATTATTTGCTTGGAGACAAGTAGTCTTTAATTATCTAGAGAGGTGAGTTAAAGACTGAAGGGGCCAGGCAGTGGCAGGGTGTGTAGTGCCCAGAGTGGGGCAGGGCCAGCGGCCAGCCAGCTGAACAAGAGGGAAGAGTGGCCCCGCCAGCCAGTAGCCAGGCCTGCGAGGTCTAGGTGTGGCCAGGAGCTGGCCTGGCTCTCACTGTCCGCCTGCTCTTTTCGTGTTGAACATAGCTTCACAGAACATCAGCATCCGACCAGGACACATCATGACTGTGTTGGAGCAGGACCAGGATAAGACCACTCCTAACTGTGGCTGAGTCCAGAAAAAAGCAGGGACATCGTCTGAGCCTTCCTACCCCCATTCATCTGAGTGGTGACTACTTTTTACCTATTAAAAAGCTTTAGCCTTGCTCCTGTCATCTCTCCCTCTCAGTCCTGCTCGTTAAGATACCAGATCACAGAATCACAGAGGCAGATCATCCTTGCTTCCTGACGCCTTCCACTGCAGGCTTTCCCCAGCGTGCCTCTAACTCGGTACAGGTTTCCTACTGCAACTACAGGCGTGTCCCTGGAGGTCTTTGGCCAGAGGAAGTGGACGTAAGGAAAGCCCAGCCCACATAATTGCTTTTGAAAGCCTTAGGGCAAAATCTGAAAGCCCAATTTGACTTCTGAGCCCCAAATTAATGACTCTAAACTTAGATCTCCCTGCAAGCAGGGACCTAATCTGTCTTGTTTTCCTGCCTGCGCCCAGCACCAGACCCGGCACATCTTGGGCACTCAGTATGTAGCCGTTGCATGAGGGCAGGAAGGGGCAGCGAGAAGGATCAAGCCTGTTAATGTGCATGAAGCAGAGGGCATGGCCTGGGCCCATCGGGAGGGCTCAGGGAGGGCAGCTTCAGGATGGTCATGTGCCAGGTGCTGGGGCTGAGGTCCCAGAGGTGCGCCTTGCCCTTGGAGATGCCAAGCCCCTTGGAGAAGGGAGGCGGACTTAGTCTTATGACATACAAACCCAGCAACCTGTGACAAGTGCTGCTTTGATGGTGCAAAGACAGGAAAGCTGGAGTGGGGGGTGGGGATATCAATGAGATCAAGTGTATGACAGGCCTTGAAGGCACACTGGCCTTTGGGAGGAAGGGGGTGGGAAGGTAACGCTTCCTCATGGTCTGCAGGTGGGGAAGCGCAGGGTAAGATCTGGGAACAGTGGCAAGAGAGAAATGACACAGGGTGTAGGTATGTGCAAAAGCCTGGCTTTCACTCTGGCCTTTATTCTGAACGTTGCTGGGATGTGAGTGATTTAGGGAGACAAACTAGGCAGTGATAGCAGGAGGATGTGGCAAAGGCAATAATAGCTAATTCCTCTGCGGTGCTTATTGTGTTCCATGTACTTTCCTAAGTACTTCAAATGAAGTAGTTTTTCACAACCATAAATTAGGTACTGATAATGATTACATTTTGCCATGGAGGAACCTGAAGCATGGGGATTAAATAACTTGTCCAGCACATGCCTGTAATCCCAGCAACTCAGGAGGCTGGAGCAGGAGGATTGAAAGTTCAAGGCTAGCCTGGGCAATTTAGCAAGACCCTGTTTCAATTTTTTTTTAAGGGCTGGGATGTAGCTCACTGGTAGTATGCCCCCTGGGTTCAATCCCCAGTACTATGAATGAGTGAATGAATGAATGAATGAATGAATCACTTGTTCAAAATGACAGGGACAGAAAATGATAGGATTCAGTCCCAGAGCCCTGCTCTCTGGTTGTGGAACCTGTGCTCTCAACTCAGTCTCAGGTTAAGGGAAGTCCCCTTAGCAGTGTTACTCAGACTTATTTGTAGTGACCACTTGAAGTTTTGATTAAAAGCAGATTCCCCAATCCCAGTGGGTCTCGTGGATTCCAGGGATGCTGGACCAGCCAGGGCGTTCATACGCTTTGTATTGCTCGTAATCCCACCAAACTAAAAGCAGGATGAACAGTGAAGACATTTACTTCCCACATCCAGAAGAACAGGACAGGCAGATCCAAGGTGGGCCCTGTGGCTCACTGCCAGGTTCTTTGCATCTTCTTGTCCTTGGCAATGGGCTCTTATCCCACGGCTGCCTTGCCCCTTGTGACCACAACATGGCTGCTCCTGCTTTAGAGGTCAGATCTTCTCTCGGCCACTTCCATAGACAGGAAAAGGAGCACCTTACCTTTTTTAGGGAGGAAATTCCTCTTAAGCTCCAGAAACTCCACATCCTATCCACCAACGCTGGGACACATAGAAATGCCCAGCCACACTGTAATGGAGGTGGCAAGGAGCAAGGAAAAGGGGCCCAGAGGGGAATTCCAAACCCGGGCCCCTCAGCAGAGCCTCACTCTTACCGCAGCCCCATTAAACGAACAGAGCGGGAGTTCTGAAGGAGCACTGTGCAAGGGATTACCTGGAAAACTCGTGAAAATACAGCGATAGAGATCCCTCCATACAGACTTCACCCCAGCCTCTGCACGGGAGTCTCTGGTGTGTGATCAAGTTGAGAATCAGGGCCAGAAGGGGGAGTCGGGAGGGGAACCAGGGGCGGCAGCAGGCAGCACATCCAAGTGATCTGGGAATTCAGAAGTGGAACACGCGGAGCCGGGAGGAAGAGTGGGGTGTGGGAGGAATCATTCGTAGAGTAGTTTTTTGTTTTGTTTTTGTTTCTGTCTTGTGTTTCCCTTTTGGTGAGTTCCCATGATACGGCAGGTTAATTTTCAGGTAAATTTTCTGTTACTGGGAACTGTTTGCCCAGGACACACCCCTCGCCTGCCCACCTTGTAAGCCAAAGGGGAGACGGTCCATAGAAGGATGGGAAATGGCGGAGGACTGAGGGCAGGGATGCAGCTGCATCTCAAAAGCAAGTGCGTCAGGGCGTCCTAGACCCTCCCGGTTGAAAGGCAGGATCTTGGGCCCTGCCCAGAACTACTGGATCCGACTTATTTTTAGTGAGATCGCAACGTGGTCTACGCGCACATGAGCTCGAGCCGGTGCACCGTGGTGCCGGATGACTGTTCCCAAGGTTCGCACCTTTTTTTTGGCGGTGTTGGGGATTCGAACCCAGGGCCTTAGCGAGGCAAGCACTCTACCAACTGAGCTCTATTCCCAGCCGGGTTCTCACCTTTTACGGAAGGAAAGTCCGCAGCGAACCAGGTGCCGACTTCCAGGGCAGCGAGTCTGATTGGTCCAGCTGCCGTCAAGTGTCTGCGGCTGAGCCAATCAGCGGTGCCAAGGGGTGTGGTCAGGGACCCCATCCAGGGGCAGAGGCTCACCCCGGACGGACCTGGAGGCACAGACGTGCGCCAGGACTAAGCAGCTTTTGGGGACAGTTTAAGAAGACAAAGAAGTAGGCTTCCTCTTGGAGTCCAAGGCCACACCACCTGGAGGCGCCCCATCGAATCAGGTCTCCTCTGGAGTTGCCAGTTGGGATGCGGACCCGAAGTGAAGCCTGAATGTGAACCCTAAGCAGGATGCACTTGGGAAGAAACAACAGAAGAGAAGATCAAGAGATTGGAATAGATGACAGCGAAGTCAATCGAAGTCGTGACCTGTAAAGGACATTTGCAAATCAATGAGAAGAAAAGTAGAAATTCTAATAGAAATAAGATCACAGCAGGACAGGCAGAGCAGCTCAACAAAGGTGTGTGACTGGATAAAGATGTTGAAAGGGTTCGTCCTGGGTCGTCATCAAAGAAATGCAAATTAGCTAAAATGGCCCCTCTTCAGTCCTGTCAATAATGTCATTGATAGCCAAGGAAAAAGAGAATGCAAATGTCTTCAGTTTTCTGAAAGGAACTTATAATTATGCAATAAACATTCATACTCTTTTGACTCAGTTCTTCAACTTAAAGAAATCGACCCAAAGAAGCTAGGGTTAAGTTAAAAATCCTGGAGAACTGTTATTTATAAAAATATATACCTAGATGCCAGGAGGGGTAGTGCATGCCTGTAATCCCAGGAGTGCAAGTTCAAAGCCCACCTCAGCAACTTAGTGAAGCTCTGTCTCAAAATAAAAATGTTTTAAAACAGGGGTGGGAATGTGGCTCCGTGGTTGAGCACAGTGGCCTGGTACCAAACAAATAAATACCTAGAAATTTCCTCAGTGTCCAGGAAAGAAAAATGGTTCATTAATCTATGCAACAACCAAAATGATGGAGTGTTATGTTGCCATTAGAAATTGTATGTTGGATAAATGATAACATAGCAAAGTGCTTTAATATGGCCAACTTGTATAATTGTTTAGCACAAAACAAAAGAAGAATATAAAGTAATTTAAGCCATGATTCCAGTTTTATACTTCTAAAATCTGCATGCAAAGAATACCTTAGCCATTTAGTTGATCATTAATTCAACAAATGTTCTTTGAGGACCTGCCCTTCACTGGGCTCTGTATTAGATGCTGGGAGGCAGAGAGAGGGAGGAGGACAAGTTGTGTGTCTCATCCAACCAAATGAAGGAGACAATGGTCATTAAATAGTTTCTCAGCTATGTTTTTATTTGCAGGGGAGTGGGGACACTGGGACACTTAACCAATAAGCCACATCCCCAGCCCTTTCATGTGTTTTATTTTGAGACAGGATCTCACTAAGTTGCTTAGGGCCTCACTGAGTTGCTGAGGTTGCTGAGGCTGGCTTTGAACTCCTGATCCTCCCGAGAGGCTGGGATTAGAGGCGTGCACCACTGTGCCCAGCTTAGATGATCATTGAATCACAGTAGAGCTAAGTGGTTTGGAGAGGCAGCGCAATCCATAGTGAACACCAGATGTGTGCTGGTGTTATGGCCGCAATTGGGCAGATCTTTACTTTCTTCTCTGCACTTCCCTGTACTTTCCAGATTTGCTATAATTAGCATTCACTTTTATTTTGCCAAAATAATAAGACATAATTTTAAGAAGAGAAGAGAAGCCGGGCCCGGTGGTGCACGCCTGTAATCCCAGCACTTGGGAGACTGAGGCAGGAGGATCTCAAGTTCAAAGCCAGCCTCAGCAACTTAGCGAGGCCCTAAGCAACTCAGTGAGACCCTGTCTCTAAATAAAATACAAAATAGGGCTGGGGATGTGGCTCAGTGGTGAAGTGCCCCTGGGTTCAATCCCCAGTACCAAAGGAAAAAAAAAGAAAGAAAAAAAAAAGAAGAGAAGAGGATTTTGAATGGAGGTTTTTAAAGAAGAGAAGGGGAAGCAGGTTGAATTGGGAGGTGTGAGAGCTGTCTTCAGACAGTTGAAGGCAGCGTGTGGAAAGGAGAGGCGGGCATGTGCACCCGTCCAGTGAGGGCACCAGTGAGAATGAGCTTTGGAGGAAGGGTGCCAGCCCTCTGTGGAATGTATGACCAAATAACTGAAGCCCCCGGATGTCCTTGCTGCAAACCAGGACTAAATGTGACAGTCTCTCAGAGTCACCTGACCACACAGGAAAGCCAGGGACATCCCCAGGAGACAACAGCCAAACCAAAAACCACAGCAGGTGTGTGAGACTGAGCTGGTGGGCCAGGGGATCTTCTCTCACTCAGCAGGGACTTGATTTTAAGGGCCATGCTGGAGTCGAGGGTGAGTCCCTAGTGGTCCTTGCTACTCCCCCTTGGCAGATCTGGGGCTGTCCCTGCTGCCTTCACTGCTGCTTGGTACCCTGAGATTCCCCAAGGCCGATGCCTCTCAGTCTGTAAAATCTCAGTGCAGACAAATGAATGATAATCTGTTCTCGCATCAAATTCCAGAAATGTCGGCTGATAACTGAGTGCTCCTGCTCTCGGTGTGTCTTAAGCTCCTTCCATCTTTACTGGAACAGTGAGGCCTCAGCTCTGTGGCCTCTAACACCACGCCACTAACATTACAATTTGACTGACCAAAAAATACCCTGAAGGGCAGAGAAGTGACTTGGTCAAGACCCCACAGCTGGTGCATGTGGAGAAGTTGGTTCAAGGTCAGTCTGACTTCTGACGACCACCCCCACCCCCACACACATTCACACATACATACACACACACACACACTCACACCTGGCAATGGGTGGCAACTCCATCAAATCACATACAAGCACCCACAGGCGCCGAGGGAGGCAGTTGGTCACCAGGAGCCCCTTGGTGTTCAAGGCCTCTGGAAGGGGTGCCTGGGGTACCTCTGCAGCACACGCAGGGGACCCTAGAGAGAAGCCAGGTATGGAGGCACGACTCTGTGAAGCCAGCTAGAGGCTTTGGCAAGCTGCCTATCTGGGTGACACTGTCACCCTCTGCCTTTTGGTTGGGGTTAAATTCCAGATGCCTTCCACAGAAGACTATTAACACAATAATCATGTGCTTCCCTTTTTGTGTGCAAATGCCCCCCACCTCCCTGCTTAGCATCACCTGTCCCAGTGCACCCTGAGTGCACCCTGCTTTGCTTTTCTCCATGGCCTTAAGCACCACCTGACATGCTGTGTGTTTAAGTTAGTTATCGCCTGCACCAGTCCCAGCTAGAACGTCGGCTCCGTGAGGGCAGGCTTTGTGTCTCACCGCTGTTTCTGGTGCCTAGAACGCTGCATGGCACTCAGGAGACACTTCATGAAGCTGATGAATAAATCAGTGAATAGTAACAAGATGGACAGCAGCTGTGCATGCCGGACCCTGATCCTCACAGCAGCCCTAGGCAATGGGAATGGACATTGCACCCATTCTCCAGGTGAAGAAACTGAGCCCCGGGGAAGGTGAAACTCGGCAGCCCCTGCTCTTGAGCAAACACGTTCTGGTCTAGTGACTGTCTTCTTAGGGTGACACGTTACGCCTGACTGGCCACACACCCAGAAGGATCCCTGCAGGTGGGTGCTGAGGCCCTTTGCTCTGTTTAACCTTCCCACGCACCATGCCTCCCAAGGCTTCAGAAGCAGAAACAGACAATGGGACCACATGGAAATGTGAGAGAGAGCGACAGAGTGACAAGGAACCTCTGCACCCAGCAGGACTCCCTCGTCTAGACAAGGCCAGGGGCAAGTGTACTCTGAGCTGCTGGAATAGGCTGGCCTGTGTGGGGCCTGTTACCAGAATCAGCTGGACAGCTGGTTAGGATTCCTGTACCCCCACCCCAGAGGGTCTGTTTCCGTTCATCTGAGACGCAGGCAGAGAATTTATCTTTGAAGCAAGTTCCCAGGTAGCTCCAGGGCTGCTGGGTTGGGACCACACTTTGAGAACCAAGCGCGGTTCTTGGAAGCAGGAGTGACAGACAGATCCCTGCTGTGAATGACAGACAGATCCCTGCTGTGAATGAAAACCTTTCAGCCAGAGGTAGGTGCTGGTAGGTGACTCAGAGACGCTGTGGCTCATCAGGATCTTGGGCTGCCAGTCAGATAACTCCTTACAGCATATTCGCATTGAGAAGAATGGGACCCCTGAGTGTCACACAGCAGGTATGTCAGAACCCAGGTATTATTCGACAGGCACCAGCCATGCCAACTTTGCCAGAATGCCCAAGAGATGGAGGAGTCTCCTGGGCAGGGTGGCACATGCCTGTGATCTCCACAGCTTGGGAGGCTGAGGCAGGAGGATCACGAGTTCAAAGTCAGCCTCAGCGAAACCCTGTCTCTAAATAAAATATGAAAAAGGGCTGGAGATGTGGTTCAGTGTTTAAGTGCCCCTGGGTTCAGTCCCTAGTACCAAAAAAACAGGGGGAAAAAGGTGGGGGAGAAGAAGGGAGGGAGGGGGAGAGAGGAGTCAGGAACCTGGGCTTCCTGTCAAATGTTGGAAGATTAGCCCAGGCATACCTGTAATCTCAGCAACTTGGGAGGCTGAGGCAGGAGGATCACAAGTTCAAAACCAGCCTCAGCAACTTGGCAAGGCACTTAGCATCTCAGTGAGACCCTGTCTCTAAATAAAACATTTTTTAAAAGGGATGGGGATGTGGCTCAGTGATTAAGAACCCCTGAGTTCAATCCCCAGGCCCCCCCAAAAAAGTTAGAAGACTATGAAGAATGCACTTAATAAATATAAAATAAAATTCCTGAGGAATAAGAAAACATGGGATCATAATGTATTTTATTGGCAGTATTTTATTGTATATAAAATAAGGGTACATGATATAATCTACATCTTAGATTCAAAGAAAACCATGTTTGTGTCAAGAGAAAATGTAATTAGTAGCTCCAACCTGTAGCAGGTAAGTTACTGCTTTGAGCAAAGCTGAAATCAATAGTGATGTTGGATCTGCATGGATTTAAATAAATATATTCTGTACATAAAATTGCAAAATTTTGAAGACACTTCCTGGGAGACTGGGATTTGGAGGACATTATGACAGCAGCTCTCGGAATCACTGTTAGGGCTTCTCAGATTGATATGTCCACCCACTGAGAGAGCCCCTGCTTACTTATTCCACTTTGAAGCGAGATCTCCATGAGACAGATTTTATATATTTTTTTTTTATTGATGGACCTTTGTTTTTATTTTATTTATATGCAGTGCTGAGAATTGAACCCAGGGCCTCACACACGCTAGGCAAGTGCTCTACCACTGAGCCACAACCCCAGGCCTGACAGATTATATTCTAAACGAAGAGAAAAGTATTTCCAAGCCCCAAATCATAGAGTGAGTTAACAAAATAGTCACAAAATTTTTTATAAGCAAAAAAAGAAATTCAGCTACTTATCTTTTATGATGACATTGCCTATTCTCTCTCTCTCTCTCTCTCTCTCTCTCTCTCTCTCTCTCTCTCTGTCTCAGAACTTCAGTGAGAGTATAGGAATTTATATGGAAAACTTATGCTAAGAAGAATGTTCGTCTTGGGGCTGGGGTTGTGCCTCAGTGGTAGAGCGCTCGCCTAGCATGTGTGAGACCCTAGGTTCAATCCTCAGTACCACATAAAAATAAAATAAAGGTATTGTGTCCACCTGCAACTAAAAAATATATTTTAACCAAAAAGAATGTTAATCAGAATACTTTTGCCCAGAAGTCTTGCTATCAGTACTTTTCTTGTGGTTTGTTAGGATTTTGTGATACAGCTTACTAAAGTACCTAGTGCATATGGCTGCATTTAATCTAAAATCTACCTGGTGTGAATTGTACAGACATTTCTTGTCTTTCAAGAGGTCTGGAGTTGTTGTGGAGCTCTCGCCCAGCGTCTGATTCACTTACTTCCCTCTTCTGGTTACTGAATGGCTGCCACAGATTCAGGCGTCTCATCCTCACTCCATCATTTCCAAAGAGAGGAAGTAGGACAACCGGGGCGGCAAGAATGAGCTTCCCTCAATTTTTTCTCTTTCCACCCCTTTTTTTTGTTTTTGTTTTTTTTTAATTAGGAAAGAAAATCTTTTACAGAAGCCTCACAACAAATGCTCTGTAGTGCCTGATCAGCTTGAACTGGGTCACGTAATCACTCTTAAGCATCACGGGAGACTGTTATTCTCTGCAAAGAAGGTCTGCAAAGAGAACAGCTGGTGGATAGTGGATATTTATATTATGAAAATTAATAAGCACCCTATTCTTTAGTTTCAGCTCCAGAATTTGTTTTTGAACATGGCTATCAAACTTACTTGCCCACTGAAAGCAATGAAAACCAAACGGCCACTGTCATCTCTCTCCCCGCCAAGTCACGCACCAAGAAGCCTGCGACGCCGCCTGCTCAGAGGAGACTGAACTGCTGCTACCCAGGTAAAGGCGACATTATGCTGTATGTGTGTAGAGGATGTGACGTGCGGCGGCCCAGGGCTCTTGACAGCTGGACACGGACGTGCCACATACTGTCTGGCTTGAAAACCGGAGCCCCACACAGGGCCATCAGCGCTGGCCCTCCTCTCACTGTCCCTGGTCATCATGCCCAAGGGTGCTAAGGCTCAGAGCCCCAGGAGGCCTTTCAAAGGGAACTTGTGAGACTAGAAATTACTGTGAATTTTAGTTCCTGCACTAATGCTTAGGAGGACATCCAGAAAAAAAGTTTCCTCACTTTCATTTTAACTTTTTATTTGGAAATAATTTCAGGCTTTACAGAAAAGTTGCAAAACTAGAACAGAAAAGTCCCTGTATACCTTGCGTCCAGATTCCCCAGATGCTGACACCTTATCACATTCGTTTTGATTCTCTCTAGATAGATATTTTTCCCTAAAGCCTCTTGAGAGTCAACTGTGACTGTGGTCCTTTGCCCTGCGTACCTCTGTGTGTGTTTTCTAGAAGCAGGACCTTTTATGTAACCTCAGGACAATCATTGAAATCAGGAAATTAACATTTGTACGTGTGTTATAAGCAGATTTACTGACCTTATTCAGATTTCACCGATTGTCCCCCTCATGTCCTCCTTCTAACGAAAAGCCCTTCCCCTGCCTGGCCCAGGGTCTAGCCCAGGACCACACATAGCATTTGGTTCCTGCATGTCTTTAACTTCCTCTAGTCAGGAGCGGTCAAGCCTTTGTCTCCCAGGGCTTGACATATTTTTTAAAGTACAGGCCTGTCAACTTGCAAAATGTGCCTCGATTTGGGTGTGTGTGACATCTCCTCATGATTAGACTGAGGCTCCACGGTTTGGGCAGGGACCCTGGAAGTGATACTCTGTCCCCAGTGCATCACCCAAGGAGCAAATGACATCCCTCTGTGCCCTTACTGGGCTGCTAGCTCACATGGCTTGGATCAGGAAGTTTCTCCCAGTTTTCTCCACTCGACAGTAACTGTGTT
Source organism: Glaucomys volans (assembly GCA_020662805.1). Classification (NCBI taxonomy): domain Eukaryota; kingdom Metazoa; phylum Chordata; class Mammalia; order Rodentia; family Sciuridae; genus Glaucomys; species Glaucomys volans. The sequence goes on from JAJEJO010050318.1 coordinate 123,300, forward strand.
TCCCTTTATAATTAATATTTCCATATTGGTTTGTTTTTAGGTTGCCAATTCAAGACTGCCTACGGCATGAAGGATATGGAGCGGCATTTAAAAATTCACACGGGTAAGTAACACATCGGTAGCTTCTATGTCCTAAATATCTTTTTTTAAAGAAGAAAAAAAGTTCAACACATAGAGAAAAATGAGCTGGATGAAGTAGTGCACACCTATAATCCCAGCCACTTGGGAGACCGAGGCAGGAAATCTCAAGTTCAAGGCCATGGCAACTTAGTGAAACCCTGTTTCAAAATTTTCAATAGTTTTTTAAAGGGGCTGGGGATGTAGCTCAGTGATAGAGCGACCCTGGGTTCAGTACCTAGTACACGAAAAGAAAAGAGAGAGAAAGCATGCCAGCAGGCTTGCTTTTCATTTTCTTTTTAATGTAGTTTGTTCTTCAGAATCTTCAGGGAGCATACATGATTTGAGAATGTTCAAGTCCCTTATAAAATGGCATAATAGTTGCATAGATGCAAAGGCACGTCTTACGTACACTTCAGATCACCCTAGATGACTCTCAACACGCCATGCAACGTGAATCCTACGTAAATAGTTGTTTACTGTATTTTTATTTGAACCTTTTTGTTGTTATTGTTTATTTTTCAAATATTTTGGATCCGCCGTTGCTTAAATCCACAGATGCATCACCAGTAGAGACAGAAGCCGACTGTTATTTTTGTCTTTCCCAGATGTTTTGCATGGAGAAAGAATTGCTTTGAGGCTATTTTAAACAAAGTGTTAGAAGTTCATGTTCAGATGATGCTGTTATACAAATTCAAAGAGTATCAAGTGTATCTAAGTGAGCGACGGCAATGGAATTTGACTTTATTTCCACCAGTTGTCCAAAGTCTGCAGCTGAGCCCCAGCCTTTGGAAGATAAAAGAGCCAAGAGTTATTTCTTACATTCCCCAGCTAGGACTAGTGAGTGCATGGCTGCACAGGGTTACATCATATCCCATCTGCCTCACCACGTCATGACATTTAGATTTATTCAAATTATCCAGACCTTACATTTCAAGTATTAGTAAGCATTTTCATGCAAGAAGCAATAAATCTCTCCACGTGGCCTTCACAGGTTGAAGCTTCAGCAAACACAGCGTATTTATCCTTGAAAGAGTTAAATGCAGGGATTCCTGAAGGTGACTGGGAGAATATCATAAAAACAAACGAGGATGACTTAAAGCCTAGTTCTGCAGATCTTCAGAAAACACGGACCTGCAGCTCGCTACGTTTGTGTCTGCAGGGGAGCTCCTGATGAGCTGAGCTGTCTCCATCATTATCTTCAGCTCCAAGAGTTGCCTAGAAGGCGTCCTTGCTAGTTTGCTCAGAGATGAGGGTGTGCTTAATAAGCCCCAGGGACTGGGGGACAGCAGCAGCCACAGGGCTCTTGCCCGTAAAGGTGACAGAAGCCACCCAGCTGTGCCAGCAAGCATCTGCCCATGTTGCAGATTCACAGTGCAATGGCCATTGGAGCCATTGGGCAGCAGACATAGCTGAGCAATTATTATTATGATTTTTAAATTTGACTGCTAAAGTTTTTAAGAACAACATGATAATCTTTAAGAAAATTTTAGATGTATTCTTAAATCCCAGTGTTTGTTCTAAGCTGATGGTGCTCAGTTTTGGCTGATGACGTAGTTCGGCACTTGGCCGCGTAGGACTTGGCGGAGCACACAGTTGATACCTGTGGGGAAAAGTGAAAATCGGCTCTGAGACTCTTCTAACCCATTGCCCCAGCTGAACTTAACAGTTTACGGTGTGTCATTCTAAAAAATTGGCATGCCTACATGAAACAGAAACCATTCGTGATTTAAGTTGTTCCTGCAACTTTCCTCTTCCTTTGCTACTGGACGTCTTCTCCATCAGTGTCTGCTTCATTCTTTTCAGTGGCCAAGTAGGCAGTTGACAACAGTCATTGGTGGCACATCTATAAAATAAATATTTCAGGCTCAAAATCATGTTGTGAATATTGAATGAGGTGAAAAAGAGACCAGAGTTACTTTAGGTACAAGAAAGTAGGCAATTGGGCATCGCTGTAGCATGAGGCTAAATAAACAAGATGGCGCTGGGCTCTAGTTCCAGTTGGTAGGAGGACTAAATAAAATAACTCAAAGCTACTATGCTATTCAAAAGGTGAAGCATGTAAACTAATGTCAGCCAAGAGAATATTTTTCTTTGCAAAAAAGCACACATACACCAAATAACAATAACAATCATAATCATAATCATGAAATATACACCAAAAATGAGCAGTTGTTCACAGATTGACATGTGTCAGTCAGGTTCAGATTAAGCTGCTGTGACAAAGAGACCCAAAAACCAGCTCAAGCAAGACAGGGGTTTGTGTGTCTGTCACATAACCATCCAGGGGTAAGTGGGCAGGGTGGCTGCTCTGTCCCAGGAGATCATGCAGGGACTGAAGTCTTTCTGTCATTAGCTGCACTGCCCCACCATCTGCAGGGATGCTGCCCCCATGTGCCCGCACCTGCTACTCACCCGGTGTCTCGGTTACAGTTGGTGATAAGGAGGACAGCGGAAGGAGTCAAAGGCCAGCCCTCCCTTTCATGAAAGGGACACAGGAAATTCTCACCATTGCCTTCATAGAAATTCTGTCACAGGACCACTCCTGGCTGCAAGCTGAGCAAGGAAATGTCACTTCCAGCTCATCAGCCATGACTCTTTCAAATTTTAGGATTTGTCTATCATGAAAAGAAAAAAGAATAACTGCTGGAGACAACGGGCTGTCCCCGGTGTCACACAGCTGTGCTCTAAATTCTCATTTTGGTTGCCTCTGTTACTAATTAGTAAGGAATTCTCATTCATCATAGAAAGAAGTTAGAAATTTCCAAAAAAAAAAAAAAAATAGAAGAAAGCGCCCCGCTCACACCCCGTTAGCTCTTGTCCACCATCAGCTGGCTTTGAGGACTCTCCAGATCTCTCTAGGGAGCTGCTTGGTCCTCCCGTCCAAGGTGGCAGGAATAAGCTGTTTCTCTCCCGTCTTGTTTCCCGCTGCCCCGGCGCGTGCGCGCAGGAGACAAACCCCACAAGTGCGAAACGTGCGGCAAGTGCTTCAGCCGGAAGGACAAGCTGAAGACGCACACGCGGTGCCACACGGGCGTGAAGCCCTACAAGTGCAAGACGTGCGACTACGCGGCGGCCGACAGCAGCAGCCTCAACAAGCACCTGCGGATCCACTCGGACGAGCGCCCCTTCAAGTGCCAGATCTGCCCCTACGCCAGCCGCAACTCCAGCCAGCTCACCGTCCACCTGCGCTCGCACACCGGTAAGTCCCCGCGCCCGGGAGCGCTCGCCGCCTGGGCGGGCCACGCTGGGCACCGCAGGACGGGAAGGCAAGGAGAGGGGAGGTGTCCGATCATTCCGCTGGTGCCGCGTGTTCTGCCTGGAAGAGCCTTTCACAGTCAAAGAGGGGGAATCGTCAAGTTTACGACTACTTACATTTTTCTGTGACTGTATAACCACGACTTATTTGCAAGTCAAGTGTAATAATTGAGGAGGTGTGCTAAGTGAAATAGAGATCGAGCAATGGATATTTAATAAACTTCTGCTTTATGGCCAGGCATTTTGATGATGTTTAACTTTTCCTCTGATTAGTTCAGCATGGTGCAGCTGGATCAGAAAGCCCACATCAAGGGCTGGGGTGTGGCTCAGTGGTGAGCGCTTGCCTAGCCTGGGTGAGGCCCTGGGTTCCATCCCCTCACTGCACACACAAACACACACACACACACACACAGAGCAAAGTCAGCAGTAAATGACTCAACACATGATGTTTTTCTTTCCAGGTGTGTGTAAGCTAGCTGTTGATACAATGATGCTGCGTAACAACCACTACCCAATCTCAGTGACTTAATATAGTAAATACTCATTAATCAGGTAGTTCAGGTCAGCAGGGGGTTGCTGTTGAGGTTGGCTCAGCTTAACCATGTGTATAGAGAAGGTGGTGTCCACAGACCTTGGCTGGGAATCTGCTGGCTACTGGCTGTCCACTGGCCTTGGCTGGGGTGACCTGGCTCTGCTCCACACATCTCTGATCCTTCTCCTGGGACCGTGGGCTGACCCAGGCTTGTCCTCACAATGATGCTGAGGTGGAACAAGCAAGCAGCCCCTGCTGGGTGAGGGCCTTTCAAGCCTCTAATTACCCAAGTCCACTTATGTCACATAGGCTACAGCAAGTCACGTGGTTGGTTCTGGTGTCAGGGATGAACTCACCCAGAGTGAGAGGTCACCATGAGGTTACATGGCAAAGGTCAGGATGTGAGGAGGGTGAAGACCTGGAACCCCTTTTTGCATACGCATTCCACCTTCATCCCCAACATCATTCACATGTTGCATTCACAGGTAAAATGCATCCACAACCCCCGAAGACCCCACAAATCTCATCCAGTCTTAGGATCAGACTTGAAGGCCAGGGTTGTGTGGTCTCCAGCAGGTCAGGGTATGGCTCCAGTTCATCCAGAAAGGGCCAAAGCAAAGAGACAAGAAATCCAGTCCCACACACCCAACGGTCAGTGGGGAACTGCTCCCTGAGCCTGCTCCCTGCCTATCGGAAGCTGGGGATCTTTTTCATTTTGTGCTGGTCCAGGCTGGTGACAGCGTTGCTGGCAGAGCCATCTTAAAGACTTGGTGAATTTCCTTTTACATGTACCCCAGAAGCCACACACCTCTCTGGAGTCTGGCCCCTGCATTCGGCTGCAGGACCTCCTTCTCTAACGCTCCCCGGTGCTGGGAAGCCTTCTGTCCAGCTAACAGAACTGCTCAGAACAACTTAATTCCACTGGAGATCGTAACAGAACCTGCATCCAGACCCTTCATTTCTCAATTGTCTTCACTCATATTGGTTCCCTGAACAGGGTCTTCATCTGACTTTGAAAATATGGTCGGAGATGAGGCAGATCCTTGACTTTCTCTATTCCTTCTCGATTCTGCTTTAGACAATGCCCAGCTCTTTCCCAAGCCTTTCTTCTCATAGTACCTAATCATATGCAGCTTCTAAAACACTTTCCCTGTTCTGAGGAGAATTTCCTCTTTCTGAAGTCCCAAACTCATGAGCCTTCTGCCTTCTAAGTTACCACAAGTGGCAAGTCCTTGTCATGTGATGGTTGCCATTCAAGGTGAATTGCCATCTTTCCAGCCTCCACCTGCAAATCAGTCCCCAAACCAGGGCTATGCGTTTTGGTCCTCTGCTTGGCGGCACCCCATGTCTAGACAGTAATCTCTGCATCATGTTTGTCACAATGATGGAACATAAAAAAAACTCCACCAAGCCTTTGTAGGTATGACAATATGCCTTTTCCATTGACATCTTTGGGATCAGCTGGGAACCACCAGGTAACTATCGACCTTGACTGGGCTCACAAGTCTGAGAATCTGCTGGCCATTGGCTGGTGGCCACTGACCTGGGCTGGGGTAATCCAGCTCTGCATACATGTCTGTTGTCCTGGAACCAGAGGACAAGACCAGGACTGACCACCTATGGTAAAGACTGAGATACAAGCAAGCAAGCCCCTGAGAGGCTGTGGCAAGCCACTCTTTCTATCACATGTACTTAGCACATCATTGGCCAAATCCAGTGACATGGTTGAGCCTGCAGCGGTGGCGATGGGTGCTGCCACCAGTGGGGAAGGCACATGATCACATACACAGCAGAGGCCATGGCCACAGGGAGGGAGGGAGGGAGGGAGGGAGGGAGGGAGGTGGGGGCTTAGGGACACTCGTGTAAACTATTTCAGCAAGCTAAGACATTAGCATAACTCATGCCCAACTGATTTTCTTCAGTATTCTCCCTCAGGCTAAGTTAGAGAAGCCCAAGGATTCATTGATGGAAGTGGTTCATTGTAACTTATAAAGATGAACTTACCACTTAGAGCAGTATCTTTAAATTGGTCTAGAAAAGCTGTGTTTTCTGAAAATGTAGGCATATGCCATTTCTGCATCATCTCCATGGAATGTCCATTTTCTGTTTTATAAATCTGTGACACTTGTAAAATTGTACATTAATAGGATTCTGGTTTTACCTTTGAGTCAATTCAATGTACTAAATCATCAGTCACTTCAGTAGCAGCTTGAATTCAAGAAAGATCTGCTGGCTTAGACATATCAATCCCTTCTTCATTCAGCAACATTCCTTAAGCCCCACTGTGTGCCAGAGCCTGTGGGCACCCCGTAGTAGGTAGGAACAGTCATCGACTTTGAAGACCTTACAGTTCAGTGGGCCTATCAGACAAGTACATCTCATTGAAGAAATAAATTTGTGGTTCTAGAATAAATCCAATGATAAAAGGGTTTAGACCTTTGCTTTTCAGGTCAGAAAGTGCTGTTATGCTCTGCAACTTACCTCTGAGATATGCTTCTCTGGTTTTTCTGGGTTTCGGTTCTTCTGATTGTTCAAGAAATGAAATGACTGTCATAGTAATTTGGACAGGGAGGTATCTAGAAAACCTAGTAGAACATCCTGAGCAAGGAAGGGTTCTTACTCATGATTCGTGAATAGAATTTAGGAGGTAGGTCCATGAACTTGAATGTGAAAAATTTACTGTTTCATTTTTAGAAGCTTCCCTGAAAGTCATTGTATCCTTCAATTTAGAAAACAGCAGCCAGTCTGGTAACAGAGCACATGAACTCGTTGCCAGTAGAAATCACAGATGATTTCATCGCAGCCCTGCATCTAGATTAAAATCTCTTTTACACACTTTTCTAATTTAGAAGTTACTGTCGTTACAAGACCCGCCGCTAGATCTCGTTATTTAACACATTGGTAAAGCGGACACGTGGCCACATCACAAAATTTGTTCTTTTAACATTTCCAGTAACTATTTCAATCTAGTCAGTCTCTTCTCCCTCTCTTATCTTCCTATAGCTTTTTATTTTAATCTGTTTTGTGCATGTAGAATATTGTTAGGTTGTATGGGCTTCACTAAACTGCCAAAAGGGGTGATGGCATAAAAAAGGGTTCAGAGCAACACTCAAAGACAGAAAAGGCAGATTTTTTCAGGAAAAGTTACTATCTTAGGGCTTGAAGGCCCTATAGTGTCTGTCGCAGCTGCTTCCCTCTCTCTGCCGTTGGACTGAGAAAGTAACCATGGGTAAACAAATGGGTGTGACTGTGTTCCAATAAAACTTTATTTAACAAAACAGGCTGTGGGCAGCATCTGGCCCACAGGCCGGCTGGTCATTGCTTGTTCTAGAGGTCATTGTGCATGATCTTGCTGGCATTTGGTCATGCAGATTGTTGTTTAGGTTTAGGCTTTTCCGTTTTCTAGAAGCATGTTAAATTGCACCCTGCCACCTCTAATTGAATTTAATAAGCGGCTCATGATTATGTCGCTGGCTCCATACCAAAAAGCTGGAACATTATCCCAGTCGTTTGAGTGTATGGCCTTAGAAAGCAAACATGGGTTAAATGAACAGCTACTTACTTGGCTCCAGAATCAGTCTGGGTTGGAATCCAAGCCCTGCCACAGACCACTGGGTGACCATGAACAAATTATGTAGACTCTCTGGGCCTTAGCCCTATCTGTACAATAGTATTAGGACTGATATTAATAATAGTGCCCCCAAAATAAAATTTAATAAATACTAGCCCCAATCCCATGGGAGTGGGGTGTTCAGCAGTGTCTGCCATCCCAGAAGGAATCGAAGACTATTAGCTGCTGTCATTTCCTTTGCTTAAGCAATATTGAAATGAAGGGTCACTGATTTGCTTGAATTCTCAGTGCCTTAGGTAATTTGGATTTGGCATTCATTGAGTAAATAAATTTTAAAAATCGTGTCCATCCAGATGTTTGCAATTTCACTTTCCCCACTCATCTTTCAGCAGATATGATTTTTTTCTTTTGAAAAATCAAGCAGCTGGATTCTGTAACTTCACAAGTAAAGAACGCAGCTGGCAATGTGGGATAAATAAACTTTGTGCAATAAACTTGTCTCTATTAATAAAAATCTGCATGAAATATAAGCTGGTGTTTCCGTCACTGTAAAAAGAGCCCTCGGATGAATGCAGCACGGAGCTGACCCATTTGGAAATGTGTTGTCGAATCTATTACAACATGTAACTCAATCAGAATCAACGGATTATGCACAATTATGCAACTGTGAGCCATTAACTAGCAAAGTGGGTGCATTAACTGTACGAAGATAGCTTGGTTGTTTTAAAGAATATAAAGGAGTTTGTTTGCAGATCTTTTTGGGGACTATTATCTAGTCCTTTTCCAACTCCCATTTTTCTTCCGGGCTTCTTAAGGGCGGTAGTGTGCCAAAGCCCGTGGTGGTGGTTCAGGTTTGGGGAAGAAGAGAAGTCCTTCCCTCCTCCCTCCTCCCAGGGGCTGCTGGGAGCCGCAGTTAGAAGGTCGCCTCCCGCCCACCTCGGGATAAGCGCTTTTCTGGTGTGTGCTGCGGGGGGATCCTCTGTGGTTGTTGCCTGCCTGTTCTTATGGAAACTCACCTTGTGTTGACAGGGGACGCCCCCTTCCAGTGCTGGCTCTGTAGCGCCAAGTTCAAAATCAGCTCGGACTTGAAAAGGCACATGCGCGTGCACTCGGGGGAGAAGCCTTTCAAGTGCGAGTTCTGCAATGTCCGCTGCACCATGAAGGGGAACCTCAAGTCCCACATCCGCATCAAGCACAGCGGGAATAACTTCAAGTGTCCACACTGCGACTTCCTGGGTGACAGCAAAGCCACCCTCCGGAAGCACAGCCGCGTGCACCAGTCGGAGCACCCGGAGAAGTGCGCGCAGTGCAGCTACTCGTGCTCCAGCAAGGCGGCCCTGCGCATCCACGAGCGCATCCACTGCACCGAGCGCCCCTTCAAGTGCAGCTACTGCAGCTTCGACACCAAGCAGCCCAGCAACCTGAGCAAGCACATGAAGAAGTTCCACGGGGACATGGTCAAGACCGAGGCCTTGGAGAGGAAGGAAACCGGCAGGCAGAGCAGCCGACAGGTGGCCAAGCTGGATGCCAAGAAGACTTTCCACTGTGATATATGCGACGCCTCGTTCATGCGGGAGGATTCGCTCCGAAGCCACAAGAGGCAGCACAGTGAGTACAACGAGAATAAGAACTCCGATGTGACCGTCCTCCAGTTTCAGATCGACCCCAGCAAGCCACCCGCTGCACCCCTCACGGTCGGGCACCTCCAGGTACCCCTCCAGCCCAGCCAGGTGCCCCAGTTCAGCGAGGGAAGAGTCAAAATCATCGTGGGGCATCAAGTGCCCCAAACCAACACCATCGTCCAGGCCGCCGCGGCCGCGGTCAACATCGTCCCTCCTGCCCTGGTGGCCCAGAGCCCAGAGGACCTCCCGGGGAACAGCCGGCTGCAGATCCTGCGCCAGGTCAGTCTGATCGCCCCTCCTCCGCCCTCCGGATGTCCGAGCGAGGCAGGTGCCATGAGCCAGCCGGCTGTCCTGCTGACCACCCATGACCAGACCGACGGGGCCACACTGCACCAGACTCTGATCCCCACGGCGGCCGCCGCGCCCCAGGAAGCCTCCGGCAACCAGACGTTCATCGCCAGCTCGGGCATCACGTGCACTGACTTTGAAGGCCTTAATGCTCTGATTCAGGAGGGCACAGCTGAAGTGACAGTGGTGAGCGACGGGGGCCAGAGCATCGCGGTGGCCACCACGGCTCCGCCCATATTCTCCTCCTCTTCGCAGCAAGAGCTGCCCAAGCAGACGTACTCCATCATCCAAGGGGCGGCGCACCCGGCTCTTCTGTGTCCGGCCGATTCCATCCCAGACTAGTACTGGAAAACCAAGGCTGGGGTGGGGGGACAACAAAAGAAATCATGAGTAGTAAAAGGTTTGCTCTTGATGTTTTTAAGGATTGTCATGACCGGCCCCTGTAATAAATTGTATTTTGTACTTCTTACTGTAATTTTTTAACACTGTAACTACTTCGAGAACACCTCGGAATGGCCGCGTTCTATGGTAGAATCTTAAATGTTACCAAGATGATTCCAATTAGGAGTTGGAATTAAAGGGGTTAAGCAGTGAATACATTTGTTTGTTTCCACGTTGATTTTCCAATTGTAATAAAGGTTCTTTTCCATCTCGTTCAATCTGTGTAGCAGATGGTACTTCCTAGCCTCTCTTAAGCCCCATTCTGAAATACCTCCCAGAATTTGGGGTATTCTTGTGTTACATGGATACAGATCTATGGGGCCTGAAGGACCTTTTTCTACATAAGGTGACATGGATACTTGAAAAAAAAAATGTTAAGTGCTAATGAGCAAAAAGGAATAGTTCCCTAATAAACTGATACCTGGTTAAAATATACTGAATGTTAATGCTTCTTAAGAGTCAAGATATGGTTTGGGGCTGGGGGGGTGTAAATCATTGTATAATTAAAGAGAACTTGAAGCAGCAGAGATTTTTAGTTCTCT